>VXAC01000152.1:474043-669099 GCA_013399225.1 Rhipidura dahli
CGCGAAGGCGGGGGGCGGGCGGCGGGGCCGGGCCGGGCCGAGCCGAGGGAGGGCCGGGCCGGGCCGGGCAACCCCCACCCGCCGCCCCCTCCCGCGCCAGCACGGAGACGCGGAGCACGGCCGGAGCGCCAGGAAAACGGCTGCTGGAGGCAGAGTTCAGCACTGACATCTTTATTTTCCCCTCCCCCCGCGCATACACGGTAGACGGATGATGTTCACTGCTCTCCCCCCGGCCCAACGGCGCCTGACACACAGGGCCCGGCTCCAGAGCAGTCCCACGGTATCCAAGGAGAGCGGCCCACACGGTTAGTGAGGCAGCGGTAGTACTGAGGAGATCCCGCGCTGTTACAGATCATGTTTTCTTATGCATGACAGAATGCTCGCTGCGAGACAACACCTGAACTCAAGGCAGAGGTTAACAATACATCAGGAGGTAGCACACAAGTCATGTCTTGGGTACAGCCGTAACAGTGATGCTGGGGGAAGGGTAAGGCATGAGCAAATAAAGAAGGCAATCAACAAATAACCTTGCTAAATAAGTGAAGCCCAGCACAAAAACTAGCTTATCTCCTCAGGTCCATGGAAGGAAGAATACAAAAAACCTAAACTAGCGTTCCAAGACTGACATTTCTTATGGGATATTGGGCATTCATTGCTGGTGATGCTGGCACCCCAGCTCTGCTTTTTCACCCCTCTTAGAAAAGACACTCAGCGCCTGGAACTTTCTTCATGACCTCAGAAGCTTCCCCAGGTGTGCTCCTGGCAGGGAACAGGCTGCAGCGTGCACAGAGGACAGGATGTCTGTGCAGAACGACAACCCGAAGCACCCAGTTATGGGGGAAGGAGAGAGATTTCTGTTACCATTGATAAAGTTTCTATGCCTACATTCGCAGTATTTTCCAGAACATATTGGATTAAAACCACCCTTATGTTGGTCTCATATGTAAAAACAATTAAAACACCTATCTTATCTGCTGACTTGAAAAATTCCAAGCCCACACAGAGCCATGTTAGAGAGCTTCAAAGACCAATTCAGCTGAAGAGCAATATGAACAAAGTAATATGTAATGAAGTAAGTGCAAAAAAGATCCTTTCCATTATATTACACTTTCCCAAATACAATAGGTTATCATGTAGTGTTTACACAGTAAAAACTATTAGATTTTCAGAACTTTTTCACACCGCTCAGACATGTCACCAATATGTTAAACTCAAATACAGAAACTTTAAATATTCTAATAAAAATAGCTTTTTTTTTTTTAATAAACCACAAGTAAGTAGAAGGCAAATATACCAGATTATGCATAGCTTTCAAAAAATAAAGTACATCATGAACAACTGAGTATCCTTCTTCATTTATCTGATGCAATGAATTTTATTTACCTTAACAAATCAAGATTTGGGGACAACATTGTTATTTTGGATACACATACTGGAGAGCACAGATGGGAGAATGAAATTTAGAGGACAAGAGTCATATAATTCTTAGTATTTAGAACATACATGCTATATGCTCTGAACTTCCCTGAAAACATAGTGCAACTCAGTGCATATACTGAATTAAATCCAAAGGCAGGATACTTTTATTCCTTTGAAAAAATACTGTTTTAAAAACATTCAGTGTCCTCTAAACTTTGACTTATTTTATGGAACTATAGGTTTAAATTTAGTTTTCATATGCAAAATATTTACACTTTATAAACTTGCAGAATTTCTAATAAACTATATTATATATAATTACACAAAACTTAATTTATATATAATCCTATCTTGCAGATCAAAACTCACCACATGTACAATAATTTACAATGACAGAAGCCTCAAGCATCAAAATATCTCCTTTAAAATAACAATATTAGAGTCCTTTACAAATTCTGAATTGCAGTATTTCCTGGATTGCCTGAATATCATTTAACTTGTGAGAATATGCAAAATTTTAATTAAATATCAAGAGCAAAGTTTTTGCTGTCATAAGAAATGCTTGCAACTATTTAAAAAATACCTGAAAGGAACAAATAAAGATTTACAAAAAGCCTCTGAAAGGTAGGCTTGAAACTAGAGCTCACTTGAATGTTCAGTGTAAGTGCACACACTATATGCAAATCTTGGATACCAAAGCCCCTTAAATACTTAAGAATAAATTTGCTGAGCAGAAGTTAAATTAAACAGTAAAGTATAAATGTACAAGTTTTAAAAATTATTTATAACTGAGAATTTTTGCCTACTTTGGTATAAAAGCTCCTTTAAACAGGCACATTTACTTTTAGAAGATGAATAGAAGCGTTAATACTATGGCTATTGCTGGATATTAAAGCAATGTCTCTGTGGTTCTATTTTTAATGATATAAACTTTCTTTAGAAACACTTAATTCTGTATTAATCCAGAGAATCAATACTGTCCGCAGTGATAATTTGTACTGTACTTCAGTGCTGAACAGCTAGCCCAAACAGAACTTCTCAGAATCCAGTTCAACTGTCATTTGTTATTTAAAAAAATAAAATGAATTTACAATAAAAAAGTTTCTTTTATTTTGATATCTACTGAGCCATTTGAATTTTTTATTTAGAAGCATATCAGTGAAATGCCTTCCATATTTCTGTTTATTTAAAAAAAGAAAATTTTGGAGTTCTTAGGTAATCTGAAAGCCTCAACACTTCTCTCTGACATCTTGCAATAGAATTTATTTTTCTCTCATGAATTCCACGAATGTAGTCCTAACAGGAATACACACATGCCTAATTTTATACAATGTGAATATTCCTATTGACATTATTGTGTTATTCACAACACATAAGACTGAGCATGAATTTCCTTACAGGAACATGACCTACAATGTAATAAATTAAAGCATTCTTATGAAGACAATAAATCAATTTCATTTCAATTGTACTAGACCTACCAAAATAACTCTTAAAGCCCTCCATAGCTAAGAGTTGATTAATAATGTTCCCAGTCCACAGGTTCTGAAAGGCACGTAATCGAAGAATTGGGTTTATTTGTTTGTTTTGAAGTCCTCCTCAAATGAATACAGTCTAAAATAATTTGTGTTAGGACAGTCTAATGTAAGGCATTAGAATATTCCTCTTTATGCTATAGATTTATGTTAAGCACCACTTGCTATATAGTATAGAAAGAAGCCAACATTTTCTTCAAAAATGTGTTTGTACTTGGGACACCATTTGTGAGGGAGATGTTGATGAGGCTGATGAATTGGATATCTTAGAATTATTTGTGATCTGTAGCTCTTCAAGTCTCCTGATATAATCATCACGCAATGCAAGGAGCTCCATGTAACGCTGCTCCACGGGGTTTGGCTGCTAGAAAGAGATCCATGTTAGTCTTGGCACTTCACTCCAACTACTTGTACACAAGCTGCTTCTGCATCCAGGGCTTCCTGGCAGGCGTAGCAAGTCATAGCTAAACAGAAATACTCATTGTTGTAACCTGAGAGCCCTATGCCTTCCAGCTGTGTCCCCCAAAGTCAATCTTTGCCCAAACCATTTGTCCTAACTCAAAATCAGCCACCACTTCCTGGAGCATATGGATTCTATTTTCTTGTTACTTAATATTACATGCAAGATAGTTACTCATATACCTTGACCAAAGCTTTTTTCTTGACTTACTAAAAAGTTAAGAGTCCAGAGGCCAAATGTCTCAGCATCTTCCCTAAAAAACAGTATTTAGCCAGATTATTTTAGCTACACTGATCAGATTAAGATCCATGTTTTCAGATTAAACAACTTCTCTCACTGATGAAATTTCCTTGCGTTTTTAATAGTAAATTTGCAACTTAGTCTAAATAAACCAGTGAAATAAAAAACTTCCATCAGTGAATTCTCTAAGCAAACTTGCATGTGTTTAAATTCAACTGTTCTGGCTTTCAGGAGATTACTCAGAAAGAGCCTTTTAACAGTTTCCACTTTGAGCTTAAGTTCCTTTTCAGAGTAATGAAACAAATGTAAAAGAAGTATTACAAATGTCCAAGGCAGAGACAGAGCCTAAAGCTACCTTCAGCTGAATATACCTGTCTGGAAATTGTTGCTGTTTCACAGTTAACTGCCTGTAACTCAAAGCTATCAGCAGTGGAGTTTCACCAGCACATGTTTAAACACCTCACCAGTTCAAAACCAGTCCAGCCAGCACTCTGAGGTGCACCACTCACTATGCACCCATATGAGGATTGTGATGAATACTGAGGCACCTGAATGCTGAATGTATGTACTAAGATGACTTGGTGATGGTTCTGCTAGCAGAAGATGCTTCTAAGTAATGGCACTAAGAAACATCATTAAAAAATGGTTCAGGCCACGCATGTTCATTATTCAGTTGCTTAAGTGAAGATGAAGCATAAATTTCATGTGCAGGGAAAAAAGTTGCATTTTGTGTACAAAAATGGTGAAAATGAGGGACCAGTAGTAGCAGCATGGAATACTGTCACTTGGGTTTGCATTTTTAATGAGAAACTCCTGCCAAAAAGCCCTCCCAAATAATGGCAAACTGAATTTTTAAGTAGATCTACAGCTAATTTGCATGTCTTATAATCCTTCACTTCCTAAAACAAATCTTTGGATGCACCTTTTGCAAAACACCCTCATCTTTCACAACAAGCAACAAAAGCTTTAAAACCAGAACTTCAAATTCAAATAGGCAACATATTTGTAAAAAGCCATAGCAAACTGCCTGGCTTTCCTGAAGCCTCTAAAGTGCTATAAATAATACAGGAGATCAACTGTGGAAGAAGAAGTGTATTGCTTGAAAACTACTGACTCATTCCAAGGGCTGAATTGTGAAGACTGCTTCTGTCCAACAAATTGCTCCTCTATCTTCTCCTACTCAAACCTCCATAAGCTGTTAAAAAGGACAAAAAAAATCTCTGTACACCATCTTTATGTGCCACACGGCTGAGATTTCCAGCAAGACTGTAACAAACACAGAACATCCATAGGCATGAAAAGCACAGAACTGAACTATGTGTCATTTGAGAAAAGCTTTTCTGGACTTCCAATCTGATCCATTTGTATAATTTTCAGTAACAGCTTTTATCCACAGTGTAAACAATGCTGGGTCATCAATGTTACATAAAAAAATTAAATCTTACTATCAATACATATAAGTTTGAAAGAAAAAGGACTCAGTGGGTCATGTGAATTGTAAATGGTTTCATAGGCTCTCTCAGCAAATGGAGAGAGACCAAGCAAATGCAACTGTATTTGTGTTGCTACTGCCCCAACTCTTCAGGGATTGGCAAGTCCTATTTCTAAGCATTGTCACTCAGGATTTATTGGCATCAAATGCCCTTAGACATGCGTCCAAGAAAAAGGGCTAGAAAGAGCTCAAGGATAACTTGCTACTAAACAGGGGAATAAGTTCAATGAGCTAACGAGACAACTAAATAATTAATTTCACTTTTTTTCTCCATATTCACAAATATAACATTAAAAACTTGAACAGATTACAAGTACTGCTCTACAAGTCAGTTATGACACAAACTCTGTATTTCCAAAGTCTAAAAGCATTTTTTGTACACTATAGAGAATTTACTTACTTGTTGCCGAATCCTTGGGTTCCACCTGATGTAGTAATTGACCCAGAGCTCTAAATGCCGCATGCTGGCTACTGGATAGAGTGCTCGATTTAGCTCTTTACTATAAAAAGGATTGGTGTATTTAGATTTTTCACTGTTTATCAAAGACCATAATGATAAAGTTTTCTCAGTCACTTTCTAAAATGAAATCGAAACAAGAACAGTAAGTATTTGCATAAAATCAAGAAGTCATTGTTACATTCTAAAATTAATACACTTCTGGTTTACTTAGAAGCATAATACATTACTGCATTAGAAAGATTCCAAACCCAGTGCTTGACAAATATTTTAGTGCCTGCATGGCACTATTCTATAAGAAAAAAGCCAGTTCAAAATCACTCTCTGCAAAGACTATAACCAAATACAATACAACCAAAACTTTTGCAATCACCTAGAATAAAGACAGCAATGCAATTATACCATCAGTGGTTTGACTAACCTCTTTTTCTCTGAGAAACTCGCTGTTATACAAGAAAGTGCCAAACCGGCAGCTGTACAAGTGATCCAGGACTGTAATCAGGAACTGCTCATTGAATTCAAAGGCTGTAGGAAACTAAAACCAGGAAAGACAAATTCATTGTTTACATGGAAAATGCAGAAGGATATGCACATGCCGTGGTTAAAAGGCTAAAGGTAGAGTTTAGAAGCCTGGATACATTTACAAGTAATTTTTAAGGCAATACCTTCATGTACTTTACAGCACACTAAGTGTTCAGATGACACAAGGTGTTCAACTTTCTCAAACTAGCCCCTGAAAAATGTCAAAATGTTCTACCTACCTTTAATTTATAAAAAGAATTAAATACCGAATGGTTACACATACAGTTTTACTAGCAAGACAGAGTAAGATATCTTCAGTGCACTGTTACAGTGCAGCACCATACAGGAAAATAAAGGTCCTGATCCTTGGCCCTAAACAGACTAAGTTCACTGCTTTGTCTCATTACTTACTGACCATACAATGTTAAATCATAGCATTCAAAAGCTCCCTTGCTTCCTTTTTAAGCAGTGACAAAACAACATGTGTCCCTGCAGTTCAAGGGACAGCTTCACAAAATGGTCAAACAGAACAACAGACCCCATTAAGGCAGCTGGATGCAATTCCTGTAAAAGCTCTCTGCTGGGTATGAAACATCCCTCAGTGTGTGTCTGAGAATCCCATACCCAAGAACACCAGCCATGCCTGCACATGCCACCAGTACCATGCCCAGCAACACAACCACAGCTTGTGTATCACTTTCACAAAAGCAAATACACTCTTTTTTACTACAGGTCAGAGCAGAGGCGTATGCTGTCCTCTTCAAATACCTTTCTCAAAAAATAAAGACACAGGGTTTTAATTCAGTCATCTCTTCACACTGTTACCTTCTGAAGAACAAGACATACCTGTTTAGACATTTGCCACACACAGTCAATAAACTGGAGAAAGATGGGTGATCTGTCTGCATCAGCATGATTTTTATCACCGTGGCCTATTCTCTGAAATGAAGCAATACAGTCTCCTGTTAACCAAAACAGGCCATTTAATGGCAATAGACATGGTTACTTATTTTGTACTAGGACATTAATTCTTTTGCAATAAAACAACCCAGTATTAACATTTCAAAATTAGTTACTGCACCTAGGAGGAGAGAATCAGGTAGAGAAATACTGCAAAGCTATTCCAAAGATGCTGAAAAACATTTCAAACTGATAATTGGTCCTGTTATAAACACCTGCTGGTTATTGGTCAAGCAGAATTGTTGTAGCATCCACTATTTAACAAATAATGAAGACATATTCTGAACTATATTTACATGGTAAGTCTGTCAGAAGCCAAGTTACATACACTTTTGTCTTCTTTTTTATTTTAAGCCACTGCACAACCTAGATCATCAAACTACCCACACAATCTTCTTTTCCCCCTCCACACTTGAACCTTACCATTCACCGTGAGACACTATGCAAACGTGAATGAGATAAAAAATGTTCATGTTCTTGACACAAAGTAAACACAGATTTTTAAAGTCTGGGCCTTATTCTGAGGTGCCAAAAGTAACAATCAAAGGAATTTGCCCCACAGACAAAAAGTAGATTTGGTAAAACCTGTTTACTTCCTTTTAGCATTTGATAGCTGAGAACAGGTAAGAGATTCAGGGAAAAGGAGTTTCTATTCACTACATAATTCTGTTTGAATGTACTTGCCTGGAGAAGACAAAAGAAGAGCATTTATGTTGACCTAAGATGTTGTCTATCTGCCTGTAAGATAGCAAGCTTAAGCCTCAAGGACATGAAAAATCATAAAAGCAGTACACTGCTCTGTACAATGGCTTGCAAGACAGTTTAACATAATAGAATTGAATGGAAGGAAATAGAGGGAGATGAGGGATTGCAGCTGAACTCAGTCAACAGTAACGAATCACTAGAAAAGCACTATAAAGAAGAAAACCAAATTGGCTTCCTCGCTCTTCAGTTTTCATGGTTTGAGATACTTGTTATCCATTAAGAGTCATACATGTGTTTAGTAGGAGTGGAAGTCTGTCTACTGCCACTACAGTTAGCAGTTTCAGGATGTCTGAGTATCTTCCATCTATAATTATGTCTCATATTTGAATGCATAATTAGAATTAAATTCCACATAACAAGCAAATTTATCATCTGGAGAATGCACCAAGTTCACCACACATACAAAAGTTGGGGTAGGGAATGCCTTTTCAACAAGGAAACTTATTGCTCACCTCATTTGATACAAAATACAGAGAGGAACTATTAAGTAGTCTACTATTTGGTTATTTGATATTAAATAATCCAAACTGCAACCCTGGTACCATAAAACCATGAAGCTTGCTCCAACCCGGACAACATAAGTAACACCCTACACTTCAACTGCCTCCTGAAGGGAAAATGAAACCACAGTTCCAGAGATGAGGTTCAGGAACTGCTCTAACTGCACTGAGTGTCCAGTTTTCACTATTCAAAGTCACAGTTCTATCAAATAATTACCAAACTAAACCAGGGTATGAATGATCAAAATATTTTCTGCTTACATTATAATCACAGCATAGTTAAGGTTGGAAAGACCTTTAAGATCACGGAGTCCAATTGTTAACCCAGCACTGACAGGTCCACCACTAACCCATGTCCCAGGCACCATATCACAGGTCTTTTAAATCTCTCCAGGGATGGTGACTCCACCACTTCTACAGAACACTCCAAAAAAAACTGACCTTCACTATACTAAATAACCCATCAAATCAAAATTTACAGTACTCTCAGATAACAGCAGATGGCTAAAGAGTGGCTTCAACCATTTTCAAAGATTGCTACTTGAGTGAGCAAGTTGGGAAAACAGCAGATTAAGCAAAAGCAGCTACTTAAATCATTCTTATTGCTTCTACATTGTCAGACATGAACCAATGGACTGAGCAAGTCATCTGGAAGGGATGCCAAGTCCTGCCTCACTATTTGGAGAAAAACATCTGTTGAGGGAGAACAAAATCCTTTGATTACCCAACTAAAATGAATGGTTTAACAAAAAGAATCATAGATTATTTGAATTTATTAATAATGATGAAGAACACACAGATCTCTCTTTTTAAGCTTTGTGTTAAACCATAACACATGTATTTGACTGCAAGTTTCCCAGGGATACCATCTAATTTTATCTACATCTCGACACTTTTTTAATACAAAATAAAATATGAGAATAAAAATTCAAGCCACTGGCTTCACATTTTCCCGTGGCTGTACCAAGACAGAATACTTAAAGGTTTATAAAACCTATCACTACTAAAAGACCACAAGTACACAAAAACCCAGACTACATCAGCTATCACTTCCAACACCTGAAATACAAATCTCTTAAGCCTCAAAGTGCCTTTAGAATGTCAGATCAAAAACTGCCACAGCCTACAGGCATGTGTAAATGGTGAGGTGATTTATGCTGAGTAGCTATACATGGATTTCCAAATGACTGCAACACTCTTGCAAATGTAAAATGGGCATGAAACACACACATAGGTACATTTTTCCATTTCTTAATTTTTTCCAGATTGCCTATTTTCTGAATTTTAGCTATATTAAGTAATCTCTTTAGAACATTTAATTAGGGACAAAATAGCCATGCAAATAACTTCTACTGAAGTTGTAGAAACTTCTTACTGTGTTCTTATTGTGTAAGAACCTTGTTCTTACAAGGTTCAGCACTGTTGTAATGCTCAACAATAAGTAACAGCACAGTCTCCCTGGCAACCTAATCTCCTCCAGGTTCCTGGTACAGATTTCCTGGTTAAATGGTTAGCTGCAGCATTTGGGAGAATACTTTGAAAAGTTTTCTAACACGAACAGGATGAACAGGGTCCCTTCCAACTCAGAATATTCTGTGAATTTTCTGTGAAAATGATTCATACCTGTGAAATACTGAAGACTTGCTATGGAAGCGACTACTTAACTTTCTGAGCTTCTACCCTTCTGCCCAGAAGACAGAAGGGGGAACAGCATTAGAAGAACAGAAGTAGAGGCAGCATTACCAGCAACAGCCTCTTGGGAACAAGTTTAGAATATTTGGGAATCAGCAAATCACGCAAAATCTCACTTAGAAGACACTGGCCAGACTCATTCATCTACTTCTTGTGACATTCAAAACAGTCCAAAGAAAGAGTGATGGAAAACCTCATGTCCAACTTACTTTATTTGATATTCAGCTGAAGAATTTGAGAGGACACAATTTTTCTGCCTTTTTATTTTCTTTGCTCAATAACCACAGTAAACCTAGCAGTTCTATGCTTTTAAAAGGACGCAAAGGACAAAATGAGTTTTCAGAGAAAGAATAGCAAGAAAAATATTGACCAAACATATCAAAACCCAAAAGTTCTGCTCAATTTACCTGTAAATGTTTTAAATCCAAATTCAAAAATTATGAAAAGAATTATCAAACCCTGACGCAAAGTGATCAGTTTAACTCTGAAAGCTTTTCAGAAAGTTCATACCGCACAGTCTTTGCAATTATCTTCTAATTCTTACCGATGCAAACTTGTGTCCAAAGCTTATCCACTCTTTCTGCACCAGAACTTCAAAGCCTTCAATGGTTCTGTAGTAGCTGTCCAGCATGAGCATGGCCAGGGAGGTGAGCTGAGCCGTGCGGTCCCAGCCATCGCTGCAGTGAACCAACACTGAGCTCCGGCCCGACGACACCTTGTCTGCCACCTGAATGGCCCCTGTCAGCACGAGCTGGCGAGGAGCAACACACACCAAACAAACAACACAACTTAGTTCTGCTCCAGTAAGAACACTAAGTTGATTTCTTTGTGTCTACACAGTATCTGAATTAATACTGTTTCCATTAAACGACCTGAAAAGAACAGTGTAGTTAATTGGAACAGAATTTTCTAGGAGATCAAGTGAATTTCTTGTATAAAAATAGAGAAACAGATTGGTTCCCTAATCCCTTAGATCAAATTAATCTCACAGCAAATTCTTAAAAAATGGGGCACAAAACAGTAACCTTGATAAACCAAAGAACGTAAGCTTCTTTTTCAAAGAAAGAAGGGATTTACCATAGCATACACTCTCTGAAAATTCTGTTATTTCATTTGACTCCTTTCTTTGAACTAAATTACTGAATTATCTCAGTTATTGGAAAAAGGAGCTTGCACCCTTCTAATATACTTATTTTCTAGCTATTAAATTAAAATGAAAATTTTATTAAGTAGGATTCATTACATAATACTCTAATTACTTTTGCATAGCTGTACTTGAGGCAAAAGGTTCAAAGGTCAACTAGTAAGAACATTGGTGAATTACCAGCTTAAGTATTTTATTTGTGCTCTCAGATGAAAACTCCAAAATTCACAAATAAACTTACAAGATTTATTTACAAAAACACATTTCACAAAATTAAGTCACACATACACTGACAACTAAAGTATTTACTGATAATTTCACAATGACAGTCATCTGTAGGCCTCTATTGTAAGAAATTGCAATAAATCAGTTCTCATGCATGTAAAGCCAATCAGACTAAGAATGCATTTCTCTACTAAAGACACTTAACTTGAAGCAGGCAGTAAACATTCAATTTCACCTATTGTTGCTTCGTTGTGATATATCATACTCTAAGATTAGGTGGCAAAAAAAGCCAACACTCAGGGATGTTGCTTTTGTAGTCCAAGTATTTTGATGTTTTCTAGGATTACTTCAAAGCTTAGCACAGAAAGCAAGTCTGATATGACAGATTTGGACAAACAGTTTTTGAATAATCAAGGAAAAGTTACCTTTATATGTTCTAACCAATGGGTTGATTCCAGGCTTGACAACCAGTGTGATTCTTCCACATTAGGATAAACAATGTCCTTCAGCTTCTTCAAAGATTCCCGCATGACATGAATATTATGAATGTCCAAGAAGAAAAGTTCTGCATTGGGATATGCATCTTCACCTTCGTATCCTCCCCCAGTTGCCTACAAACAAGAGATGTGAAATTAATTTCACATGAAATGTCATATACACACTCTTTTCAACAGAGCAAGAAGGGAGTGAATGTCATTTGACATAGAAATAGACAAAAGTGATAAAATGTTTGGCCAAATCAATTTAAATTTAAGAGTTCAGTCGAGAATGAGCTACCTTTCATTTAAAATTGTGTTCAAGAATCTTAGATTTTGTCTTTAAGAAGAAAATTAAGAATAACGTTAAAGTTTACTTCTCTAACACTAAATTTTAGTGCTGAAGACTCAATATATATTTAGATTGTTTAGACATTAAAGAGCTACATAAGTAAAAAGTCTGTCCTACTGCTGCTCTCAAAACATTTCACCACCACCACACCACAGGATGTGCCTGGTTACAAAAGGAAGCAGAAAACCCACACATATTTTAGGACACAATGCCACTGATGAGACTTTGCAAATACAGAAACATGAAATCATTTGGGTTGAAAAAGACCTTTAATATCATTGAGTCTAACCATTAATCCAGCAGTGCCAAGCCCACCACTAAACTATGTCCCCAAGTGCCAATCTTTAAAGGACAGTGATTCAAACACTTCCCTGGACAGCCTTTCCACAAATGAGTTTTTTCTGATATCCAATTTGAGCCTCCCCTGGTGCAACTTGAGGCCATTTCTTCTTACCCCACCACTTGTTACTTGGGAGAAGAGACCAACCCCCACCTGGCTACAACCCCCTTTCAGTCAGTTGTACAGAGTAATAAGGTCCCCCCCTGAGCCTCCAGGACCTTTTCTCCACCAGCTCCCTCAAGCTCAGAGAGCTGCAAAATTGCAGCATTTCCTGCAGACAGCAGAAACATGCCATAAATTTGGATAAATGTATTTTGCCTTTATAAGCCATTGCAACTACACATCAGACAAGAGTCTAGAGCACCGTGTAGCCTTTCCCCATGAGTACCACCTATAGTGCTGTACAGCAGCACAGTATCTCTATTCTATGCTCTCTATCTCCTTTCTCAGATGTGGGGTTATTATCAGAGCTGCCAGGCTCTGCAGTGAAAGAAGCAATGAGTGTATTTTTCTCTTTCCTTTGAGTATTATGAAGTCTTGGTGAGAAATGATTGTAATTTCAGCATCAGGGTTGCTGCAGGTCCTGACTGTGTGTCTTGACCTATGTACAAGGAACACAGGAATGCATGAGTAGCACAGCCCAAGATTTTGCTTAGACAAATCTTCACAGCTGTTCACAAAATATTTTCAGTGTTGACCTACATTGACTTGCACTTTTTATATCCAGAAAGGTACCCTACTGCATCTACTGCTCTGATTGAGCATTTTATATTTAGATATATGAGGAGTTAATTAAAACATGTGCATATCAAGACAAACTCAATTTTTTTACCCCATTTGTTTCAAAGATGTAATTGACAATCTTTCCACGAGGCAAACAAAAATATTACATGTTTTGTTCACCCATAAAAATTCAGTGTGCAGAGGATAATGGGATTTGTACATTCAAATGCAAACAATTGAAGCAGACCTTCAAAATACAAACCATCACATTAAAACAGCCCCTGGGTTAGAGCCTCAGATTGTGTGCTATAGACACAAACATAGTAATAAAGCTTAACAAGCTATATTCTGTACTATAGAGAAGGAGGCTGTACAGGTACAAATACATGCACCTAACTTGCACAGATCAAACTACCAGGATTATTATCCCCCTTGAATTATTATTGTTCCTCTTGACAGCAACTTAACATTTGTTACATATAAACCTCTTAGATGCAAACTAACTTTACTATTTCATATTCCTTTCAGCACAAACACTGAAGAGGACTCATTTCACTAAACTAGTGTCCATTTTGTTCCACAAAACTATTCCAAAGCTAGAATTCCTTCTCTCCAGATAAGCACACCTGTCATTTCACTTAGATCTCAAACTCTCTTGAGCTCAGCTCTCTTGCCCTTTGCTGTGCAGACACACACCTTCACTAGTACTGAAGAGCACATCCCCTTCATCTGTGTTTGAAGTTCCATGACTAAGGGACCATCCCCAGGCGTGGCACATTCTCACATGAGAAAAGCATTAAACTTGTCTCCTTCACCACCACTCCTTAACATGGTTTTTTCATGTGAAGATGAAGCACATCCCTGTCTACTGAGCTCCGTGCCAAACACAACACTGATGCAGTGTACTGGCATTATCTGAGCTTGCCTGAATAACCTAGTCCTCAACAGAGCTGAGGGGGAAGCAGGGGAGAGATCAATCCACAGGCACACCTTTTCTTCCTGAAAGGTTAGAGGAGATGATTTTTCAAGATCCCTTCCAGCCTGGGCTAGTATATGATTCTGATCCCATTTAGGTGTTGATCACAGATAGCAAAGAAACAGTCACCTTACCCAATGGGAACACTTTCTGTACTTACCAACTACCAGCACCTGGGGAAGAACAGCAGCTACCAAGATCATACCCATACTGCTGTTTAGAGTGCAAGCACCCAAATTAACTTGTTTATCACTTCTCTTTATTTGCTGGATGCCAGGATAGGTCTGAAGTAGTCCATGTAATGGTTAGGAAGAACCAAACAAAGGATGCCTGTCATTTAGCTTGGCTTTATGCACACATCCTTTCTAGGATGGAATTTTCCCAGAGGATCTGAAGGTTGCACAGAGATGGCCTGTTATTCCTACAGGGGATGTGCTCTGCAGCCCTGTCCACAGCTACCTCCCAGTGCAGAGTGGAGTCATGCCTGACTTCAGTCCCATGCTAAAATCTGTGCTTGGCTGAGAACAGACACCGTAAAGTGTGTCTGGAAATCCACATATGGTTCTGAAACTCTGCTTAGGGACCTACTTTAGACACTCATGTCCTTTCATGGCCTTAAGCCTCAGTATTTGACTGTGTAAACTTATCTGTATTAAGATCACTACTATTCCCCAAAACCTCCCCACAGAAAACTTCAAACTAAATCTCCTCCTCATTCCCTTTGAAAATAAAGACTGTTAAAAGCATCTGTTTACCTTGTTTGCAACTGCATTGACATTGGGCCTTGCATCATAGATGGTCAGTTTGGAGATCTGCCCGTTGGCCTCCCTGATGATATCAAGGTATCTTTCATCATCTTTATTCCGCTTGCCACTCATTCCAACCAGGGGCTGACTGCAGCGCATGATTACAGCTTGGGTCTCCGGATGGATCCACGAGAGAACCTGCTCACATGGCAAACACACAGCAGAAGAAACTCATTTTAGTAAAAAAAAAATCATAACTTAAAGCTATATTCTTTAAAATACCCAGTAAGAAAGTCAACACTTGTTTTTTTATTTCTTCAAAATACAATCCCCTGACATCTCAACTGCTTTTAGACTCACAAAATTTATTAATAATCTTCAAAAGAATTCTCTTACATATTTAATGCTTACTGAAATCATACTTATCTATATAATCCAATGTATTTTCATATTTTTCTACAAGTCTTAGGTTACACAAATAATGCTGAAAAGTAAACTATAAACAAACACAGCAATCTCTGCTGAAACTAAGAAACAATTCAGGAGAATAAACACATTGTAGAAATAGTGGCTAAGATGCTCCAATTCTACAAGAACAACTTTTCCCTTTTTTTTGGATAAGGAAGGGAAGTTGAACCTTTCTGCAGTATCTTGCATGTTTTCTCTTCTCTTTAAAGCACATTTTGTTCCTCAGCTCTCCTTACAAAGAGAAGGCACTGGAACAAAGCACATGTTGTCTTTGTTGTTGTGAGCCAGAGAGGGCTTGCCACAAAAGACACTGAGCTGCCCAGGAAACAGATGCAGTGCCAGAGATTAAAGATAAGCAAGAAACCCAAGCAGCAAGCAAAAAATGCAAATTCATTGTTGAAAAATTTTAAGAAATAGAATTGTCACCCACTCTGAAAGTTGTGGGTTACAGAGTGAAAGAACGTCAAACAAAAAACCTCCCAAAATCTAATCTTCAGAAAGTGTTCATTCTTGAAATACACCCCAAGGTGTAGATCAGAAACAAGATGTGCCAGTGTGTGTGGGGTGAAGATGAGTGGCTATATCCTGACAAGAATGAAATTACTATTTTAAATAACTATTTTAATAAAATTACTATTACCAAGGAAATTACTCTCACTGTACAGGCATGCCAAAAGGCCTGTCATGAATTTTGAGGTGACAGGGATGACACAGTTAGATTATTAGAAATATATGCACAGGCTATACATTACACATATGTATTCTATACACATTAAGTATTATACAGATATATATGTGTGTATATTTAGTAAATTTATAATTATAAATTTAGTCTAGTCTATCTGTAAATACCACAACTAATAAATATTTATCATATTGAGCTGTGCATCTGTTTGAAACTGAGATTCAAGGCAGCTTTCTGATACTTTCTAATAATCCAGCACACCTTTCCAAGTTTGCCAAAGGGAAATACCAGTTAAAACAAGCAATGGAATAGAAATTAGTATTTTCTATAGTGCCGTAAAGAGCTGATACATAAAAACTCTCTTACCTCATAAAATTTGCATTACAGAAACACACTCAAGAAGTCAAACAGGTTTATCTTAAAATTCTGCAGACTGAAAAGCTGAGGAATTCACCAAAGGGACTACGCATGAGGTCCTATTTTAGGACTGACCAGTGGAACTATGTTTAAATGCCATGTGGTTTGCTTGCAGGACAACATTTGTGATCACTTTTTATGGGCATCCAGCAATAGCAACCAGGGCACATGACAGTGTAAGGCTCATTCTTCATCAAAGGAAACTGCACTGCTGGCCATTGTTACTGGGCAAGTCAAAGTAAAACCAATGAAGCTGTCATGGGTGATAGTTGTGAGGGAAAAACGAAAATGTGGCTTGGCCAAGACACCAGTTTCAAGCAGTGAAAACCACCAGCCAATCAAAACTATATTGCCATAACCGTTTCCAAAAAAACCATCCTCCGTGTTGTGCTCAGCAAGCCATTGTCTGGATGCAAGTTAAGCTAGCTTCCAACTAGCTACACCATCAGGCAAGTTCCATCACCTCATACTCACTGGGATTCTATTTCGGGACCTAAAGGCAGCAACTTTCTTGAGATCATCATCTGTTGCGTTGTAGGGCACGACCAGGAGCGATGGGTACGTGTCACACAGCCCGTAATGCTCGTTAATGAAAGTCACTCGCCACCGCTCGTTAGGCAGCCCCTGAAACACAACACAAAGTCATTCCATGTATTTTTGGCTGAACAAACAATAATTCTGCTCTTGAATTTTACATGACATTATGGCCACATGGTGGCAACAACCTACCAATTTAACTAAATACCATTTCAAAACAATAGAAGCAAAAAAGATTACAAGACCACACAAACCGGCTCATTGCCAATGGATTCACAACCTTAAACAGCTGCAGAGCCATCTCATACCCTTATGTACACAATTCTAGCCTTAGAGTAAGTTTCAGCGACTGAAACTAGGAGATGTATTTCTTTAACAGGGGGACTGAGGAAAAAAAATTACCTTCTCTCCTTCCCTAAAGCTCTGTCTTTCCACCTTCCCTGGTGGGGGAGGCTTCCCTGTAGCTCCATACTACCTTCAGGTTAAAAGTAAGATTCAGGGCATCTTTCTTACTGAGAAAGAACAACTCCTAGTTGCACTCTGCCCAGTAAGGCATTTCCAGGAAGCTGAGAAATACTGGTAAATCCTCACATGCACACAGTGGGGCTTGTGTGGGTGTTTGTATTTTACCTTTTTTGGGCCTTAGGCTTCTAAACCATGAACCAAAAAACTATGGAGGGAAAAAAAATAAGGAAATTCTTACTGTTTGCTATTTAATTTTTTTAATGTCATACTTAAATCAAATTATCGAACAGACATATTAAAATTAAATCTAATCTTTTTTCATTGATATTTTTCCAAGATCACCTAAAGAGCAAGGAAGAATACTGATAGATACCCTAGTTTCTGTAAAGCAATGCTCTTTCTAAAACACACTGCTTTTTTTTCCCCCACTTCATTTTAGGAAGAAGAACAAATCCAATCTCTGTTTAGGACACTATAGTTACATATCTGGGACATTCTCCCCACCCTGTGCTCCGTTAGCAGCGGCACATTGTAAGGGGCATCAGTAACTTCCTTCAAAGAGCAAAGACTCCCTCCCTGTGACATTCTAGGTTTTCTTAAAGGTTCAAGTGTTTTATTGCTTTCCTTTACTTTTTTTCAAGTTGAAATTCCATCTTCTCCCAACAGCTGATAAGACGAATGTACAAACAGTAATTCCTCTATGCAAGTCGGGAGATGTGAAAGCACCAGGCAATGGCAACTGTAATAACTCACCTGCCTCCTGTATTCAGACATCGGGTTGTACACCATCCACCCATTTTCAGAAAACTTTTCTTCATTTACAAAGGCAAAAAAGAGCTGTAAGATGTAAAAGAAGCTTATTACACCAAACTCTCACTGCAAATGGCAAATATGAGGGCTCATCATCAGTTATACCCTAATGCTCACCACCAAATAGGACTGACTGCACCATGCCAGCCCCACTATCACCATTTTTACTTGGTATGTGCAAGACAATAAAGCAAAGAGCAATATGTAACAAAAAATGCAGATTTGGTAATGAAAATAATAAAAATATTACAACAGTTATGAGGTGACAAAAAGAATAGAAACTATAAAGTTTAACCAGTAGGATTTTTTATTTTTTATTGTCAGGAGGTTGAAATGTTTTAGACTGGTTTATTTTTCATATTTCACATTATCACTAAATAAACTACTGTCTTCTCACCAAATTTGTCCAATAGGCACAGCTTCAATTACTGCATACAATATTAGATGCTAAATTCAAAGTGTAAAAGTGTTTTAACTGCTATTCATTGCCATTAGGAAGCAGCTGCCTTTCTGCATCCCCTCCCCAACTGATCCTTAGTAAGAGGAATCCCAACTACTGTAAAACTCCATAAAAAGTTGCCTTTGAAAATGAAATAGTTAGCTGTTTACTCTACTTGCTTTTCACTTGCTTTGTTGCATGTTCTCATAATTAATTTATACAGCACAGCAGCCTCACTCAGCATTCCAGCAAGTTCCTCATACCTTTTATCTTCCTTCTCCTTTCGACTAATTCCAAGTATTACCTAATTAACCCCCTTCTCCTCCCTTGGTTTGTTTCTATAGTTTGGGATGAAAGCAAAAGTAATGTTTATTCTATGTACCTCCCTCATTGAGAAATTTGGTGACCTACAAATTCTTCAGATGCCAAAAGGAACATGAAACAAAGTTGTTTCAAAAAAAAAGAAGAAAGAAAGAAAACACAGAAGAGAATGTACTGTCCTGAGCTAACTGAGCAACAGCAGCCAGAACAGAAACACTCCAGAGCACATCATAGCTCATCTGTAAGAAACCAGCCGAAAATCTCCTAGCTATTCAAAAACATTAAAAGGAGAAACTGAATGCTGAACTGAACATCCACATCTGCATCATTTTCACAGGTGCAGACCAGAACTGAGTAGAAATGCAGAAAACCCAGTAAACAAGAAAAAAAATTGTGGTCTAAGGTGCTGTGATTCTGCCTACAAAGGTCCGGAGAAAACGCAATGCTTCAAACCTGCACAAACCAGGAGGAGGCTTTGGATCTTAGGAAGGGTCCATGCAATTCTGCTCAGCCCAATACATGACACTGCTTTGAACACTGAACAGCTCATATCAAAACACAAAATTGAATCCCTCTCAAAAGGAGAAGTTCTTTCCTCATGTAGTTCACGTAAACAAGTATTTTAAAAAGACGTCACTGCTCACTAAAGATGCTTTATCTCACTAGATTTACAAACCAGAAATTTAAATTAAATCACTATTTTAGAGCAAGTGCATTCATTCGCAAGTTTGCAGAAGTAAACAGTGCATTCCCCCTGGTTTTGTTTTCTGAATATCTTTACCATTTTTAAAGGGGTAGAACTTCAGTGCAAGCAAACATTACAAATTCTTCTGACTAAGTAAATTACTATCAAGTAGTACAGAGAGAGAGACAAAGTGGTGGACATCTACTCTATCAGAAAAAAAAACCCCATTCCATTAAAAGTAGATGAAAGTATCAAAAGTTAAGCAACCTGGAAAAGGTTGTTTAATTGGAAACAAGGAATACAGCAAAATGGGAATATCACTATCTGAAGTGGTAGATGCAACTGATTTGCTGAACTATTAATAAAAAGCTACACACAAGAACCATCCCCTCCTCCCAAAGGAATTGTTATATCCCAAGGCGCAACTATGCTAAGAATTCACCGAGGAACCAGAGCCAAAAGGAGAATCTGGTAACAGTAGGAAACAGAAACACTGGGATCCTACCAGGTCACTTAAAAGACATCTTGAAGGCAGGAATAAATTTTTTATTTAAGTTCCTAATTACTGCAAGTTTTGTCATAAGAATGAAAAAATTACCCATCTGAAGCCCCAGTAAGCAGAGCTCCTGAGATCATTACAGTGCACTGTGGTAGCTGTTACACAGAACAGGTTTTAACTTACTGACAAAAATCAAAAAGGTATGGTTCCAAAGTAAAATAAATGGCAGCTAAGCTGCTCGTGTCACCCACAAAAAAAAAATTCACAAGACATCAGAGGGAAAAGTGTATTTTGTTTTCACCTTTTAAAAACCAGGGTTGAATTTATTATGCATGAAGGGATTGATTGAATCCTTTCTGCAAGAACAATGTCCTACTACGTACAGCATAATTCATTTAAAACGCTTGGCTACAGCAGCTTTACCACATCTGCTACAAAAGCTTTCAGTCACACAGCCCACAACCATTTAAGTGGACAACTATGCTTCATCAGTTTTGTTGACGTTCCAGGTAGTACAAATTCTTCCTATGTTGCTCAATAAAAAGAAACTCATCAGTAGAATGTATCAATCAGCAAAACCCTGATGTCTGACAAATCACAGAACACTACAATGAATGCAGGACTCTGATTTTTATGTGAACACTTCAGAGAAAACTCCTGCATTATACTACTCAAGAACAGTATTTAAAAATGACCAGTCTCTAAAATCCTGAAGACTAAAAATTCTTTTTCTTCTGCAAGCATTGACTCAATTATAGCAAAATGTTTTTACACACACATTTGGACGTGCACGATTGTGTACAGACTGCTCAGTTAATCTGGTGACTCCTGAAATTCTTAGTTGCTGTACCAAAAGATTAAAGACCAGGATTCCATCCCAACCACCCCCAATAGCTTCTCAGATAAGACTTGAAACATTCTGCGAATATGGCCTGACCTTTAGTCCAGCCTAATTGCTGGAGTCTAAAACACAGTATATCTGCAACATGTATATCTGGGGATATCTGCAAATATCCCCACCCTACCTTAGGCCCATTTCTCCCAACAAAATGCACAATTATTGCTGTGTTACGTTGTCATTAAAGCAGAGTAGAAGATACACAAATGCAATACTCTACATATTATACTCCATTCATATAGTTCTATTTAATTTCTAATTACAGTTTAACTTGACTGTAACAAGCAACCTACATTTATAACCATTTAAATATAAGAATCATATACTTAACAAAAGATACATGCTTGGATACAGCTGCATTTTATGACCTGTGTCAGTACAAACCATATTTAGCACATGTTCGAACATTACTTTTTTTTGTTTGAAATAAAATGTGATAATAAGCAAAATGAAGTAATTTCTACTGAATAACATTTTTTGTTGAATTGGGCATTTTATTATTCTAATGCAACCAAACTGATAAACCACATTATAGTGAAGAAGTAACGGTGATACATACATATTTAGATCCCAGAAAGCTTTGCTGTAGTTCAGGTTAGCTTCACATCTGCATTAATGACCCACATATTTCTACTTTTGTCCTGAATAACCCAAGATTACAGATGAAATGCAGTATATTTGTACATTTATGTCTTAATTAACTCAACACTGCTGAAGCTTTCACCTCACAGCGCATGAAATCTGAATGCCATTCTACAGTGCAGCAGGCAAATGGAATAGAAATGGGAAGGAGAAATGATGCCATTACCAGTATAATATGCATTAAGTTCTCTTTACCACTTGATGTAAGATTTGAGAGGTGCTGTCTTAGTAAAACTATATGGGTTGGCTTTTTGTGGACACAGTTCCTTCACGTTAGAGCTCCTCACACACACACACAGACACACCTTGATGCGGGCAAGAAAGCAGGGAGGTCACTCCACTGCGCACAGGCACTGAGTACAGAGCAGCTGGGTGTGTATTTCTATCCTTCAGATGCAGAGGAAGGTCGGAGAAGAACAGCGCGAGCAGCTCTCGCATTCGCGTGGCCCCGCCAGGCAGAAAAGCCCTGCCAGCCTCTCAGCCTCTCTCAGTGCCCCGTTATTCACACAGGAAAGCCTTGCAAATACCAGAATAATAAAAGGTTGGCCAGTTCTATGTCTTCTTCACACATCTTCCCTTCTTATTTACGGTACATCCCTGCTAGATCCTCCTTGTCCCCAAACAATACTTTATGTACTCAGAGTCTCCACCCTGACCTCCACTCATTTTTTCTTCCCTCCACACACAAAATTCCATTCCCTTCTCTTATTGTTAATCATGCCTCTCCAACAAAAAGCTCTTCTCCACAGCTCCTGCTGCACACACTCTATTTTTCCAGGAATTAAACCAATTGCAGCTTCATCAGATGTGTCCACATTTGAGCGGAAATTAAAAAAAAAAAATTACATACAAGAGATATTCAGGTTCAGAATAATATTACAGTCAAATAGAAGCGTCTTTCATTGTGGATTTTGAGAGATCATGAATAGGTTTTTCAAAATCAAGAACATATAATCAAAAAGCAGAACTAAGGTTTGTACAGGTACACCTGAGACAACTCCACCTTAGTTTGGTTGGATACAAAGGACAAACAGCAGCACCAGTTTCAGGCAGGCTACCTGCTCAACACATCAGTGTTTCAGGCAGCAAGCCCAAGCTGGAGTCCCTCCTCCCAGCACTGAAACTGGCTAGCTGAAAGGTACTTAAAACACAAATTTACCTCAAGTTATACTGATTATTTGTTTTATCTCACATCTTGAGTTCAAGGTAGAATAATCTGCAGTCACTTCCAATGCACTGATCATATCTATTCTAAGTTTGATGGAGATTAATACTACATGTCTGAGAGGAGCCAATCAATTTCAATTAGTCTATCAACTAATTAAAAATCAGTTTCAAATTCTTTGCAGCTGCCATGGGAAACAAAGAAGAAATCAAAGAAAACATTAAACAGTAAGAAATCAAGTATAGTAAATCACCACTTATGGGGTGCACAGTTACTGACTTTTCAACACCTCTAGCTGGCAAAACCAAGCAAGGCTCACCATACATCAGCTATGATCTTAGCAAAGCCAAATTAAAGCCCCTGCACAAAACTGAAGTATGGATTTCATTGCAGATCCACAGTCTAAAAGCAGATGACTACTGCTTCACTTGAACCAGGAGGCTACTACACTTCAAAAAAAAAATCTTTCAAATCTTGTAACATTTTTGGTAAACTACTCTTTATGCTTCACTGTGCAAATAAGTGTTTACTTCCTTGCAGGTGTTAACCCACAATCTCAATACAGACTCTTTTTTTAAGCCTCCTACAGACTGAGTGCTTGTCTTTAACATTCAATTTATCCTTTCCTTTTGTACACAAAAATAATATGCAAACACTGGTTGCTCAAGACACAACATAGTTCTGTGAGATAAAGGAGAAAGCAGCTGCAATGTGACAATTACAGTTTAGCAAGCAGTCTATTTAGCAGTATAAATATAATGTAAATTTATAAATATCAGTATAAATACAATAGTTACATATTAACTCTGTACGGAATCACAGCACATAAATACACGTTATACTTGTACATGAATATATAATGTAGACACAATTTATTAAATATTTGACCAATCTTTATGCATTGCAAAAGAAGAAAGTAGCAAAATTAGAACAAGGTGCCATACACCTGTGAAAAAAATCAACTGCTTTTTCTATTTCTGGTGTATGCTTTTTATATATTATAAAATCACTACGTTTTTACTCACTGTAAAGGCTGACAGTTTCTCAGTGTATTTAAGAATAAATATATCATTATCCTTGCCACTATTAATGGCATTTAGTATGCCATTACTACAGCCTAGTCAGTTCCATCTTACCTGTTCATCTGAGAACTGAGGTCAGACATTGCAGGGCAGGTGTAACTGCCCTCTGCTCATCTGTGAACGCCGTCACCTCACACCACTGCTGCCCTGCCTCTGACTGTCATGCGAATGAAGCCTCAACTCAAGGGGTTCTTTGCAAACTCAGGTGCTCTGTCAGACCCCTTCACCAGCCCCACTCCACCTAAAGTCATCTTCGTAGATCCAACAGCAACAGTGGCATGAGCTGACACTCAGACATTTTAAACTACCAGGATAAGCACTGGCATCAGGAGCAGTCCATGTCAGCCAGCACAGCCAGCAGAGTCCCATCAGAATGGGCATTCCCACAGACCTACTAGGGTTAGGAATAAACATGGATTGTGCAGATATCACAGTGCTGAACAATCTTATAAAAATGATGACGTGTAGTTTCATGATAAGATCAGGAAGTGAAGCAGCTGCTATGTAGAAACTGAACTACAGAGACCAAATATATCTCATCTTTTGTGGTGTACTACAACATCTCATTTGGGGGGGGTTGGCTATTTTGGTTTTATTTTTTCAAATTTTAAAAAAACCCACTTTAAGCAACAATTTTCTTTCAATTAGCACAAGTTTGTAAATGCAAAAGGATCAGCAACAGCAGCTGTTTGCTCCCCTCAGCTACCCTGTCAGTCAGATGAGCTACCAGATTTTACTTTATGTTACTGATTCAAGGATATCTGAACCCAACCTATGCTCAAACTGGAGACAAACAAGAATTAGCTTCTGCAAGTAAGCACAAAGGACTATGCTGAGGCACAGAGAAACAGTTGTGGATGGGTCTGTGATTTATTATAGGCTCTCAAACACTGCTTTTGGGGTAGTGATGGAGACAAATCTTGAAAATAGTAAGTATGCTCCACTCAGAAATCATCTTTAGAGTTTTATTTACCATCCATTTGTACAAGAATGGTACAGCATGAAGAAACAGAAGCAAGGCATCTCTACCAGTTCCTGTTTAGGATTGGTTCTTAGGATATAGTTCCACTACAGCTGAAAAACAATCATATAAAAATCTGATCTAAATTACAAAAATACAGATAAAAATCAGGACAGTAAAGCTTTTTTATTGTCTTGATGATACCTTCTTTCCACTGCAGAGCTGTACAAGCATCAGTGCTGCTGAAGCAGCTAAACATCAAGGATGCAGCTCCACAAGACGGTTTGAACTAAACTAACGTTTTAATATCGCTAAAACCAGGACATCTCCCTCTTTTCTCTCCCTGCCTGCTCCCTGTTCCACTCACATGCCCACTCATGCACTGGTTCTGATGCATACTGATTTCAAACCAGATCTCCCCAAATTATTAAAAGCAGCACCAGAGTAACCAAAATATTTTGTGCTGGATAAGTGAGTTACACTATCTTACTCAGTGATTATACAAATAGCAGTTTGGTATTAGAAGAATTATCAACCACACGACTGGAAGGTAGAGAGACCAGAGAAGAACAAGAGCTCAGGATCTCAGTAGCAGAGGGCTTCCATCTCCACCCAGCTGTCCTGAGGAACTGCAGCACATTCTTTGTAGAACATCTCCCTGAGTGAGCTGGCTACATGGCCAGAGTGTCAGAGAGCACTCCAAGGGAAAGCAGACATGCACAGTCCAGACACACTGGGCAACTTTGTTCTAAACCAGCCACTGAAAGGAGCAGTGCCATCATCCCTCCCCATTCACATCCACCCAGAGATGCCTTGACCCCACTCCTGCTTTGGACTAACAAGACAGGAAATAACTCAGGATAAAGCTTTTATTTTTGTTTCCTTGTTTAACTTTCGTTCCTTTCAGTGCCCTATCTGGTTCATCATGCAGCCTCAAACTCATGCAAGAAAAAGCAAGGCAGGAATGGAAAACCAGGCAGAAACATTCACCTTTGGCAGGATCAGTTTAAACTCCTTGCCAAAATACAATGAAAGCACATCAAAAAACCACACACTTGCTTAGCTCATGTTAAAGGCTCATCCACACTGTGACATTAGAAAATAAAAACAGCTGCAACTTCAGATGTAACAGAGGCTCACTTTATTTCCCTCCAAAGTAGTCCTGATTTCTAATGGGTATATCCTGCTTCAGACATAGCTATGAGACAAAGAACAGCCACTGTCCCTCCACATTGTCACTATCTTCCCAGCTCCCGTGCTTTACTGAATCCAAGGGCCAAATTACTACTGCCTCAACCAAGACATTTGTTATTAAGCTTAACTTCTGTCAGCAAGTGGCCTTCACACAGGCCATATAATGATGAGCTTTACTAGGTTCAACAGGTCCAGCAAATAAAGCAGGAAGTGGACAACTCCACACATTACTCACGGCCATCACTAGACAGGATCTCTGGGTCTTTTTGGATGACAAAACCTAACACAAGTCCACATCTCATCACCAAGTTATCCATAGTTGGATTATCCCATAAGGCAGTCTCCTAAGTCAGTTACAACTTTATTTGTCCACATTCACTACATACAATCCTCAAAAAAAAAAATCTTCAGCATAAGAATGTGGATGAGATTGCATGGGCATGATGGAATCTACAATGCAGGAAATATTCAACAACACTATGCCCTGGATAACCCAATCTACAACCCTCTTGCAACAGAAGCCAGGACCCCATGATGTCTAAAAGCCTCTTTTGACCTGAACCTCTACCTAACTTGGTATTTCCACATACAGCTTCTTTATTTCCACCACACTTTCAAAGTCCACATTCCTGTCTTACTTTCAATCATTCTCTATTTCAAAATGGATAAAATGTCAAAAATAGAATTAGATATATTCGCTTCTTTAACAACCATCTCCTTTGTGATTAGAACTCTTCACACCTACCCAAATGTAGAAATCTGTTTAAATTCTGAACACCTATTTGTCAACAATACAAAATATTTTAAGCAAAAGCATTTTCCCTTCTGCTTTCATTGCACAGTTTGCAAACAGAATGAAAATTTCTGCAAAACAGTTTCAAACAATTAAATGTTTATAGAGTCCAGACCATTGACTGACACTTATATTTATAGGAAAAAAAAAAAGATTCTTCCTGCAGCCTTGTATATTCAACAATTCTTTGAATTTAGAGCAGAACTTTCCAATACTTTGTGAACAGTAGTCTTACACAATTATCCTAAATTAAAGCACACCAATGAAGTGTAAACTGAATATTACAATGGACAAAATATTTACTGAAGAGATGTCAAATGATGCACACCAAGGACAGTGCAAAGATTTCAAAGAAATGGAAGCAAATGATTAGCTTGTATCATTGTTGCTCAATTCCTTCCGTAAGATGCTTTTCTAACCTGAAATAAATCTGTGCAAATTCATAAAATGTAATCCTGTTATATTTTTCATTAGTTTCATCAATAAAACAAGTACTGTCTTACCATATCTTCTTCTCCTGAAGTAAAACCCTTGGTGATTCATATTTATCATTGCCTTGGAGACTGCCTGATTGATTAATGTTTTCAAAAAATCAAGTAAGGCATGTATTCCCTATACTCCCAAATTAGGGAGGATAACAGTTTCTAAGCAATGAAGTCTGTATGGAGCAGAGGTGCTCAGCAGTGTATCTGGAGTACATCCATGATTTTACAAAATAGATAGATTTAAGTGTTGCAAATATACAAAATAAAAGCTGCTGGGTAGTTTATGATAACACCAGATTCTGTGGTTATACTTTTTAAGCAGCCATGATGTAGCCATTACTAGGTTAAACAGGTAAAATTAATTGGCAAGAACTCTGCATTAATACAACTCAGCAGTAAAAATGATGCAACTTACCAAGTTATGTGACTGGGGAAAAGCATATTTTGTGAGGACTTCAAATATATCTCTTCTACTGTGCCCTTCTTGTTTTAACGCAAACCGTAAATTCCTCATATCCTAAAACAAAGCCATTATCTGTTAGGTGAACCAAAACTGTAAGATGCTTCTCTCTGTACAAGTGCTATATTATACACTAAACAAGATTTAGAATCTGCTTTTAACACACCTCAAGCCCTTGTGAATGTTCCTTTTTATTTCTTATCCCATAAAATAGAATAGAGTGTAAGAATTGTAAAAATAAAGCAGCACCAGAGTCTGCTACAAACGCCACTTCGACATGAAGCCATCAGAAATGGCTCTATTTGATTCACTAAAAAGTCTCACCAGCTACTGAAAGTTTGCAGGATGGGAATTACTGTTTCCAAAAGGAACATTTGCCACTAATCTGTGTAGAATACATTGTTCTTGTGCTCTTATCACTGGGGTCAAAAATAAGCAATCTGCACACTGACTCCTAAGAACCACGTGAGCACACACTCAATTCATGAATCCAGTAAAGGACCCTGAATTATCCACTGGGAACTCCCCTGTGACCAAATTGCCATGGTGATAATTTTTTTTAAGACTAGAGATTTTTTTACATAAACTTTTCACTGGCTTTATAGTTTACAAAGACCCCATCTGAAGTATTCTTCAAAGATATCAGAATTATTAAAAATATTCCTTTTAGAACAAATGAAATAACAAAGCAGTGCAGGAATAAGGCCCTAAAATACAACTACTGTGCAAAACCTTGTCAGTTAGTGATTTGGAAAGCAAGACCAATACCTCTCCTTGAATGCAGAGAGGACAGCTAGCCAGGATAGCCCTTTATACAAAAAGTATTTCCCTGTCCAGTTTCAAAAAGCTCTTTTTAAATTCAATGTAAGCATGTAATTTTTCCTTCCTATAAATAGGTAATCACTGAGGAAAAAACCTCTAGATTTCATTCCCTACTGAATTATTGGAAAGTCTTACTTTACAGGTTATATCTAATCCATAAGAGTTCTCTCCTCTGCTTGAAGCTCCTCCCATTTTTTCAATCCTTGAAATTACTCCCAATGGAACATTCAATATCACAACTGGATCCTGCAAGAAAAGTTTGAGTAAGGAAAAGATTAATGTGAAAAGAAGACTCAAGCAAAATGTTCTTATGCATTCCAGAATAGAAAGCAGACATGAAGTACATATAGGAAACAAAAGCATGTTTCTGCCTTGGAGTCTTCTCTCCCAACATGTTATGAGTTCTGAACAGTCATTCTACAGCTTTGAGCATCATCCAGTTTAACATGCTACAAAAGTACTTCATGCCTCGTTCAGTATGCAGGGAAAGAGGTGTCAACACCCTAAGAGATGCCTTCTGCTACATCCTGAGTGCCCCTGCTTGCTAATATTGCTTTATTGATATACAGCATAAAGTAGAACTGAATGAAAAAAAGACATTACTAGTAGAGTAAGCTAAAACCAGAAAGACCTTAGCTCAATAGTCCCAAATCCTCATTTTTTTTAAAAAATCCCATATTATGAAACAGACCACATGCACATTTTATTCTCTTCCATGTCACTGCTTATCAAACACATTACCACTCCCCTCACCCACAAAAGATTCTATTGATCAAAGTATTTTTCTTTTCTAACAGCAAGCACAAAGTCTTGGTTTACTGACAGCCATTTTAAGAATTATTGCACACCATTAGTTGCTGCCCTTGATCTATCACAGATTAAGTGTAAAGGGAACAGCTATCAAAAAAGCTCTGACAGACAAATGATAAAGCTATCAGTTCAGTGTAAGTGATTAAACTGTAATTTTACCAGGCAAAAATCACACTTTTGCAACACATTTAACTTCAAAGACCTTCTGTTTTAATACATATTCCTCAGTGGCACAAAGGCAATTACTATTTAGTCATTACAGAATTAAGATATGGTTATTACAAACATTACAGACCATTTCAAGCAAAAAGCCTCCCATGCAATTCCACAAGCATATGTGTGCCAAAACTAAAACAAATGAACTGGCCACAAAATAAATCAAAGGTGGTGGGGGTGAACAGAAGGGAGTTTAAAGCCAACTCATCCCATGAACTAATTGTGGCATATTACTCACATTTTCCACACTTCTTAGGTACAGCCTGTAGTTTGTGATGTACACTCTTCCTTTAACAGGGCCATTAAATGGACACATATAAATAACATCCTTGTCTGAAAGAAATGTAGTATTTCGTAAAAGATTATGAAAAGACAAAATGGGAGCTAAGGACAGTACCACTCAAGTAGCAGTAAAATAAAACGAGAGCTGTACTCACAAGAGCCACTCCTCAGAGGTGAATGAATTTAGAAAGTAATACACATGAGTTTTGTCTCCTTGAATTATTAAGAAAATGTGGAAGACTCATACACTAAACTTGTCCAAATTAAGTGCACAGATTGCAGTAGCCTTCCCTAGTTATATTTGTGTTTTCTGTGTAAGCACTACACAGGAGAGGGCAGAACATAGAACAGGGAGTACTGTAATTACTGTACTGTAGTCTATTCACCATCCCAGAACAAATACATTGCTGATACTATTACACCATTCCGTAAACAATTCTCTACTGAAGTAGAGTTCAAGTTGTAGAGTGTTTAGGGAACTCACCATGCTGCAGAGAAACATTACATTTCAATTTGAGGCAATCAAACCAAGTAGGGTAATCAGCATTGTTTCAACAAGGACAGTAACAGAACAAATACTAACACATACCACTCAAAAAGAAGATTTAAGTGAAGCAATGCAATCAGAATCACAGAATCATTCAGGCTGGAAAAGACCTCCCAGATCACTGAGTCCAACCACAACACTGAAGACTTCCATTTATTTTTTGCCTGTCCACTCATTTCTGTAGCCCCATCTATTTACCAGCCTTGCCTATTTCAGTGCAGTGCCCCAAAGTACAGACAGTTTTTGTAAGGATCACATCACACATCCATCTTAGTCCCACACCCTCTCCCTCACACTTTCTTCATTAAAAACGAAACTACTTCCTCTGAATTACCACTTTGCTCTCAACTGAGCCAATCTTGTTTATAAATCCACCCAACAAATCTCCCCAACAAATAGGGGAGAAGCTGCACAAGTAAAAGACAGATCTCAACAAAGATTTCCATTTTAGGAAGAACCTCAATTAAGAAAAGAAAACTACACAATACATACATCTCCCTTATGCTACCACATTTCTGTATGTAAAGGCCAACAAGAGCAGAGAAGCTCTGTTCATGCCCTGTTGTATGAAGGAAGCATGAGATGGTACTTTGGGAATTCACATTTAGACTTAGATTCCACACTACTCTACAAGGTATCAATCCATACTGGGTGGCACATAGAACTCTCTTGACTTCAGAAAGCTTGGAGGAGCTCTCATCGCTCAAGGTGTGCTACTTAATCCATAGATACAAAAATGACAAGACTTGCAACTTCTTTCTCTTGGAAGATCTGCCATGTGAGAATGATTAAAAACCAAGATTTTAAAGACTTTATTAAAAAGTTATTTGTGATAAGCGATAAAAAGTCCCTTTCACAATTTCTTTGAAAAATTCAATACATTCAAGCATGACTTATTTTTGCCCCCAGCCCAAACCAGTCCAAATTACAAAACAATTCAGTAAGATACAAGTGTCTGCCAAACTGCTGAACATCACTGCATCAGGCAGCCATGGAGCTTGATACCTGTAACCCTGGTCTCTCCTGGCAGACGAGGTATTTCTTCATTTTGTTCCCAGTTAGTTCCATCTTTTAGAGTCTAAAAAGAAGCACAAGAGCACATCACAGTTTATTTGCAATTTCAAGTTCCAGATTCAAAATAAAGAACCCCAAACTTAAAGGTAATTCCTGCATGAGAAAGAACAGGTCTTGCCAAAGTAGGAATTCGCACACTGAACCAAAACAGGAACACACACCACTAACTTAAAATGCAACTATGAAACATTTAAAGGTTGAACAGATCTGAAACATAAGCAGGTTTTAGTCTTTCTCCAAAAAGAACAGTCAGTTATATTTGTATTAAATTGGAATTAAACCTCTCTACTCTAAATTCTCTGAAGTTTTGTGCATTTAATTTTCCAACTACACTAGGTTTGGAAATAAAATCAACTGAAATTACTTAAGCAATGTACTCACAACTATCACACACAATCTACTCATTTGTGACTTTCCCACGTTCAGTAGTTTCTGTTTTCTTGAACACAGGTTACATTTTCTTCAGCTGCACAGCATTAGAAAGCAGAGGGGGATGACATTTAGATTGTTTTAATGTATTTTTCACTGTAGATGAACATCTTAAAACTGAGCCAGACAAATGTAACAAGGTATAATTTACAATGCAATACAGAAACTTTCTAAGGCAACAAAGCACCAAAAATTTTCAAGAATGCCACAGAATATTTCAAGGTAGAAAGCAAGGATAAGATTAAGTACATTAGAATTGATTTTAAGGAGGCTCTCATTAGCTATGATAGAGAACACTTTGACCATCCACTCCAAAACATATTTAAATCATCTCAGTTAACTGCATTACAATTCTAACAATAAAAATAAGTATATACATTCAAGAAGCTATTTAAAAACTTATTTTTCTAACCAAATATGCAAGACAATGATCTCTGGGAACTCTGATGTAAAAAAATAAAAACATGAAAAAAGTTACACTCACCCGTTTGGTTGAGGAGTTCTCCAAGGTGTTTGAATTATATTGAGGTGTAGATGATGAGGCCATGCCGGGTATCTGACAAGTAAACACAAATTGGAGACTTAAACTTCCTCCTGAACTACAGACTATTTCCAGGAGACTTTTTAGACTTTTGAGGTCCACAGATAGACATTAAGAACTTAAAAGAATGTTTTGCAAGCTACCAGTAATTAAAAAATTACACAATGCCTTGTAATTGAAGGTTACTATTCAAAACCATCCAAATCTAACAAGAAATTCATTACCAGCTTTGCAATTGGGTCTTATTACAAGGAATATTCTGACTCAAGCTCTATACTGGAATTCAGATGTTGGAATACAAGTATTAGTTCAGTAAACAGACATTAGAATGCTTGTTTGAAGTCACTGTATACACATATTATGAAATGCAACCTACTTGGAGTATTATTGCACAGCTCTCCAAGTCACAAGCATGTCACTATGCTCAAGTGTTTCAAGTTCAGAAAACAAAACAAGAAAAAGCAGGACTTCCACAGTACTTCTCCATTTAAAAACAATCCCCCATTTCCTAATTGGAACTTCAGTTACTGCACCAAAAGAGTGAGTGTCCAGCCTACTGGTCTGAACAACCTTCATGCATTTAAAGGAAAATGATTTTATTTATTTTTTAAATGGTGTTAATTAAAAGACAAAATCTTGCGTGTCATCACGAGATGATTCATCGTCCTAATTTCCCAACATTGCACAAGGGAATTCTAGAAGTAACACTGGGAAAACACTTCCCTTTCACTAGTCACACACCCTTCATCAACTGATCTGGCATCACACAGCAGTCTTGAAGAGATTCTGTTTGTTTGCTTGTTTGGGAAAGTGGCGGGGAGGACGATTACACACTACCCAATCATTGTTTCTATTGCATAAATTTGTAGTCTTTTAAAGGCACTTTCCCTCCCCTCTCAACACTGGAAAGTTTGACCAGATCTCTGCACCAATGCAAAGCAGCCCATGCTGCTGTGTGACAGTGGGCTGACCATGACACATTAAACTGCAAGAGGCAAAATACTTTGACACCACTTTAGCAGTACAGGAGTGTGTCTGCAGGAATAAAGTGGGAAACCACATCCTAAAGTTCCATGGGTTTGTTACCCAACTCTTTCACATCTCATTAAAAACACAGGAAACTTGACATTGTGCTTAAAACTGTAATATTCAGTGATACAGCTTATCAGTAAAAAAATCACATCCCTCCACGAAAAAAAAAAAAAAAAATTAAAAAGGAACACAAATTCAGTTGAAAAAATGAAGTAAAAAAGCTTTTGAATGCCACAGAGCCTATGTTACCCTGTCACACAGAAGTTATTTCTTCCCTTCTGGGTCTCCAGCTATCTCAACTTTCTCCAAACACTGAAACAGGGGCCCTGAAATAATTTTAGTGCAACAGCAACAATTTAAATGAAAAACTATTAACAATTGTCCTTTCAAACTACCCTCCACAGAAATACTGTTGCAACACTAATCTAATTTTTTGACCATAGATATTAAGAGAAGGTATTTTCACAGCTTTTCCTTCCTTGCAATATCTTATATCCTGTAAACTTAAGGTCAATTCAACTTTTGCTATATTGCTATGCCAACTTGTCAACATCCAATATTTGTTCAGATTACTTTCCTTAATTTATAGAAGTTTAAGGTTTTATAAAGATAAAAGGCCTATTTACTCAGAAGGTTGTTTTAAAAAATTTTCCCTTATGAAGTGGCTGTTTTTCATACTTTAAGTGAGAAAAGCCAGGTGAGACAAAGGCACAGCAGCCCCAGTTTTTCTATGTCAGAAGAGACTAAGTAACTGTAGCTTTTAACTGGAGCTCATGTATATTTAAATTAAGGCTGCACCAACCACAAGAGACAAGAGAGCACAAACAAGCCCTAGAAAAGTGGCTTTTAAAGGATGTGACAACCCTGAATAGATCTGCACTGCAAAATGGAAATTCTGACTGCAGCAGGTACTGGCACACCCAAGCTGGCTGTGGATCCTGCAACCACAGCTACCCCAGCAGTAAAGCCACAGGAAGAGCTCAGCAGAGGCCACAGGAGCCCACCCAGGACCCTGCACACTCACCTCAGAGCCAGCCCACTGCCAAAGCTCAGAAAAACAGAAGCTTGTTTGGACACTCCTTATGCCTTCCAACTGCAGTGTACTCCTGCTGCTCACACAGGGAACAGCACCAAGTGTGTAAAAGCCTTCTGTGTGCTCCTGTGCCTTCTGTATTATTTCCTCTCCTTCCTGCACGTTCACAAAGTTTGGGCTCAACAGGAGCATTACAGGAGGTGAGTTAAGGTTCTGAAATAATCCAGAACACTGAATATAATTCACATTGAGATGTGGAAAAGTGAAAAGAAACAGGCAGAGATCCTTCCAGGTTCTCAGAAAAAATTCTCTTTGAGGAACCTGACAATACAGCAGGACAGAGCTTCCCTTCCCTCCATGCTGCCACCCCCCCAGGCCACTTCAAGCAAACAAGATGCATGTGGTCTTGCAGCAGAGGTTTATGTTTCTGTGTAAGCAAATTTACTTTGCCTAAGATTCTCTCAACTCTCCATGAGACCCACTTCTTTAAACATACTTTACAGTGAGAATAAATTCATTATCCGAATTCAATTTCTATTGAAAACTTCACTCTAGAATTACAACCAACTACTCCATTTCATTTCCAACACTTTAATGATGCAAATTAGACTTATTCATAGCTAATCAAGTTGAATAAATATGTAATGAAGATAAGGTGTTATCTGTCATGGTATTTTTTAAATCCATCAAACATTTTCACTGAAATTAATGTGAGTTAATTTCATCAATATGCAAGGGGAAGAATTCTTCTAATGCTACAAAAATTTTGCTTTGAAATCCAGTCATACTTAAAAATCCCAAATACTAGTAAGCGTATTTATAACCACCCACATTTCCGTAATAAACTATGTCCTAGTAATTAATTATAGAGCACTCCTTAGACAGCATTTAGAACAGAGTCCACTCTTGGACCCCAGTACAAGGCAGGCATTGATAAATTGCAACAAGCTCAGCTGAGGTTTCACCAGAGGAACAGAACGTGGAGCACCTGCCCAGCAGTGAGAGGCTGAAGGAGCTGGGAACATTTCAGCCTGAAGAAGAGACAGCTTCAGTGGGACCTCACAGCTGCCCACTGCTACCTCTGAGGTAGCTGCTGATAAGGCAGAGCCAGGGTCTTCGAAGTGGTGAGTGACAAGGTACAGCAGAAATCAAAACAAGCTAGATTCCAGTTTGATTTCAGGGAAAACAACAACAAACCCCTGCTTTTGCACTATAAGGCAGTCAGGCTGTGAAAGCAGGGCCCAAGGAGGTTGCAGTCTTCCTCATCAGAGGTTTCTAGGACCCAGCTGAATAGAGCTTTGAACAACTTGGTCAGATCTTGCTTTGTGCAACGGGTTTAACTGGAGGCCTCCTGAAGTCCCTACCAACTTGGATTATGCTTTGCTTCTGTGATCTTCAGACAACAGACAAGATTAAGTTCTCATTAAAAGTACCCATCAAACAAGGACACACCCTTAAGGAAGCGGCCTTCTCTGTATCAAGAGAAAACAAGTTTCCAAAAACATTTAAAATGAACATGAAATATTTCCTTTTTTAATATTATTTCTTTTTCTGTCTAATTGTAGACGCAGCTTCTGGCAGCCTCCCAAAGTAACATTGCCATGAACAATTCAAAGAACATACTCCACCATAGTCTTAAAATAGCTACAACTTTCTCATTATCACAGAACAGCAGTAGTCCTTCCACACAGGGAGAAATCCTTCAAGTAGTTTTCCACTGCAAGCACATTTTATTCCCCAGTATCACTCGTGTACTTCTACACTTGCACAAAAATTGATAACCATACAAAGCTCACACTTGACAGCAGCTGAACAGAAAGATAATTACTCTGCAAATTTAAAACAAATCAGATCTGTGATTTGTGTTATTCTGCAGTTACAAACAGCTGAATATTCACTCCTCAATCGAAAATAGCAAGAAGACAAAGCAGTTGTACTGCATTTAACTTGAGCTAATAAACAAAGCTTTGTTAAAGTTATCAGAACTTAATATAGTAACACTATCAAGAAATGGAGGCTCCAGTGATCTTACAATAACAATTAAACTACTTGGAATCTGTATTTTTATTTAACATTATATTTATACTTGTGCTTCCTAGGATTCATGGGAATGGAGACACACAGAGCAACGTTTCAAAGGTATGCTGGTAGAGTTTTCTTTGCTATAGTAACAGCATACAGAGCCAGTAAGAATATACTGCCTTGTGTTTCCCATAATAAAAATTAAAAGCAAAAAATACAAAGTCCTAAAACCAAAGGCACATCTGTTAGAACCACAACTACACAGAAGAGATAATACATAAAATGTAGGATTTAAGAAATAACATACAGAATAGAGCAAAACTCTAGAAATTTCTAAGACAGTATCAAAGTTAAGCTAGGACAACCATGAAGGAAAAAGGGGAAAAAAAAGTATTGCACTCTAAGTATTAAGCAGAAAAGAACATAAACCCTTCACAAAATATATATGGAAAAGCAGCAGTCCTGAAGTGTCAAACCAACAACAGCATCTAAGTTATCAGAGTCACCAAAATAAGCATCAGCATTTTTAACACTAGTAAATAGATATTTAATCTAATGAAGTCAAGAGTAGTCATTCACCTTACTAAAGGTTATTAAATTTTAGGATAAGATATAAAGACATACAGGGGTACAAAATAAGTCACAAGAGAGATCTAAGGCAATGAAAGCAGTTTTCCAGACATTAGCTGTCTCATACCAAACAGCACCAATTAAACAGAATGAAACATAGTGAGACAACAGAGTTACAATCAACTAATCAAGTCCACAGAAATAAATACATCTCTTTCAAGCTCATTTCACCAGTTATGTTACAGCAAGGAACTATACTCATAAACAAAAATAAGGTAGCAGAAGTCTCCAAAGTTACAATGCTACAAAAAAATGAGTAGCAAAAAGCAGAGCATTCCAGTTTCAAAAAAGGTACAATACACAAACAACTAAAACTCCACAGAAAACTCACACCATAGAAATACTTGCTGATATATATTTCCTAAGGGTACAAACCCAACAACTATTTCCTGCAATAGTGAAAGATACCAACACAGGGGGGATTTAGAAGCAAAACTCCTGGGGCTGGAAGGGACCTCTAGTCATCTGGTCCAATCCCCCTGCAATAAGCAGGGACATCTTTAAGTAGATCAGGTTGCTCAGAGCCCTGTTCACTCTGACCTCAAATGTTTCCAGGGATGAGGCACCCTCTCTGGGCAACCTGTGGCAGTGTTTCACCGTCCTCACCACAGAAAGCTTTTTCTTTTAACTAGTCTAAATTGACCCTCTTTTACATTAAACCATCACCCTTGTCCTATCAAAACAAGCCCTGATAAAAAGCTTGTGTCCATCTTTCTTCTAGACCCTCTTTAGGCACTGGAAAGGTCTCCATGGAGCCTTCTCTTCTCCAGGCTGAACATCCCTGACTCAGCCTGTCTTCACAAGAGAGATATTCCAGTCCATGATCATTAACCATAATGCTGTTTGTGCTCTCTTATCTCCATTGGTAGATTACCGAATCTCCGATTTCTTCTTTACAATGACAGTTACAGGGTCTAAAATCTTTCCAAGCATAACCCCTTATTAATGGAGGCCACAGACCTCACCTTTTCTCGAGTGGATCCTCATGATTCTACTGATCTGTGGCTAGATTATGCCACTAGTTGGTCTTCTCCCTCCATGTCTAAATGACATTCCCTATTCACATGTACTTACTAAATCTACTTTTTCCAGGGAAATCATATGAGCTTTCAAGTCTCTTTGAAAGCCTTCTCAAATCAAGTTGTAACCAGAACACACAAAGCATGCCAGCAGTGCAAGCTTCCATGGAATATTGTCCATGTAGAATCTATCTGCCCTTCTGCACCAAAGTTTCCAAGTCAGTTAAATAAAAAAAATATGTATCCTACAAAAAAAGTATCACAAAAACCCTCTCAATCTGAAGCTGTTTGCTCAGCACCAACTCTCCACCAGGCTGCCCATCCCTAAGAAAGATGCACTCCAGAAGTGTTGCCAATTCTCTGCTAGACTGTACAGCAGCTGCACAATTCAACACAGACTGCTGAGTTTGTTTGTGAAGAGCCAGAAACGCTCCCTCTCCCAGAAAAAGCATTCTCTTGTTCCCTAATGTACCCTGTATTTGACAGGACAAGTCATTGTCTGCAAAGGATTTAACACAAACAAACATAAACAAACAAAATTCACAACAGGCAAGTGACTGCTAATTCACCAAACAAATTACAAGTGCATCACTTGCCTGCCCACTCAGATTTTACAGGATCACTATAGAAGGGTGTTTTCAGGATATTAGAAGGAAGACCTTGCACTAATAAAACTGGTATTCTGACAATGGAAATCTACAAATGGCAGCAAAAGAAACAGCTTGGTAGAAGGTTTGGCAGAAAATTTCTCAGTGCCACCAGATTCTACGCACTTCTATGTATAATGTTCCTAAAAAGAAAAACCTCTAGTAGCTTGTACATAGAAGTCAGGTATTGAATATAGACTAGGTGGAGGAAGTAAAAAAATCCTCAGTTCTTTCTTGACTGATATTTCTCCTGTCTGCATTTGAAGTTCTTTGTTTTAGCATTTTAACGTTCCATGGAATTTTACTCCCACCATATTTTCAAAATAAATCACAACTTCCAACAAGACCTAACATAAAGGTCTTTAACATTACTTTTTCTAATTATCAACCCAATTGCCTCCTCCTTTCAAATTACATTGAAAATATAGCTTAGGGTGATATCCTAGCTTTTATCCTGGCAAGCTTTCTTTTAGGAGAATTACAAGTCCTCTCACAAAGAGAGGTGATACAGTAGAACATATGCCATCATGGATCTGATAGTCAGGTATTTTTTGTGTTTTATATCACCATTACAAAGAAAAAATGCACCTTATTTAGTAGCAATAAATGTAATTATTTGCTAGAGCCTGTTTACCAGCAAGTGTCAAGAGTTCTATTCCTTGCAATTTATGCTAACAATCATTTCTGTCCACTTGTACTCACTTATTGCTAATCTTATATTTGATCTATGTGTATCACTTTTCCCATGCCATGATCATCTTTTTTCCTGGACTGCTTCTTAATATTCAATCTGGTAGCTGAGTTCTAAAGTGGAAGTTCAGTCCTGTGAGTGGATCAAAGGAAGCAGTGGTTTTCCCTCTAACAATTAAACCTACCTAGATTAGGTGGCATGACAGAAGTGAGTTTTTAAGGAACCATTTGTCAGATTCCCTCTAGAATCAACATTACATCTGTAGGAAACCCGTGCCTGAAGGCTGATCCACGGCTTTCTAAACCCACCCAGTCTATTTTCACTACTTTGCATCCCCTGCAGGGAATGCATACCTCCCACATTGTCAAAAGCTGATGCAGTTGACAGGAAAGCCTATGGGATAGCAAACACAGCTTCCAAGTTTTCTATTAAGAAAGCCTTCAGTTGCTCTCTGCTCATTCTTCTTGAAAGATATTCCCTTAGGCCACTGTAGTGCTATTGCTAAAGATTTAACTGATGATTCCACAAGAGAAATGGAAATTGTATCTGTTACACAATAATATACTGTATTAAAAAATGACACTGTAACAGTTAAAACTACATCCCCATCTCAGACTTTCCTCCCAACTTTCCTGTAAGAACATGCACAACCCCTCAGACTCATCCCCTGCCATCTGCTGTTTAGTTCCCTCTTCCACTACAAAATGCCACGGAGAAAGTACCATTCTGAGCTGGTCTGTGCTTAAAAAAGTACACTGGGTAGACTATGACTTCAAAGACTATGATGGAGTAATTTACAAATCCTTATTTGCTTCCATCCCTGAGAAAGAGGAGATTGGGACTACCCTGCCTAAGTCATTCACTTGTGGGGCAGCACCACACCAGGGGTGCTCTCTTTCAAGAAACAGGCAGGGACTTTGCTGGGCACAGAAATTTGGATGCTTTCTACACTGATGGGTCTAGTCACACTCCAGTCTCTGCAGTACAGCCTTTCCACTCACTACACTCAACAACACAGCAAAAATGTTGCACATCAGTTACTTCAATATCATTGGAAAAAAACCAGATCCCATCTTACACAAAAGCGCACTACAGTATACTTAAAGGCACTTACTTTTGTTCTCTCTCGCTCAGAAGTCTCCAGATTTAACAAGTCATTTCAGTTGTATAAAATATAGATGCCCACTTCAGCGTTAGATGGGAGGAAAACTGTGTTCATTCCTTCAACTTTCCAACAACATTTGACTTTTGTGATGTAGTTGGCCCCTAACAGGAATGGAACAGGTAGGAAGACATTGTTAGCACTGCCAGAAAACTTCAATTGACATTACTTTTAAAAACTTCAGAAAGGAAGCAAAATCCCAGAATAGCTGCCATTAAAAACATTCTGGAGAAAGGAAACAAACAGTACTAGATCTTTTTATGCTTTACCTTATGTTAGAAGGTTTGGCATTAAGTAGGTGGAATTGAGAACTTTCTCTTCTAAAATTCTAAGAACTGCTTTTAAAATGTTGCTAAATCAGTTTCTTTTCCCAAATACACTTAGGAATGACTTTTGTATGAAAGCTACCATGTAACTTGGCTAAGTGAGAAGGAACAGACCATGAAACAAAAACCTTATTTCTACCCGATTCAAGTTCTTAGAGAAATTAAAATTACTAGGTTGCGTCCTTTAAAACAACACATACAATTTTACAGTTTTACAGTCACTTCTCATTAAATCAGTTGTGCACTCTAAATTAACTATTCAGCAATTAACTCTGTAACTCTACATGCAGGAATACAATAGCACTAGGGTTTGATCAACCCTGATAATGCTACATGCCCGTCTCTTTGGCAAGTGTGTTTTCTGCAAGTTCCCTTCTGAGTAAGCATAGAATGATAAACAGCACAAAAAGAGAAAATTCTACATTTTATTGAAAACAGCTCTATAGCTCATCTCCCGGGACACTTGCCACACAATGAAGTCATATACAGGGCCAGAAGTTCCATGGATCCCGACTCTGTTAACAGCCATAAAGCTTAACTTTTCTAACCACCTAAACCACAAATTAACTCTGAAAACTACAGCAGGGAAGAGGTTCTGGTTTTACGTCATACTATTCCTGTAACATGAGATACCTGGTCCTTCAAATCTGGCTAATGATGAACAAATGTATGACCACTAGCAAGCAATGGGCACAATTCCTGCCCCAGAAAAGGAGCTGTGCCATAGAACCAAGGTACTTTTTAAAAATCCAGTTTTTGTCGGTGCCCATTGTGGGAAGCCAATCTACAGACCCACGACAAAATGCTTAACGTCCTCACAATTTTAACAAAGTTGGCCTATGCTGCTTTTTATAGCACTAAGAAAAATGGAATTTTCTCTGAAGAAAGCTAATACCCTTCTTAAGCTCTTAAAACACGGACATATGAAAAAAAAACCCACACCAACAAACACACAAAGCAGAAAACATGCCTTTTGACTGCCACAACACAAAAACCAGCAAGCAGAAAGTCTGTCATTTTCAAGAATCACTTCATGCTTTAAATCAACTAAAAAGTTTGCTCTGGAATGGAAGGTTTCAGCTTTCCAGCCGTGAACACTGAAAAAAGTAACATGCCTCAGAACAAAATATAAGCCAGTCAGAAATGAACGCTACAGGAGCTTAAAGGTCTGAAAGCGAATGAAGAGCACTCAGGATATTTTCACATCACTAGAGACGGCTTAACAGGAAAGGTAAAAATTACACTTCAGAGGTGTCTTCGCTGAGCCACGACCCTTCAGCAGCGCCTCGCTCCCGGATGGATGCTGCACATCGGGGCGTGAGCCAGGAGCAGCCCAGCGGCCCCAAACAGCCCAGGCAACCGAGCCCCGCCAGCGCTGGGCCTCACCGACACTCCCCAGACCCACGGACACTGCCCGGGCTCCGTACCGACACTACCGGGCCCCGCACCCGACAACGCCTGGGCGCCGCACCGACACTCCCGGCCCCCAACGACACACAGCGGCCCCGCACGACCTCTCCCGGGCCCCGCACGGCCTCTCGCCGACAGTGCCCGACCGCGCACCGTCGCGCACCGTCACTCACCGACACCCCCCGTGCCGCCGCCGCGGGCCCGAACGCGGCACTCACGTGACGGCCTCGTGCCCGCCCCACGCCGCGGGGGCTGCCGGGAGCTGCGGCCGAGGGGCGGGGCTGGGCGGGGCTGGGCGGGGATATGCGGGGATATGCGGGGCTGAGCGGGGCTGAGCGGAGCTGTGCGGCGCTGGGCGGGGCTGGGCGGGGCTCCGGGGGCTGTAGAGGGCTGGGCGGGGCTGAGCAGGGCTGTGCAGGGNGCTGGGCGGGGCTCTAAGGCTGGGCGGGGCTGCGCGGGGCTGGGCGGGGCTGCGCAGGGCTGCGCCGGGCCCGGGGAGGAGACAAGCGCTATGGGCGGGGCTTCCCCGGGGGGCGGGGCGGGAGCGGCCCCCCTTCAGGCCGTAAGGGTGGGCGGGGCCTCCATGAGGGGCCCTGAGGCGCTCGGGGCTGTGGCCGCCGCCGTCCCCGCCCCGCAGAGCGGCCCCGAAGGAAACACCCGGGGAAAAGGGAGGAGAAGATATGGTCGTACGGCCAGCGTGAAGCGGATCAAACTGATGGAGTAGTCAGAGACACCCCAAGCCTTCTGGATGCCCACTGCACACCCCTGAACACTGTAATAAAAGGAGTAAACGATAAAAATAAACACTATGCTAAAAGAAGTAAAAGAACTGGTGATGCATATGGCAGTGGTATCATTCGTGTAAAATTAAAATGAAATTAAAATTGTCCATAAAATGGCCCGTTGGCCCTGTACAGGGAGCAGCTGTACATGTCTGGAGGTCAGGTGGGGATCGGGATACCTTCTGTGGTTTGATGCTCTCTGCTCTCAGGGAAAGAAGATTTGTGATATTGTCAAGCCTTTGTGATATCATAAAACATATTTTTGAGTTAAAATACAGCTGTCTCCAGCTTCCCCAGTGGTGTGACTAACCCTAACTTGATCTCCCATCAGTGGAAGCACAATTCCTCCTTGCTCGTATGACTGAATACCACACAAGAGCTGATCAAAGAAAAAAATATATAATACAAAAAGTAACCTTGGGTTCCTTTGTGAGCAATTAGGAGCTCCCTACTCAGTTTAAGCAGATCTCACAGACCTAGCAGTGCTCCCCTCACACCTGCGTGGGGCCAGCACTGGCTCCTTTGGGGGAAGATCATCCCCTGCCAGTTCATGAGCATCATACCAACAACTATATCAAACATACCATACCACCTCTGTTTATCCACGTCTTCTTGAAACAAGTCTTCCTCCAGATTAATTTTGGCAGTTATGTGTTCTCTATAAACAATTAGTTACGCCACCTGAAGAGCTGACTCTGCGTTAAAGGCTCTTTGAGGTGAACCCTGCATTTGTACCAGGCAAGAAGTACTTTCAGAAGAAGCCACAAGACAATAATTTTAACAATAATTTCATGCATTACTTTTAGGTGTCATCTTTATTATCAACAGTTACATCTGGAATTCCAAAAACTTTAGAAAATCAAAACCAGAAAAAACACAGTGGAACTGGGCTGGTGCCTCTTACGACAGAAAAATAATGTTTTTGTAGTGAAAAATATTTTTCTACAGTAAGCATGGAACTGTGTGTTTTACATTAATAAGCAGCAGATGTAAGCAGTGAGCAAAAGCAGATGAAAAGTTTCCCTCCCCTCACACAAGCAGTCTTGTCTGTTGTCTTCTGGTATGATACACCTTTGCCTCTGATATCATCCTCTCAGCAAAGATTAGCTAAAAAAATCCACGGATGCAGTTTTGAAGTCTTGCTTTGATGCATTCTAGTGTGGTTTTTCCAATCATAAATAATTTATTGCTTCATATTTATTTAATTAATTATGTACAGGTCTACATATACATGTATGTATACACACAGAGGATCCTTTGTATTTGATCATTCTTTCAAGGTTTCATTCAAATCACGTTTTAAAGGTTTTTCTCTGTCATCATAAGAACTAGAAGGATTTTTTTCCTTACTCATTTCTGACACTTCATGACTCAGATCACTAAAAGTGCTCTCCAAAAATGTTCTCATAAATTTATTTCCATCAATTTTGTCCTAGATTTTTTTCCAATGTGGCTTATGCCCTTTGCATTTCTTTCAAAAGACAAAATCTCAAACAGCCTCTTGCTCATATGACCTTTAATGGTCACAACTATTATTCCACCTGAATCTGTCAAGTGAAATACTCTCCACCTTTGTTCAGTGACTGACCTGTCCCTTTTTTTCCTCCTACATTTCTAAGACACCTACTGGCACATTTTTGAGGGACTGCTTCTTACACACCTTCTGGCTTCCAGTCAGTATTAACCAGACCTTTCTCCTTGGCTCACTGCTCTAGCCTCTCCATGCTTTATCCCCAGCTAATGTGTACTATGACCACAGCTCAAATGACTTTTTCCACTCAGTTTTTCCCAGCTATGCCTCATCACTGCAGATTGGCTTGCTTTCCTAAAAAACTTCAGGTTGTATCTCTAGTACCTTCTTTTGATTCTTCTGTGGGACTTCACCTTCCACTGCATGCAGTCATAAACGCCCTGTGAGTCCCACACCTGTGTGGTCAGGCACCCAAAGGTGATGTGAAGTGGAAGAAATGTGCCTAGTCCCCTGACTGATGATTCACTTGATCGTTATTTTATTATATTATTAATGATGTGGGACATGAATGGGGTTCAGGGATGTTTAGGCTCTCTCTGTATTTCTGAGCCTGGTCCTCATTCTGTTGTATTGCCTTGGTTATAATCAGCCCAGACGGCACACAAATACTCCAGCCTCCAATCCCTGGACCATCTGGATAAAAACTGGTTCATTGACAATGCTAATGTCATTTTCAGCTCAGTACAGTTAAAATAGTGTCAAGCCTTCTCCCACAAGTACTCTCTATTTTATCTATTACACTATTATCTGCCTGTATGTAATCATCTTTGACTCAGACCTTTCCCTAGCCCTTTATGGTCAGACTAAATCTGTCCATATAGCTAAAACTCCCATCTTCTCAAATCTCAATTACTGCAACATCCTTTCCCTTGGCCTTGAAAAATATCACCTTGTCTTGCTCATGCTTATTGAGAACACTGCTACAGTGACCATTTTTCTTAGTCTGTCATTCTCACCGTGTTATTCCACTCTTTTCATCCCTGTGCTGGCTCAGCCTACTCTATCATATGGATCCTTACCTACCTGTCTTTACTTTGGAAGGCCTTGGCAGCCTGTCTGCTTGCCATTTCCATTCCCTGTTGACATCTAACTGCAGCTCCAGTCAACTCACGATGCCAGTTTTCACAGCCCACTTGTAATAAGTTTGAACGGGTTCTTTTGTGCATTCTTTTGGCTGCCTTTTATTTCCAAGGATCCTATAAACAGCCGAAAAGTTACTGGTAATTTTCCTTGAAACCTCTCCTTAAAACTTCCTGTAATGTCTACAATAGAGGGTCACAGTTCTTGATGCTGCCTTTCCTGCCCGTATTTCTCAGTTCTCTCATTTCATACTTTGTGAGGTATGCAATTGTTTTACACACCAGGCTCTTGCTGCACTATGGTAATACAAATAATAAATACACATGTAGAACTGAGATGCCAGGGGGAACAAAGGTATTATGAGATTGATGATATCAAAGTGCAATTTGGGAGCATAACAATACCTGATAATAATATTAACTTGTTTTCCTACTATTCTGGAGAAAAAACTAAGTGGAGGTGAGGAGTCTGCGTCTTTAAATCAAGCCCATAGGTCAAGTTAAAGATTATTTATGCCCATATACCACACAATAATTTTCTCTTCCTGTTTTCAGTTGCTGTCATGACAGATAAAATGGAAAGGACAGTGCGGTGTTAAACCTCAAAATCCATAGGTATGTCTGTATGTTCACGTGTACATTTCATTTTATGAGTTAGATATTAGAAAAGATATTGTATATCCGTGATTCTTTTGCTTTTCTAGCACAGTTCCACTTACACCCTTTGTTTCCTGTCATTGTCCTTTGTTTGCTAACCTGATGTTTATTTTTGTCTGTGCTAAATAAAGACTGCCAGATTTAATTCTTTTAAGCTGTACCTTAAGACCTCGTTAACCTATTTCTGTCTAGCTTTTCCCTCAATTAGCCTAATCATTTCTTTATCAAGTAACATGTCATCAAATAAAACACATATAGCACCCTAAAAAAAAATCTGCCCCTTGCTGCTTGACTCACAATAGCAATAAGCTGAGTTATGTAAGAGGCTTCTTGTATTTCTGGATACTGCGACTCCCAAGGGCTGGAAATAGCAATTGTATTTTGGGAAGCATTTTCAGAAACACTGACTGAATACTTGTTATTGTGATTTCAGGCAGATGATAGCTCCCTTTCTGATACCTGGGTTTGCATACACAGCACTGCTGTCACCAAAACCTGGCACTTGGCAACTGATGCATACATATCTATACCTGTATATGTGTATGTACATAAATACACACATCTGCTGTCACCACTAGACACATACTGATTCCTTGTCTTCAAAGTCAGAGAAAATTAGTATCAGCTATTTGCTGATTCTATATTTAGGTAGGAAAAAAACTTATTTTCTCTATGCGAATATTAGAAGCAGTTAGTATGTTTTATTTGAGAAATAGCTGCATTTCACAGAAAGGCAAATTCATTCTCATGTGTATCATACTTAATTTGCATAGTACATAAAGGTTTTAAGAGAACTGGAGTATTTGGATTAGAAGAACCAAATAAATGGAAATTAGTAATATCCATGGAATTACCTGAACTGCTAGTGGAATTAATTTTAGTAGAACAATGCCACAAATTAAGAGAAATAGAAGAAAATCCTCTTAAAGTAAATAGCACACAAAAGCATAAGCTTCCACTACACTTTCTATTGCAAACTGCAGTAGAAAATTATCTGTTAAATGCATAAATAGATCTTGTAAAAGAGAAGGACCCTTTAGATTAATACCTGTTAAGTGCTTTGCCTTTGCTCTGTGCTTTGAAGTTCTGTGAAGGACTGAAGTTTCATTTAAATCCTGAAAGAACTCCAGTGACACAACTCAGGCAGTTGAGACTGCAGGAGTGAAGTGTTAAAGTTAAAATACCTTGTAAAAGCAAAAGCATCTTGGCGTCAAACAGTTTTACCAGCAAAAAGAAAACTGTGCAAGTTGGACCCCCAAACACCCTGCTTCTATGGTCAAGGTCCACACATGTGAAGCTTTACCTACAGTAGTGTCTGAACCACTTACAATTCAGCATGTGAGAATTATTTTAGGCATCATTTTAAGCATGCGAATGAGCGTGGCAGAGACAGGCTGTCACAGCACAGTTAATACACTCTCCATTCAGAAATACTCTTTGTTTTATAGTTCAGGAGTCACAGCAGTTGATAGGGCAGGACAGGAAGCCAGCATTTCCTACTCACAGTGGAATAACTGTGAATTTTGAAAACACAGCACAGGCCCTCTCAGCTGTCATCCCACAACAAAGAGGAGGTAGCTTCAAAATTCGGACAAGCTCCAGACAGCAGACTGCAGTTGCTGAATGGCAAAGAGTCTCGAGGTCACAGGACCAGCTAGAGATCCTGCAGAAAGATCCGCATTTTGAAAGCCTTTCTTCTTTAGAATGGTGCATTTATTTAGATGAGAATGTATTTGTGCTTGATTTCGATGTTAGTATTGCTATCATATTGTCAACAGCAGTGACTGCTTGTGCACAATAGGCAACCAATGAGTTGGCAAGTTATTCCAGACACCACTGCTCACCAGAGCTTTACTGATTTCTGTTTCTCTAAAGAACAGTTGATCCAATAATTTGGAAGAAATTCTGCACTATCAGGTGTTAGTGATGACCTTGCTGGATTCAAGCCTCTGTCAGCAGAGGCTTCCAGTGCATAGCTCAAGGAACTGAGAGGAGCTTTGAGTTCTCCAAAGTTCATGCTTTATTGATTCTGGTTTAATTCAAATTTCCCTTAACCATTTTGTAGGGGAAAATTGATCTAATCTCATTATTCGGAGGTGTTAATCTTTATAATAAAAAAGAAAACATACCACCATAGTCAGTTTGCCTAAATTTGTCATGATGGGAAGCAGAGAAACTGGGTTACAAATGCAGTTTTCTTTCCCATTGTTAGAGAAAATTGCCATTTATGGGCAGGATTAAAACCTACTGACATTCGTGGTGTTAGCAGGAACCTCCACTGCAGCAATCAATGAAGATCTTTCTCTTAAGTCCTGTGGGACCAAGGATCCTTCCTGTGGGACTGAAAGAGCCATACTGCTGTGGATCATCTGGCCTAGCAGATCTTTACACTGGTGAATTGGAGAAAATAATTTTATTATGAAGCAGAATTTTTTTAGTTGCTCTAATGAGGGAGACAAACCCTCTCTCAGTTCTGCAAAATCACTGAGACAAAGTGGGGTCTCAGCAGCCCTGAATATCACATCATGTGCTGACATAGGTTCTTCAGACAATTAGCAAAGCTTCAAGCAGCCACCTGAAAGAAATAATGGCTTTTATTGGAGCTAATGCAGTCATTTCTTCCATGAGGCTTCTTGTGAATAATTCTTGCTGGAAAAATTGTACGTGATTTCTTTTCATTTATATTTTAATGCAATTTATTATACAACAGCGACCCTCATTCAGGGTTCAGAAGATCAGAGTACTCACAGTAATCTTCGCAGCACTTTTTATCTCCAGCTACAGCTTACATTCACAGCATGAAAAGAATAAGAAGTTAATGTACCAAATCAGAAGGTCTCTGTGTGGCAATGTTAATCTCAGTGTTGAGCTATTATTTATTAGTTGTATTATGGTAGCATCTAGAGACCAGGGCCTCATTGTTTGTGCACTGCATAAAATACACAAAGAATGTATTTGCTCTCTAGGATAGCTCAGAGTTTAAGTTTGAGGATGAGTTGAGGATGTGGACAAGAGGTACTATACCTATAAATACTGCCACAGACAGAGGCAAAACTTCTCATGCTTAGTGTGGGTGCTGACAACCGGAATAAAATTAACAATTGACAGACAATTAAAATGGAAACATTATTCTGGGATCAGACCTCAAGGTGCAAGAAGATGAAAAGAGTCTCCCTGTGTGATTTCATGCCAGGACAAGCACGGTTGCAGATGGTGTCTCACTACTTCTTGAGTATATTAACAATCCACTAGAAGCTCAAGAGGTGTCAGGTTTGAGTTTCTAAACCAGTCGGTCATGGACATGTCTGCAAGATGAAGCAGCGGGTAGAATGGTGAAGCAGTTTCATATCCCTGTGAATTAGAGTGCTAGAAAAGTATGTGCTTGTGGTATTAGAGCTACACATGGCTTAGCATGTTAGTTTTTGGCATAGCACCTGGAGTTGGGGGTATCTTTTCTGGCTTACACACTGGTAACCACTCCAGAATGCAATTACCTTTTTTGCTACCTCTAGTAAGTAGTGTTTGGCTCCTGTCTGTTGAAGGCTGTATCCATATCACAGTTCACTTCCAGCCGGATCCCGCTGAGATTGAGTCTGATGCAATCAATTCTTGTGTGTCTAAGCGCACTCCCTCTCATCCCCTTCACCCAAATAGATGACTTTGCTCTGTTGGTTAATTGTACCAAATTCAAAATACACTAGGTCTAGTGTTAAACAGTTACCCTTCAAACTATCTGTGGATGAGGGACCATCTGACTTTTATGGGTACGTAAGCTGAGGCACAAGCACTAGCAGCTCCTTATTTGCAGTGACAAGCTCACCCCTGGGCTAGAAAACCTTCCCAAAGGAAGGAAAGGGTTCTACAGTGCAGCAAAGGAGTATTCCATGGCAATCAGCTGAGCAAACTCACCTCCCACACTCCCAGCTCTCCACTAAGAAAGACACACTATTTCATTTCTGCAGGCTCTGGTCTGAGTGCAGGCTCTGGGGGAGGTGACTGTGCCACAGGATTTGGGGAAAAGTTGTCCCTATTCAGAGGGGTCACTTCTGGCTGCAAGTGAAGCTTTAGCCATGCTGTCTCCAGCACATTTGTGCACCCTCTTTCTCTCCCTTCCTCTGTCCCTCCTTCATTTCAGGTTTGCCCCAGGTGATGTTATGGGCCCAGAAGTCCCACTCTGCCACAACCAGCCTGGCACAGGAGGGGGGATGCTGCTCCCTGTCACCCAGAGCAGCAGCCATCTCCCAGCCCTGAAGGGGCTGAAGGAGCTGTGCTGCACAGAGGCTAAAGCCAGGCTGCTTCCCATCCAAATGCGTGTCTGTCCTCCCTACTGCGAACAGCTTCCTCTGTAGGTGGATCAAAACTCAAATTTGTCCCCTTTGGCTGCTGTCTCTCCACAGGTCTTCTTTCCCCTGCTATCTGTCTGGGTACTTGCTGCATTAGTAGTTTACCACAGGTCACAGGCCAAAAACCTTAGCTGAGTAAATAACTGGAGGTTTGAAGCATAAGTAGGACTCCACCTGCTCTTCAAGATGCACAGGTGGCACTTTTGAAGATATTGTTGGCAGGAATATTGTCCAAGAAGAGTGACCTGCTCATGTTTGCTGTGTGACCCCAAGCCCTCTGGCAGGGCCAGGTGTGTCTCACCCCAGAGGTGGGAACAAGGTATTGAGCAAAGCAAAGAACTTGCACAGAGGAGAGGTGGAATTTGTGGCTCATCCTCCCCTGCCTACCTGCTGGGCTGCATGCTATCCCTGCCAGAATGAGCCAACTGGCTCTTAAGGTTGGAAAATTAAGACACCAAGGGGCCTGACTCACAGTCCCTTTTTGGTCACAACAAGCCATACAGAAACAACCAGCTTATCCTCCCAGATCTGCACAGCTACTGGTGGTAATACACAACCCACTGACCAGATGTAGCTGCTGGTCCTGCTTAACTACACTTGAAAAATCCTACTGGTGTCTGCCTGCCTCATTAGGCACCTAAATATCTTTGGGATTCGAGTCCTGAGCCTTTTGTGCCTCATGGTCCCCCACTGCTAATGGACATCATCAACTATCCTGAAAGAGCACAGGAAAACATATCTATTTATTAAGGATTGTAAGGCTCAAACAGGGGGTTAATGGGAACTGCTTAGGCAAATAGTGCAGCCAGCTAATAGGTGAGAGAGAATAGTAATTTATGGGCTGAGAAGAGGAAAGGAACAAGGGGCTGCCAGGTAATTCTGTTTCCCTGGCTGCCGTACAAAGCCAGTAGGGTTGACAAGGAGCAGTCTGTAAACTTGAAACAAAGCATGTTTCTGCAGCTGGACAGAGTCAAGCACAGCTTTATATTAGCAAAACAAAAAAGAGATTTCACTACTTTTTAGCTTTTGGCTGGTTTCCCCTCAGGGAGTTAAAATAGGCCAGTCTCACCACCCCTGCCACTGCCCTGGGTCTTGTCTGTCCCAGTCATCCATCAAACACAGCACAGCTCCAGGACAGGGAACCTAGCAGGGTCACCACATGTGTCTTTTCACTCCTTGAAAAGGGATTAAGGCAACATCAGAACAATTAAAATGTCCTTCTTTAACACAAATCCAACTTTAAGCTTAAAATGGCATTTCTTTTTTCTTCTCCAGACAAGTTGTTTAAAGACATTAAATTGCAGCATCAAAAGCCTTGATAAGGACAAAAACAGTGTGATGCACAAACCTCAGGAGCTTCTCAGTTGTTTTTGGCTTTGACACATGTTGAGACTGGCAGCAGGGTTCAGCCAGGGAGCAAAAGGCCCTTTGGGCTGTGGGGACAAATCACTGCTGTAACTGTGGGTTGTTTTAATCGGCATGCAGCCATGATGCAACCCAGACCACTGTCACGCCAACCCTGAGAAAATGAATAAAAATCCAACCTTAGCTCCAAAAAGCAAAGAAATCAGGCTCCATGGCCACACCACGTGCATGGTCACGAGCACTTCGCTCCACCAGGGCACACAGCACAAACACACAGCTCAACACCATCACACAGCCCAACACGCAGCCCAGGACCAGCACACGGAGCCCAGCACCAATACTCAGCCCAGTATGAGCACACACAGCCCAGCACCCACACACAGCCCAGAACCAACATACACAGCCCAGCATCATCACACAGCCCAGAACCAACACACACAGCCCAGAACCAACACCCTGCCCAGCACCAACACACAGGGCCTGACACAGCACAAGCCCTTGTCAGGTGAATGGCTGCCTCAGGCAGAACGAGGATGAAAGCCAAGCCCCAGACCTGCCATGTAATGGGAAAGGGATCAAGAGATGTATAAAACAGTGTATTTGTTCTGTGCAGTGCTACAAACCCATTGAGTGAGTGGGGAGGGAGCACCAGTGGCTGTGATTAACTAAAGCTCGAGTGGTTTCAGCTTGACTGCTTTAATAAGGCGCCTGTCCCTGGTTTCATGCAGGATTGTGCACAGGAGGCCTCTTATCAGCCAGAGTCTTAAGTTCTCAGTAACTCCTGCAGCTGCCGACCAGTACTTCTGTTTTAACTTGCCCAGGAGAGACCCTTTCGGGTATTTAAAACACCCCACTCTCTTCCAGACTCTTCTATNGTAGAAGGAAAAAGGCATTAATTTGGAGTTAAGCACCAAAACCTGAGCTCAGCCTGAATAACTGTCTGGGCAGATATGCCAGGGCCAAGTGTCCCCCCCCAGGAGTGTGTGCCACCTGCTTGTCAGTGCAGACGGCATCAGGAGAGAGGCAGAGCTGGAGCAGCGGCTGCTCACCCTCCTGCCTCCCCATGTCCTTGCTGCCCCGCAGCACCAGCACGGAGAGAGTCCTCCCTTGGGGCCACCCTGCACATCTGTGGCACCTCTCCCACCATGCAGGGACATCCAGGCAGGACCAAGAGACAAGTGCCAGCTTCTTGCCAGGTGCTTGCTCTGCTCCCACAGAGGTGTAAATCAGGGGTTACCCTGCGGCAGGCAGTGGAATAGCTCCTGATTTACAACATCCAACACAAGAGGAGAGCTTGACCTTACACTTCAACATCAGTGCAGCTTCCTTTGTTGAAAGCTTCTTAAGACAGACATGTAATCAATCCTGGAGGGCCACTGAGCAGCAGGGCTCAGGTTCTGCATAAGTCAGGGCTATGCTTCCTGGGGAAATTGTCTGATCCAGGCTCCCATGACATCTATTCCTAGGTGCTCCTTGCACACTGTCTGATAGGAATGAGTGTGTTTTTCTGTTTTTCCTTTGTTATAAATGGGTTCCTTTAGATTGATACAATCCACAAAGAGAAATTTTCCATAATAAGTATGGCTTACCTATGCTACTAACCTTTCAGTGAGAGAGGCTTTCAGTGAGCTCAGGTCTTTGGAAATTCTGGCCTTAATAGGCATTAGATGTTATTTTAGAATCCAAGAGGAAAAGCTTACTGCCTTGCCTCTGTTTTTTCATGGCCATAATTATGAGGGCAGTCTGGTGACGTAACTTGTATGGAAAATAAATTATGGCTTTCAACAGCAAGTGCTGTCAGACACTTCACTCCTTGTAACTATTTTAGAAATCCAAATTCAGTTTGAACTGCCAGATTACCACATGCTGCTCTTATTTATGTTTGCATAAATCCCGTGCTATACCACTGCCTTCAGGAGATCTATTGTGTATTTACACCGCATGGTGGCAGAATTTGGCTCATGGTGTAAGTCCATGTACATCTTGGTGGGTGATCTGCTGGTCCAATAAACAGAGCAGGAGAACCATGTAGATACGTTTAGTCCTACAACTCCCTAGCCCTCACTAGCTGTAACTATTCACCTTAATGACAAACCATGAGAGCAAAGGCAGGATGACACTGTGAGCATTTTCACACTTTAAACAGAGAGAAGAAAAGGGAAGGCAAAGTATAGACAAAGATAGATTTTTTCCAGAAAAGTCAGACAATTAATTGTCATAATTAACTGCTACAGCCTGACACCATCCAGGACTACAGTGCTGGCACTCCAGCTGCTGCAATGTGCCCCTGTGGTCATCATGCCTTTGCCCTGCCCTTCCCTGTGCCTGTGCTCCAGCCCAAGCTGCTGGCAGACACAGGGAGATGCACATGCTGCTGCCTTGCTCTTGGGCTGCAACCCAGGCAGGGCACTGGTCATTGTGGTTATGTGCCAACTCCCCAAAAGACACGTTTACTAATCAGTAGTTGCAAATACAACCAGCTAAACAATAATAATTATACTTAGTCTAGTTCTTCTTCCAAGCTTGATGTAGTCCTGACTCCTCACAACACCTGTTGCAAGGAAGGATCATCATTCCCTCTTGAGGCATGAGGAATGGGATACGGAGGGCTGAAAAGCTCTACCAGCTCAAAAGCTAGACAAGAAACCAGAGTGAAAACAAGTGCGTACATAACAGAGTTACAAGAGAAACTATCTTCCAAAAATTCTGTTGGAAGCAGTTGGCTTTTGAAGACACCCTTCCCACAGTGTGTGTTACCCAAATCATGCAGAACTGGAAAGATGAAGTGTGTATCGACACAAACAAAATGAAGAATGAAAAGAGGACATTTTTTGCTACTTTTATTAATATCCCAAAGAGTAGTGTGCAGGCAGTAGCCTTCTCTGCCATCAGTGGCTGCTGTGCTGCCAGCCTGGGGGGCTCAAGGGCCTCTGGATCCCAGACCTGTGTCAGACCTGCCACTCCCTGAAGCTCTGTGCCCTGGCAGGACATGGCTCATGACAGAAAAGCTGCTGAAATGGTGCCAGTTTCTGCAGCCAAACAAACTCACCTTTGTCTTAACCACAGACACACTCATGGGCATTTCTCCCCCTCTCTGCTGTCTGAAGGCCAATCGGTGTTTCTGCCTTGCTCAGACACTTGCTGAGTTCTACTGCATGTTTTGGGCAATTGTTTGGTTTCTGCTGCTGGAAAAAATGGCTTCTTTCTTCCTCTGGTTTTACACAAGTACACATCAAACTTGAGATGAAGCTGGTTAAGGATCATTCCCCTCAAAACCTCTGGCTCCGTGAGGATCTGCCTTTGCCATCAGGAAGCCACAAGGATCTCTGACAAGCCTGGGGTGGTTGTAACCTGGGGAGGTCTCTTGCCCATCTGCTCACCAGCAGCAGAGCATGTGCCTGGCTGCTTTAAACCCTGACCATCCCCTCTCATTTTTGACTTTAGCAGCTGTTTTCTGCCGTTTGGCTCTGGGAGAACAGGCTCCTAGAAGGACCCGCTCCAGGACAGGAACATCCTTGTCAAACCCCTCCTTCCAGCAAGGAACACCCCCCACCCAGGAGATTTCCTCAGGCTTTCGGTGCCCACAGTGTGCCTGGGATAAAGGGCAGCAACAACACATATTCTCCACTGGGAAGCTGGGGCAGTGTCTGGCTCGGTTAAATGGAGGCAATTTTAGCTCCAGATTCTATTTGTGCATTTATTTAACATTGCTAACATTTTCCTGTTTTTTCCTACCCCTCCTCTCAGCCTGGCCTCCCCAAGGACAGGCACCAGCTCTCCCATAAGAAAATCTCTGTGTTGAAGGAGTGACATTCTGTACCCACCACTGCCCTTGCAGGAGTCACAGAATGAGCAAGGTCCCCTCCTCACTGCCTCACACTTGGCATTTATACACAAGAACTGTTAAATAAACATGATGCTATGTAAAAAAAAAAAAAAAACCCTACAGACATTAATTTCACATTCACCTATAATTACACTCAAAAAGGACAGAAGGCCTCAGCAATCCCACCTTAAAATAAAATTAAAGTCTGCTTAAACTCTCTGTCCGGCCCACTGCTTCTACCAACAACACACATGCATTTGTACATGTTATTAGATTGATGTTTTAGCACCCTGGATAAATCAAATTAATTCAAATATCTGCAGGTATGAAACACTGTAGCTGAAAAATGAACACATAAAGATATGCAATTTTCCCCTGGCAGTTTATTATGGTATGAAGAAAAAAACATTCTGTGCTTGAAGCTGACGTTATATTACAAATGTATTGCGAAGTATGGCATGACTATTAAAATATGATTACACAAAGTATGAACATTTTAAGAAGTTTACAGTACAGTGAATCTTTTATAAACAGACTCTTAAATATACAGAGGACAATAGTAGCTGACAGAAGAACATCAAAAATTAACTATTAATGTTTATAGACTTTTCCCCTGAAAAAAGTCTTACATTAAAACAGAAATTATGAAAAGCCTTAAAACCAGGAACAAATCACCTGTACACTACAAATATACATGGCAGAGGTGCACAAACCAGAGCTACCTTTTTGCTGAAGGGTTCAGTGGCTGGAGCTGGGCGGTGCCTGCCCAGCACCTGCTGTCCAGTGTGGCCACCATGGGCCATGCCGAGCCTGTGGCCCCCAGGCACACACCCGTCAGCAGCCGGAAGGTCACGAGCACATACTCCCTGCAGGACAGCGCCAGCGCATTGTTGGTGTCACACTGGAGTGTATCAAGCTGAGAACATGCCTGGGATCTGGCAAATAGATCTCTGCAAGCAGATCCCTGAATGCACTGGGGGCCACAATGGGACCTATGTACCAGGTTTGGTCTGAGTGACGAGGGAATCAGCAGCTCCTCTTAGGGATTTTGGTTTTTTTTAATGCAACTTTTTAATCTTTCCTCTTGATATGGGAGAACAGATGTCACATTTGATTTCTGCTTAGTCTGGTTGCAATGACACCCCTAGATCATGTGTTATGTCAAAAACATAAGTATTTTATGTTGTAATACACAGTATTACTGAAACTAACAATATTATTTGCATATTTATAACAAGGTATAATGAAATCCCTATGATAAAACCAAAAGTTATGCTACAGATTTATTTACAAAGAGTCCAGCAAAGAAGTATAAATACTTCTACATTTAAGGTTTAGGAAAACATAATTTACAAAATATTCAAATATATACAGTCATCTGAAAAACTGCCAATATTAAACTTTGTTGCAGGCAAAGAATTGGCTGAGTCTATTCCCTCTGTATTGAATGAGGCAGTGGCTTTCACGGGTTGTCTGTTCTGTTCAAAGCCACATGTGTGTTATTTACAGTGAGCCTGCTTCTCTCTGAGCTAGACGTGTCCAGAGCTTTGAGCGTGCTGTCCCAAAATGTCATCTATCATTGTCAGATTGTTCAACCACTCTTCGTCGTTGCTGCTGCTGTTCTTCATGAGGGAGTCGAGGAAGTCAGTGTCGCTGCAGTTGGCAGGCATGATGGAATTGCTGTGCTGGGACACAAAGTCATACTGGGGCAGCTCGGCGGCAGCGCTCATCCTGCTGAAGGTGTCAGGCTGGCCAGTGGAAGGGTAGCTGGGCGGGCCAAGGCCTGGGGCAGGATTGAGGTGGTTAAAACTGGACACTCCTTGGGGCACCAATTTCATAACATTCATAGCTGGCAATGGTCCCCTGGTTAAATTGTGTCTCAAGTTCTGATTATTCATTGAGCTCAAGCCCTGGCCAGACTGTGCCATGCTAAGTTTCTGCATCTGCCTGACCTGGACGCCGGGAGCAATCTGATTTGGCGGCACTACAGCCTGCTGGGAGAACGCCTGACCTGGTGTGCTTGGCCTCACACTCTGCTTGGAGAGCACTGTGTTCCCCGAAAACTGCTGCATGCTGGTATCCATTTGGCTTTGATTTGGCATTCTTGGCACAGTAGTCGGCGTCCACATCTGGGCAGATGAGTTGGGGTAGACATTGGGGATCCTTGGCATGCTTGGCTGCCTCAAGTGTTGCTGTGTTGCAGAGTGATTTGCTAAGGAGCCAGAACTGAAGCCTCCCATCGGCATTCCCGGCCTCACAGTGGAGTGGCTGTGAACAGTTTGGCATCCCGAGTTCATGCCCAGTGAGTTCTGGCTTGGCCGCAGCGGGATGTTAAAGTCAGAATTAGGTGGAAAAATCCCCTGCTGCTTGCCAGGGTTGTGTGGAATCATCACCATCGTCCCACTGCTCTGGCTGGCGGTGGCTGGGGCCATGCCAGAGCCCAAGGTGCTCTGGAGCATGGCTGGGTTTGACGGCAGCATGCGGTGGTTGGGCGGAGGAGCTGGGATCACCTGGTTGCAGTCAGCAGGAATGGGCTGCTGCACGGCTGTGGACAAAGAGACACGTTAGCTGGTGAGCACAGATTCACCCTGGAAACATGGCAGAACCTTTAAAAACTGCTGCTCTGTCTTTCTTTCATGTCACAGGGACTTCTCTTTTGTGTTCTTTGTAACAGAGTTATAATGGAGCCATGAGGAAACAGTGGAATCTCACAATATGTGATAAAATGCTAAATGCTTTTTATTGAGGGCAGAGAATCATCACATGTCTCTATTTAACCAGACACCATGCCCTGGCACCTCAACGATTTTTATGGCATGCCATTTCCTTCCTTACCTTGAAACTGGTTTATCTGCTGAGCCGCAAACAAGCTCCTCTGTTCAGATGTTACTCCCAGCATGTTTTGTCTCTGCTTTTCCTGGAAAACAAGGGGAGTGATAGTCAAGTTGCAGTCTCTTGACAAGCAAAAGAGCAGCAGACACTTGAAGGGTAGCCACTATCATTAACAACCTCTCCCATACACCCTCTACCCTCCTCCTCTGATGAGACACAGCCCAGACAGTTTAATTCAGACTGAATCTTAATTGCTCACATTCCCCTTCTTGCAAACGTGCCCTGATGCCAGCCCGGCACTGGGAAGTGCAACCTTCAGCAGATGCTGTGCAGGCAGCCAAAAGGAGGCTGGACAAACATGGAGACTCCTGTGTTCACCAGCTTCTGAGTGAAGTGTGCTGCAGCTAGAGGCTCTGCCTATGTGCACCATCCCCTTGTGTGCTGGTTGCCACTTCTAACCGGAACACAGAGCCAAGGATCCACAGCAGGTGCTCCCTGAGCAAGGCATTGCTGGGCTACTCCAGATGACCTGATTTGAGTCTCCCACCATTTAGCCCCAGAACCCACCTCTGCACTCAGATCCCTGCTGTGGGCAGCACCTATGACCTGGGGAGCCCTCTGGGAACACTGGAAGCTCACGGGTGGCTCCACCTGTGTTACAGTGCCCCAGAAAAAGCTGAAGCCAAGTGATGGCAGGGAAGCAGAGTTGTGTTTGAAAAAGGGTTTGATCAAGGAGCAACACAGGACTTCACTGAGGGTTTTACTGAGCTACTTCTCATCTCACTTCCCATCCACAGAAATAAGCCTCCTTGACCCAAATCCAGTAGTGCATTCATAAAGTCAGAGGCACATGGTCAGAGCTGCCTTACCCAATTAATCTGTGGGATTTCCCCACCCCAGCTTCCTCACACAGCCTAACAAACCTCCTACAGGGGCTTCTGTTGCTACAGAGACCAGTCAAGTCCCGGACAAACTGGAGTCTAACATCTGCTCTGCTAAATCCCCAGGGAACCAGAGAGAAAGGCAAGCATGGAGAACATCTCTCTGGGGCTGACTCACTTTCCGAGCCTCCCTTCTCTGCATCTTCCCTCCCAGCTCTGTGGCTGACCAAAAATGACATCAGGGATATGGAGGTGACCAAATCCTTCCCTTGCATATGAGGGGGCAGATCTGCACTCAACTCTGGCAGAGCAGCACTTGGCCTCCCTTGACCTCATCCTAGAGTCATCACAGCCTTAGTCTGACTCAGCCCAGCAATTCCAGGGTCACTCCTTAGTTTGCTGACTGATGATTTCCTCATTCCAGTTAGTCCTGTCCTTCCTAGTGAGGTGGACAGCACAGCAACCCACAGAGGCATTCAGCAGTGTACCTGCATCAGCTGCCGTTTCATTATTTGCTGCTTCAGTAAATGGTTCCTCATGGTGTACCCATTGACCGTGGCTGGTGCCGGCACGGAGCCGCTGCTTGGGATGGAGCCCGGCTCCTGAAGTCTGGCAACAATTCCAGGATTTTGATCCTGCCAAGAAAGATGGAAAAAAAGAAAATTAATCTCATCAGGGAGGTAACAACAGAAGCTCTTATCCTCTCTGCTGATACCCTCTCTTTGGTCTTCAGCTGTCCCAAGGCCAAAACACCTCATGGACTCCCACAGCCCTGTGTGTTACAGTGAGGACTGCTCTGATTTCTAAGGATCAGCACAAGAAGAAGTGACAGAACCAAAAGGTTAATCCAAAATTCCTCATGAGTAGCCCAAGGCCACGGGGACCAATTAACTACCACTGCTACCACTACCACGGGGCTGCCTGGCTGGCAGAAGGGATGTGAGTAAAGCATCACATTTCTCACTTCTCCAACTGTTACACTGAGAGACCGAAGGAAAGGAAAGTTGCATCAGGGTAGGACTTGGCATATGAATGTAAAGGAAAAACTCACAGGAAAAGAGCAAACTAAAGGCAGAAGAGTGGAAAAGGTGCCATTAGACCAGGGACCCAGAGAGATAAGGAAGATGTGGGCCTCGGATTGAAGTGGTTCTTGTGGGTTTCATGATCAGATGAACAAGAAGAGATCATTGTGAAAGGAGAGAAGAACATGCAAAAATGCAGGGCCAGGTCATGCCTGGGCACAAATCAGTAATAAATGCAGTGGGCCTTGCTCCTGCCTGGCACAAACCAGCCTTGCTCTAAGTCCTCGGTGAAAGATCCAAATTGACTTTAACAGCTGAGGTCTTGCCTTCAAAGAAAGAGTATGGTGGGGAGGAGAGAAAAAAATAATTCACCAGAGCACGGTGAAGACACAACCCAAAATGAAAAAAGAATTTTAAAAATACTGAATTCTAAACATCTTAGGAGCTGGCAGGTATTCAGGGAAATACAAGAGAAAAATGAGGGAAGAAGTCAAGGCCTTGCTGAGGACAAGATCCTGTGAGTGCTGTACCCAGGAACAGCAGCACCAGTGTATTCCCTGTTTTCCATTTTCACATCCAGCTTCTACATTATTTATGATGTTTTGTTATTATTGGCAGGGAGAAGTATGTATATTATATACAGCATCCTTAGCTGGGCCATGCTTCCTTTGTTTTCAGAATGGTAGCCCACATCCTTTGTTTGAGAATCAATGTTATCAGGAGATAAGCAAGAAGAAAATGGTTGTTGCCTTTTGACATCTGACAATTAGAAGCATGCTCAAATGGAGAAAACAGGATACGAGCCATGTTTCAGAGTGGCCAGAAGAAAGCCTTGGAAGGCATTTGTCACTGGGAAAGCTCCTCGAGCCTGGGGCACCTTTCCACAGAGGCTTCACCATGAGGAATCACCCAACGCCTTGCAAGACATTCTTTCTAAGAGGGATTACCAAGAAGGTCACTGAAATTACTCATTTTTATGATGCCTCCTTTTGTTGTAGCACTTTGGTCTATTATGCAAAAGCACAATTGATGAAATGTAAATGCCTGCTAGATAATTTACTAAAAGACACAAACCTGCAGCTCATCACTGCTCTCATTATCATTCCTATTCATGGGCAGTCTCATAAGACTAGATTTTATTACTGGTGCTTTGCTTACAATTCTGCTGGACATCTCTCCTCCTCCCCATTCCCCCCTACCCATTTTACTCCCTCTCTCCCACAGAAAAAGAGGAGGGGAGGAAAAAGTAAATATGATTTACTACAGATGTAAATATGAAAGTTCATGTAAAGCTGGCACTCTGCTTTCATGCCAGACAGGATTTTGCAGCCACAGTTAAGCTTTGAATAATGCAGATTGCCTCTGGGGGAATATTTGAAAGTGGAGAGATTCAGTTTGTGTACTCTGCACATGAAAGATGCTGAAATGTTCATACCACCAAAATCCCTGCCATCTATCCAATTTCCTCCAAACTTGTCTTGTGGCATGCAGAGGATCTGTGCTTACTGAAGCAAAGGAGTTTAGTGCAAGGACAATCATTCTGATGTCTTGCTCTGGGCTATTGCATTAACAAGTCATAACATTAAAGTCTCTTTTCCTAATCATGTCCACCTCATTCTAATTTCTCCAAAACATCATCAAGAAAATAATGTTGATTTTTCCATATTATTAATGGTAAAGAAGTGTAAATCACATTACTAATTGCGGCTCCTGTGCTGTGGCAGTACAACTGCTTAATTATACGGGATTTTCTGCAGGCACCCTATAGCAATAATGACAATCAGCAAAGTTCATATGCAAATACACAGAATGGGTTGCTGAGTTTTTCAGAGCAAAGTTGTATAACACTTAATTAGCCAGTAAAGAAACAATCTAGAGATATGCAGCTTGCTTTTGGGGAAATTAGGACAAAATAGCATAGATGAGAAGCCAAGAAGTGAATTTGAAATCCTGACTTCTACAAGTTCACATTTAGGTTAAGACAAAAAAGAAAAACAGAAAGGAAAAGGAAAAAGTTCTCTCTTTTCACCACTAGTGGGAACTACTGTATTCCTGTACAATAAAAAATAACCACTCGCACGTCATGACTAAGAATAGCTCTGGTGTAGTCTAAAGGACACTGCAATCTGTACCAAAGGTTAATGAACTTTAAACATTTTTCCTTTTCATCACTTCCCAAGAAAAATCACTTTCCTTCCCCTAGTAAAACCAAGCCAAAGCAGCCATAACCTTAACTTGTCTGTAGTTCAGATCTATCCCATTATAAATCCAGGAAGGCAGCAAAGAGAGAAGGATTCTGGTGCTAAAGCTGGAAATGTTGGAAGCAGGTGTTCCCACCCAAGGGGCTGTGTGGCTGAGCTGCACAGTTACACTGGAGGGTGCAGAGGGCTATGGGAGGTTCTGACTCTTTGACTTAAAAAAAAAAAAAANGGCAGAATCCCTAACTAAGTGGCACAAGTGGCACACCACACAGACCTGGGACTGGAGAGTGTGTTTGAGAACATGTGGTCCTGTTGCCAGGCAAAGTGTCACACAACAGGTCCAGAGCTCCTGCAGCACTTCCTGGGCTTCCCAGTGGGGCAGTTTCTGCTCAGAAAGGCCTTGAGGATAACTACACCATTCTGACTTAGTATGTCATGCACTAGTTTTGAGGGCAGGGAGAAAAGAGTCAGGCTGCAGGCTTGCAGGAATGTGTAGTGCTTGTGTCACTGTTCAGCACTGACTGCAGCTGTGAAGGCCACTGCACAGCCTGGTGAAACCAGTGCCCAACTGGTGCACGATGGGCAAACCCGCAGGGCACTGCCCCAGCTGCAGAGACTGTGGGTCTGCCCAACAGCCACCCGGGCAACTGCTTAATGGAAAGTGTGCAAATAGTCCCACTGAGCCCTGCCATGGACATTTATGAGTCTGCATCCTTCCAAAAATCCCCTGATGAGCTCCAGCCCCATCGTCTGACCATGTAAAAGATGCGCAACTGCAGCAAATAAGCATGGAGATGAATTGTTCTGTGTGAACGTGGCTGATAAACTTCAGTCCTCAGTACTTAGTTATATATCCAGTAATCACTTTGTGGCTTCACTTAAGCAAGAATGAGGAAATTTATGGCCCCTAATTCCTCTGAATCCTCATTAACAAGCAGTCCAAAAAGAATTTAAAAGCAAGACTTTCTGAGGATCTGAACCAGAGCTGTAATCACTCTTTGGCAAGTATGTAAAAAACCCTCTAATCTTTAATAAAGAGCATTCATTGTTTTTTAGGACTATGTGAAAACACTAAACTCATTTATCATTATTAAACTTTCCCATCTGCTCTTATGGTGTAACTCCAAAGAATATAACAAAGAAATTGTACATGTTAAATTGTATTGACTTAAGCCCAGAGCTATTGGAGATGTACAATTTATTTCAGTGAGGGCAGGAAGGGGACTGCAGGCTGCTAGACAGACTCATTTGTCCAATGCTGAAAAGACAGTTATCTGCACCAAAATGGCTCTCAAAAAGGCACATTTGCTTTATAAGAAATAAGCTGCCAGGTGAGACCATTCAGCATTATATTAAAGGCTCAGACAATAAAACTAAGTCATGAATTTCAATAGTTAACAGATGGACTAATTAGAGATTGAATTCTTTGTGGTTCTAACAGATAACCAGGTCACAGCAAGTTTACTGAGAGAGAGACAGGCAGCACTGCAAATTTCAGTAGATATTTGCAGAGTCGGGGAAGAGCTGCACTTCCTAACTGAAAGCATTAGCAGTAGTGGAGGAACAGAAAAGTGGCTAATTAAAAATACTTATAGTACCTGAATTTTAAAAGTTTATTCAATTTCAAAAGATGCTGCTGATTTGAGAAGTATTCCCTCCACTTCCAATGGGGCATCCAGCTGAATCCAGTGACTTCAGAGGTCAAACCAGAAGGGCTGTTGAGATGAGCCGCAGCATAAAAACACAAAACCAAAGGAAATGGAGCACCCAGGGTGGATGTCTGCTTTAAGTATGAGAGTGGGACAAACTGCTTTTTCTACCAGGTTTGGGGTTTTTTGGCAACCAAAGGTAACTAAGCTTGAAGTATTTACCATATCACATAGTAAAGAAGAAACACAAGAAACAACCAGAAAACCATGGCTACAGGACTTGAGAAGAGCCACTCCTGACCTGCTCCAAGGCCCCGGCTCCTGCCCTGGGGACCCGTGGGTGATCCGTGCTCATGGCAGGGACAGCTATTCCCTAGGGGTGGGGTGAAGTTTCATAAACCAAGTTTTGTTCTGTATTTTAAGAACATCTGTTACATACAGGGAGTTCTGTACTCTGCTGAGAAAATGCAAATATTAGTTTCAAACTAATGCCCCTGTGTTTTCCTGCCTCCTGATGCATCCCCTCTCATCCAGGAGCTGCGTTGCATCTCCTTGGTGGGGACTTCAAGCTTGGGCACCACTTAGCTCTGAAGCCCAGGACTGAGACTTCTGGGCACAACCACACTAAAATACTACACACTAAGCAATTAAAACACCCAAAGCATTAAAGCTGCCTCACCCAACTTCACGGTTTGAAGAGTTTCATGACTTAGAATCACAGAGAAGCCACACACAGACTCCTGGTGTGTAGTGGTTTTGTGCATTCCCACAGGAAACCTTGATGCCACCTTTACAAAGAAGGCTCATGGCCTCCACAGCTGTTAATGCTCTCAGATACTAAGATGGTGACCAATGCATACAAATAAAGCAAACAAAGTCCAGGGTCAGGTTTGTCAGAAGGATTGTGTCAGCCCACTCAAGAGTGTGATGTCTATGAGATGCCACTGGCATTTGCTTCACACAGAAGTCAGGGGTTACCTGTGCTTCTTGCCTTTAACAAAACTCTCCATCTGCTCTTTGGAAGTTTTTCCCTTTTTTTCCTCCTCTATTCTGCTCACAATTCAGCAATGCACTTCAAGATAAAACAGCCTTTCAGTTCAGAAATGCTCCAAAGCTTTCTGTTTGTTTGTGTGTTTGCTTTAGCACAATGTATGAACATTGATAAAACAAACTGTGCAGTTCAGTGGATCTGGGTTTTTTTTACCCATCTTTCACCCATTTACTTGATATGCAAGCATGTGAAATACTGCCAGACTCAAGTTTCTAAGCTTATCTTGGGGGCTGTCAGTCAGGAAAAGGCTTTGTTTGAAGACTGTAAGTGATCCGTGGGTATATGGTTTTGTTAAAAAAAATTCTTTCAAGTTTCTTCCTTTTCACACAGAAAGAGCATGTACAGTTTCCTTGAAAGGTAGTCCTCCTTCCTTTCTAGAAGCAGTGACAAGATCACCACACCTGGCTAGTAATTGTATCAGGATCTTCTTCCTGCCTTCAAGCAAAGCAGATGAAACCCTCATTTCCCTATAGCTGTTCTTATACTTCACACTGTTCAAAACAAAACAAAATCCCATCAAAGTATCCAAAATGCTTTTAAAATGCATCCACAATTCTAGTACAATGGAAACTGACTCCACTTCCCCTCTTAAAAAAAAAAAAATCAAATTAAATAAAGATTTTGTGCAAAGACTCTACCAATATTTTCAGAGCTGGCTTCACCCATCAAAACACGTTGCTGAAGAGCAACAGCAACCAGAGCAATAGAAAGACAGAAAATCCAGAGTGAATTACTGCAGTACTGATTTTTCTCTTAAATGAAAATGCATCCTTTAGCAGGCATGTGGACATCAAGCTGTGATGCTGTTAGGAGCACCAATGTGGTTGTAAGAACATGGGAAACAGCTTTGGGAGCAGCCAGCAGCTTAAGGAATAGAAGAGTTGGTGTGTAACAGACAGACACAATCTCCCAGGGACTGCAGTGCTTGTAAAGAAGTGTGATCAAGATTCCAGCCACAGCAGCTCCCTTGGAAGTATATCCTTTGGCCCAGATGAACTCCCAGGCCATGGTGAAGGTAGCCTGGAGAACAGCTTTGATCCAGCATCCTGAATGCAAGGCAAACCTTCCTGGGAGACCAGAGACCCACGGAGTCTCTGGCAAGCCCCTGATGGCAGTGGGACAAAGGTGCCTGCAGTGTTCAAACACTTTTCTTCCACCTGAGAGCAGCACTCTGGGGTCAGACTCATCCTTCCCCACCATTCTGTAACAGAAACTGTCTGTTACTGTTTTTCTGTGTATACACCCAAAGATGCAGGGATGGGTGTTTTGTACCTCTCTGTATAACACATAGTCAGGATCCAAAATTGAATTCTCTGCACAGAACAAAATATTTATATTTGGGTTGTAAAGCTGCCGTGATTCTCCAACTCTTGACACCACACTCTTGTTCCCATGGAGGGCAGCTTGCCTATAAATTGAATGAAATAATATAAAACTGTATTTATCTCACCCAGTTTCAGCTGGTAGTCCTTCTGCCTGTCTCTACAAGGTTGTGCTAGCTGTGATGACAAAATACAACATCTCGAATCTATAAAGTGGCTTGACTCAAGCAATCCTTGTCTTGTGTCAAGTCATGCTCTCAGAGGTGTTGATGAGATTCCAAAGGAGTCAAGTTAGCTCAGCACCCAGCAGAAGCTGCTACAGAGAAATGCAATGACCAGCTGGTGAATTTATGTATTAGGGAGAGCAGAAGAGATCTGATAAAAGAAAAAGTGAAGATTTCACACTAACAAAGTGAAAGTCAGAGAATCTCAAGCTAATAGGATAAATCAGTTCTCTACCTGCCCATTTCTGAAAAGCTCTCTGAACTGCAGTGAGGTGGTCTGGATTGCTGAGATTTTGAAAATCCTCTGCTTTCTCCAATTTAACATTTCCATTAATTTCTTTTTCCTTTTCACACAAAGAATCAATTTGCAGAGGCAAATGCCCAAGTCTTGTTCACTTTCAGTAGCAGCTGGCTGCCTAACAACTTCTGAGAAGCCCTTTGCATGAAAGCCTCCCCACATGCAAAACCCAACATATTTACTCCTGATTTCTCAGGTATGTGCACAAACAAAGCATGCTCTGGCACAAAGCATCACATCACTTTTTCAGTATTAAACTTCTCACAACCTTACTCTTTCCTAACAAATGAAACTAGTCCAACACCTAAAAAGGGTTTCATCTGATCCTCTGCCTAATCAGGTGTCAAAAATCACCACTATGACTTACAAATGCAGTGATCAATAATATTCTAAAGTAATGGATACAAAGAAGGCTGTGACTAGGTAGTCCTCATGATCAAATTTTATAATTTTTAAAACCAAGATATTGACATGTTAAAAAAGAAGAATGTGTTAAGGTGACCTTGAGTATGGGGAACAAGGAGCAATTCTATTATGTTTTTAAATGGAAATTATTAAAACACCCGAAGCTGAACTGTTGTAACCAAGTCAACTCAATCTCCCCTTAAAAAATCCCTTTTCTCCCCTTCCATTCAGAATGTATTTACAAACTGTAGATGTCTCATTTTTTTCTTGTGTCACTTCATTATTACAGAGTTGAGACTAGCCATCTGCAGCTTCATTTCATCAAGCTCTGATTTGTCCTTGGAGCAAGGTCATCCGGGACAAGAACATAAAATGCTGCTTTCCTCAACTGACAGTTCTTTATGCCTTCCTGTAAATACTCCCTACTAATTTTAAATAATTTTACCACTTCATACTCCCCCTCATACACACTGAAAAGGCTAATATACACACATATTAATAAGGATCTTGTCAATTAACCACTACATGTCATATTAGAAGCAATTAATGGTGTTTATTTGCTGATAACACAGGCATTTCAAACTCCAGCTCAAGAATCCCCAGTAGCTTCATGTGACTTCCAGGATATTAGCTATGGGTCAGAAGTTGGGATCCCCCCATTCAACATTAGCATATGCTTGGAGCAACTCTGTTTTCTATCAAGCAGAAAAAAAAATGCAGTCAATGCACAAAAATTACCAGCTGCTATAATGCCCTGTGGTGGGTGAGTGATAATAAAACATCACTAGGTGTGTGTGGGTTCATTCATTGAAACCAACAGACCGCTAAAGAAAGATTTTCAGGTGCATCGCACAACATTCCAAGCTAAAACCAAAGAAAACAGAACATGGAATTTTCATATTTCAGATCAGATATGACTTGCCATAAATTCTGGAGCATCTTCTCTGAAGCAGAGACTGCTGCTCTGGATCACAGAAAAAACCAAACCAAGAAAACAAAATAAAACAAAACAAAATGAAAAACAAAATGGCAGGGTAAATTAAATTGAGAATCTTCAAAAAAACCACCAAAAAGAAACAGGGAATAACTGAGTGACTGAGAATAATCAGCATTAGCTCTGGGGGTCAGTCTCGCCCCCGATCTCTGCTTGCAGATGCTAACAGCAGACTGAAGGTCCTGGCTCTAATCTCCTACACAAGGTGCCTATCTTTTGGCACCTGGAAAATTCATTACTGGGTGGATTTGGTGGATTCTGAGATATGTTCTGCTGTATGCAGCCATCTGCCTCACAACCGTGTGAGAGCTTTCACCTGGGTGTCTCTACAGCCTCAGCAGTCCCAGTCATGAAGACATGCCCATGCTGGAGGTCTGTTTGCAAACACCCCTGGTCTGTGCTGTGCATTCAGGACCCTGAGGAGTTCAGCCACACAAGCAAATGTCCCTTTGGACACACAGCAGAGGGTGAGCTCATAAGGCTGTGACCGTCCAGTTTGTCATAAGGAGAAGTGGAAGCTGACAGTGGATCATGACAGGTGAACTCCAAAGCTTCTAAAGGAGATGATCTTGAACAATGAGCTTGTTTCGTTAGTGAGTCAGAGGACAAAAGCCATTCCTATGGACTTGGGCTCACATGACCAGGCCCAGTTTCCAGTTCTCTCATACAGAGATTCTTCACGTGACTATGGGCAAGCAACTTCCTTGCTCCCTGTGTCTCATTTTCCATCCAAAAGAACATAAAGTTCCTCCCAGAAAAGGGGAATGAGGGAAATTTCATGGGGCAATGTGGGGGTTTACTTCTGAAACGCGTCTCTCCCATGCCCTGAGGTCATGACCCCACAGACCTGGCCGAGCTGCTTTCCTTGCTGCTCACCAGTGAGAAGTGGAAGGACTTTTCCTGTTTCACTCCACATACAAGTCATTGTCATGTTCTCCTCTCTGCATCTCTCCTCCAGGTCTGGCCACAGCTGGTTGCATCTCAGAACAACACTAAACTACACTGAGTTGTAATGGTCCCCCAGGGCGTCTAACCTGGCTGCACAGCCCAGTGGAGCGCAGCATGTCCCAGCCACATGCCCCATGATCCCGTGACTTGACCATTAAATCTGCAAAAAATGCTGCTTGCAACAGCTACAGACATTGCAGCACCTGGAGAATCCCTCAGTGCCCAGCTGGGAGCTGCGTGAAGAGGGCTGGGTGCTGGCACAAGTCAGCCCTGTGTTTTGTCGTTACAAAAAGAAGAGGCTGGCTGTGGTAGTTACATGTAAAAATCTTAGGATCTTTCTCCAAGTCCTGGTTGATGTTTCATTGTGACAACTTTTACTGCAGGGAGAATGGTCCAGTTTCACTCCACATCCTCTCCCACACCCTTGTCTTTGCCTGGTTCTATCCCCATTATATGTCCTTCTCCGTCATTTACATGGCAGATGTTTTTCATTCAAAATTTATCCATGGTGAGAAAACCTTCCAAGTGCCTCCAAATACCCTCTTCTCATGTCAGCCAGCATTTCCTTGAAATTCTCTGGGATTTTGGTGAATCTGTCACTTAAGATAACAGGAGTCTAGGAAACAAGTGACTTTGAATATTTGGCCACATGTTTGCTGTAAGGAAAGAGGGAAGTCTACAAAAGAGGCTCACAGGCTGGAGCTCAGCCACGCTCCCTGCGAGGAAGAGATGTTGCAGAGCACTCGCAAGTGTTTCTTCTGTGGAGACACCGCATGTCAACAGTTAACTTCCCTTTGTTCCCATCCAAATGATTAAGGTTAGAAGCTTGCCTGGTGACATCACCAGAGTTTAAACATGCTGGATATGGTCCAAGAAGCCAAAGTTATTGCTGACCCCATGGTTACTGATCCGCTCCGCAAGTAGCTGATGTCTGCTCTCACTTTATGAATTATTTAATGGGTTAAAGATTGGTCAGATTTTCTTTATGCAATGCACAGCTATACATTGTGCACGAGGATGTAAACATGCATTAACAAGGTTAAAGTCATATACTGTAACTACACTGTTTTCAGCTTGCAGCTTTATTGACTTAATCATGCCAGCACCACAGCCAACAAATCATTAAATCCATTCCATTCTTCTGCTGGTTACCAACCACAAAAACAGAGGCAGGCAAACACGGTGCAAATCTCAGAGGGGGTGGGGAGGGTGGTGGGGTGCGGGGCTGAGGAGAACAGTGGGATCACTATGGAGTGACGCTGGCCTGTCACTGCCAGCACAAAGACGCCAAATCTGTCTTAATGGACTAAGTGGTTTCATGGTTTAAAGTGACACACTCATTTGTTCCTGTTTTGCAATGATTATAGAAAAGAAGAAGGGGGGGAGTGGGGACAGGAATAAAAAGCAAGCTGAGCTTCTTCATACCATAATGGTGTGTGTGGGTTTGTATATGTGTGCATATCTGTGTCTGTGTCTGTGTGTGCTGTGCATCCTCACAGACCCACAGATCTCAGCTGCAAGCATCCCCCAGGCCAGGGCAGAGGAGATCTGGGTGCTTTTGGCACCCCAGGGGTCTCAGGCTCTGTGCTGCATTCGCTGCTAAGCTGCCTCCAAACACAGGCATGATTTAGAGTTCAGCATAAAAGCAAGGAGACATGGAGCATTAAATCAGGCCTTCCACTGCCCTCCAGGAGCAGCTCTGACCACAGAGAGCCATGGGAGAAGTCTCTGCTCTCAGACTGAACTAACAACTTCACTTTCAGAAAAAGGCTTTAATCTTTGGCCTGTCACTTAACCGTAACTTTTCAGATCCATGTTCAGGCCCCCCAGAAGCTCCCTGATTGTCACCACTGTGGAGAAGCCAGGTGCCCACTGCAGTCAGCAGATTGCCAAAATACAGTTTCTAGGTGGTTAGTTGAAAGCAGCCAGCTTTGGAAATGGAGCTGTCAGCTTATCAGGTTTGAACCTGTAAGATCTTTATTTGTCACTGCTGTTGTTCCTGTTCGTTTTTTGACGGAAATCATCTTCTCTATTACCAATAACCTGGTGCCTGTACTAGCAGATCATCCTTTCAGGACACAGGCATATGTATTACAGGCAGGCTACAGAGTAAGAATTCAGCATGAGCTCTTGGAAACCTTCAAGCATCAGGGTGTTTTGTTTCTTTTACTGATGCCTATTTGCAAGCTTTCCTCCAGTGCGAGAACATGAAATAAGCTCCCCCTGTCTGGGGAAGACTCAGCTACACTAGGAGAGATTCCTGGCCCATTTCTATTTGTTATGAAAAGAAGACAGGGCAAACACACTCCCTTTCCTTCACCTTCTGGGTACAAGCTGCTCAGAGCTCCCTGGGAGAATAACCCAGATTTTAGCATCCTACCAGTGCTGGGGCTTGGCAGATACATTTGCACCTTGTCCTGACATACACCACTCCAGACCTTCTTGAATACCATCATTATTTGGTTTATAATTGTTTTCTTTAGACCCAAGCAACTCTTCTTACAGTTTGAGTTCCAGCCTTGCCTTTTTTATTGTTTACTAGTTTCCAGATCCCTATCACCCTGAGATGGCTCCTGACTCCATATATTGCAAATAAACATATCATTACTTGGTGCAGGAGTCAGCCAGAATTCCTCTTGGAAACAGCCTCCAAGGAAGAGCCTGTCCCCCCACCTCTCACCCGCAGTGTGGAGGCAGTGGAACACACCATCAAAGGTGCTTCTTTCCAGCCACCACATTGGAAAAATAGATAGAAATTAAAATGATTTTTGAAAGTCAGAAAGTCAAAAGTCAACTGTTTAAGGTACCTGCGTGACTTTCAACTTAATTTACTTTTATATATTGGATCACCACAGCTGCTGTTGCCTCCACAGGCTGGGAATAAAGGCACCTCCAGCAGGCAAGGGCCAAGCCTCGGTGTGTTTTCCAGACTTCCCTCCCTGCAGCCCATCCACCACATCTTGGAGGTGCACATTATGGTGAGCTGAAATTACTCTCTAAACATTTTTTCCTCCACTGGCCACAGGAGAAGTCTAAATGGTGGGAACAGAGAGATGTATCCCAACCAGTCACTGAGGAAGACTGACAATGGGGAATGCTAAATCCACAGCTCACAAGGCCCAAACCAGCACTTAACCACACAACTATTCTGCCTTTTTTCTGGGGTTCAGCAGCCCCAGCTCCACAGCTTGTTCTCAACAGAACCAGCTCTGCTGCACCTGGCCAGCACTGCCTCACTCCACTGAATCCCAGCCCTGCGGCTCCCTGCCAGCCTGCACCCACCTCTCACTGGTGTGTGCTTGAAGGCCCAGGCTGCCATTTGAGGGCTGGTGTGATGGACTCAGCCTGGAGAGCACCTTATCAGTGCTCTGTGCTTATCGGGAGAACACGGGAATGCAGAGGAGGCTCCGCAGCTGCAGTCATTAGCGACAAGCTGCTTCAAAGGGAAGTGACAGTTGTGCTGATGTTTAAGGACTGACACACCCAGCCAGGAGTAACACACCAGTTGGGCTATTTATAATCCCTGATTCTCGAGTCTTAAAATAGCATTGCTTTTATTTTTATATTTTTAGGCACACTTGTATGTTTAAGCGACTCCGTTCGCAAGGCTCCACATCAAACACATCGCAGGCAGTCTCGGAAATGACACTCGGGACTCCATGCCTCCCCACGGACAGCAGAGGTGAATTTTCCTCTCCCCATGGCCCCTCTCTCTTTGGCAAATGTGACTAGGCCTATTTCCATGTATTTTGAAACACAGACTGGCTCTTCTAAAAGCATAAAGCAGGGGCCATGCAGCTTCTGTCTGCAAACACCCAAGGCAAGCAGAACAGCAGAGGTATTCCAGGCTGCAGCACACGGACACACGAGTGCTGCTCTCATCAAGAGGCCCCAGGAAGCCTCTGAAAGAGTTAATAGGTCCTGTAAGAAAGCAATCCTGATTGTTTGTGTTTTTCTTAAAAAACAAAGGTCAATATACAGAACTAGTCAAACAAACCAGGGCTGTGGGTCCGAAAGGAGTGCTCCCTCCGGCTGCATCACAGCCCTAGCTATTTGTTCTCTGCTCCCTGGTGCCACAATGTATCTTGGTTGGCATTTCTTAATGACTGGAGCATCCATGTGCTCTTTGTAGAACAATTATAAAATATTCAGGGCAGGAGAAAAAATTCCTTGCACAACCAAGGCTCCATCAGACTGCATAGGTGTCAAATGGTAAATCGTTAGGTATTTTGTTTTAATTGCAGAGTTATTTATACCCTGGAACTTGTTATTAACATAGGAAAAAAACAGAGCCTTTTGTTACCCATAATTAAAGGTATTATTATGGGACTGCAAAAGCATGGATAGCCCCAGCCAGAGCACCTGTCCTTTGGCAGTGGTGACTGTCATGGGGAGGAACATTAAACAGAGGCTCAGTCTTAAGGTACTTCAGCCAAGAGGTTCAGAGGGGTAGTCCCAACATGTGAACCCCAATTTCTTTACTCTGTCTCAGCCCCATCACCCCTTTGCTGCCTCTGGCCATAGGCCTGGCATAAAGCAGGGGAGCTCTGCAAAGAGGGTACTGCAGGGGTGCAAACCCATCCTTCCCTATCAGCGAAGCCTTTCTGACCAAGGGGTGCACAGATAAGACACATCCTGGATTTGGCCTGGGGTTGCATAACCATCCTGTTAAAATTCAGGATTAACAGGTTATATTTTAATTTGCGAGATCATTATCTGCCCCAAGAAAGGTTTCCGATTTCACCAGCCCTAATCAGGAGCCACAATGGATTTCCGGTCTCAGCAATGAGGCTTGAGAGCCTTTGTACCTTGTGGAGCCGGTTTCAATTCAAATCTAACTGGCAGAGCTATTGTAGCTGCATGTTGAACAGATTAGGAAAAAAAAAAGTCACTGCCATGCTACTGTAACTTATTTCTAAATCCATTTCTTACAGACATAAATCTCTCTGAGCACCAAAGCCTCTCGTAGCTACACTCCCTTTCCAGGAATGACACTCTCAGTCTCCCCAGTGGCCCTAGCAATGATTCCCATTACAGTTCTGTGCCTTAAAAGAAATGTGCCAAAACCCTGCACTAGTGCCTACCTCAAATTCTGGTTTAGGCTGTTAAGGATATCATAAAAAATAAGCAACAAACAGGTTCAGAATAAAGAGATTAGTCTGCCACAACAGCCTGTGCCCCCAACGATTCAGAGCTGCATGCCCTGCACTGGGCTGTGGGCTCAGCAGCATTTCCCATTGGAATGCTGTCACCCAGACAGGGCATCCCAGCACAGGAGGTGCATTGGCTTAGCACAGTCAAGTTCTAACTGATGCCATTTTTATACCTGGGAGGCCAAACAGGCCCACAGGAGGCACTATCTTTGTGGACGGAGAGGGGAACGGCTCACTGGCAACTGGCTTTACCAGCTCGGTTAAGTCTTTGTGTTCTCTCACTGCCTCCACCCCCACCGGACTGCGTGAGTCAGTAGAACTGGAGGGAAAATAGACACTAAATTCTACAAATTCAGGAATTAAAGAGACATCTTCAAAGCTTGCCTGTGGCACTCAATACCAGCTGCAAAATTGAGTTAGCTTGACATTGCTGCTGGAGGTGAGCAGAGCTGGGAAGGCTGGCTGCGTAGTGGGTGAGCAGAGCCCCTCTCTTGCAGAGCAGGTGAGCACAGTGCTGCCCACAGGATCATCGCTCCAGCATGGAAACACCTTTTAAAATTTTAAATCTGGGAGCAAGAGCAATTAAGGAAACAAACTTTGTTTCCTGAACAAACATGAGGTTCAGACAGTTTGGGATTATGAGATACATGCAAATCTGCAAGTCTGGCCTGAGCAGTTTCTGAGGGCTGGAGAACTCGCAGAGTTCTCCAAGGTTCAAAAGAGCTTTGCCTTGAGTAGTCATGGCCAAGACCATTTCAGTGTCGAGGCTCTTTTACCACCACCAAACCAGCCCCAGCTGACGGCACACTGCCTGGCAGGAGGCTGGGAGAGCTCCGTGAATGGAGCAGCAGCTCCAGAGAGCAAACCCCAAATGTCTTATAAGTCCTGCTGCAGGGATTGCCACATCACAGGGGGCTCCTTTGAAGGCTCTCCCAGTTTGTCTGCTCGGATAGGATGCCAGGCCCTGCTGGTGATGACACCCTGTTGCTTCTCCTGATACGATGCCACCCGAGCCACTGGTCTGGTGCTGCCCCGTGCCCTGTCCCAGCAGCTTTCAGAAACCACCAAGTAACCCAAGAAAAAACAGCCAACCACCAGGTTACACCAATTTTTTCCTTAATACTTTCCTTTCTGCTCCCATTTGCTGCTGGGCTTGAGGAAAGAGGATCAAGGCTGATAAGAATTGGTCCACAAACCTCTGATACTCTGCCCTCAACTTGGGGAGGTTTCCAGGGTCTGGAGCAGAGGCTGCCTCCGAGTCAGCTGGGAGGAGGGAGAGGAGGCAGGGGAGGGAGAAGGGGAAAAAATGAACAGCTGCAAAGCAATTAAGCCTGCCTCCCTGCCATACTGTCCAAAGCAGAAGGCAATCTAATTCACCCTGGTGCCTCTCTTCCTTCAGCCGTCTGGTGCCTGCCTGGGATTCAGGAAAGGGGCTGTCTGACTGCCCACTTTGTCTGACGAGCCAAAGGGGCCCTTCCCAGCCACAATTTCCAAAGGAAAGAGATCTTGGCTGGCGGTGTCTCTTCTTTTCTGAGAAAAACATGCACTGAATGTAGTGGCAGCAGCTTTATAACCCTCTCCTGCCCTTCCTCAGCAAACAACCAAAGTGAAGCTGGAGCAAAAAAATGACCCCGCTGGCTCCTCGGCTCAGCACTTGTCTCCCAGCACAATGAATCAATTAGCGTCCCATCATTATTGTGGTAACTGTATCTTTCATAAGCAAGATTTTATATAGAGATAGAATAGGATGTTTTCTGCTCATTTCCTTCCTGTCATTCCAATCACGAACTACTGTTAAAAATACAATGCATTTAAAGCCTGTAACATTTGCAAGCATGTGTTCCAGTTTCCCAGCTGAACGGCTGGGCTTTTGTTCTCTGCCCAGAGAACAAAACCTTTACACCAGTAAAGGTGTGGAGAAACAGTGATAGAGAGGAGCCTGGGCAGCAGCTGGGTTAGGAACTCACATGTGCAGAAGGTCATCTCATTTCCATGTTCCTAATATCAGGGATTACTTTAATTCCTTATTCTGGCCAACTGTTTCGGTTTATAATCCACAGCACAGGACTCCTTCCAGCCTGTCTAAGGTGGTACTTGTTCTGCTATTTCTTCAGAAACTGGCAAAAAATGTTTTATTTGGAAAATGTTAGTGAGGCAGGACAATAAAAACCTTTTAGTACCCAGTCAGAGGAGCAAATAGGCTCTGTTAGGAGAACAGAGTACAACTCAACTCCACTTTCAGTTACGTTTGACAGTAATCTAGGCAGCAGGTACATACCTTCCCCCTGGCTTAATCAAGACAGAAATATGCAAAATGTGAATTTTAAATGCAGCTAGACAGCATTTCATCTTATGAAATGCCTCAATATCATAAGTTATCATAAGTAGAAAAAATACGAAATCATAAAGAAAGCAAGATTTTAGCCCACCATTCTGATAAATGCCTTATAAAAGATTATTATTTAGCTCTCCATAAACTAAAGCACAGCAACTTTATATATTGTGTCAACCTAGAATGGAGCAACACATTGAAGACAGGAGATCCTTACTAACCTTATTCCACATAAGGTCCCTCTTGAAGGCCACAGTTCTTTTTAAAAATAAAATTTATAGACATATAGATATATGCCACCTCTGTAGGAAAAAGCTCAGACTCTGGACTGGGCACAGAAGAGATTTGTCCATATCCCCCCTTAATGCCAAAACTTTTTCTTACGAAAAAGTTCTTATTGGTAGTAATTTTTAATTTCCTTAAAAAAAAAAAAAAAACACACTCCAAACTAAAAATGCAACATAAATTAATGTTGGGGATTCTAGTCCAAGTCCTAAACTATGGGAAAATACTGATATGTCTAGCAAAACCTTTTTCAGTTAAAGATCTATTCACATTTCAGGACTATCACACAGTCTGTGGTGATGTTATCAGCATTTCTCTGTTCTTGCTGACCTTAAGCGCTCTTAAACCATTATATACATAATATTCTCTGATAATAAAATGCCATTCACATTTAAGTAACAATAATTCACTTTAATGAGATAAGAACTTACACATCAAATGACTCTACATCTATTTGAGAGATATTAGCACACTTTGGGGAACTGTAGAATCACAAATAATGACATCAGGAGTCCGACACTATTTCTGGAGAGCTTGTACTCCCAGTTACATCAACAGGAATTTGAGATGTGTAAGAATTGCAAAAGCAGATGTTAATCGGCAGCAAATGCCACAGGTATGGGCAGTCTGCATTTTTGCCTTAAGCAAACAAGAAAAACAAGACTATTAATGAGAGAAAACAGCACCAGTTTCTAACTGCATGTATAAATAGGCATTAACACCAACTATACTCCTGAAGTGAGTCATTACAGTGTAAAGAAAACTTTTACAAGAAACTTCATGTTGTTTACAAATTTCCCATTTACATTTTGTTTTAATTCTTGCTTTGCCATTCGTAGCATGCACCCCAACCTTAGTCAAGATCTGCAAGAGATGGAAACTTGATGCTTAAACTAAAAACAGAAATCATCAAGATTTACTCCTTCAGTGAACTGGTTCTCCACTTTTTCTGTAGTCAAGCAACTAAAGCAATCCAAACACCGACCTTCTTGTCAAACCAGGCCAAGATTACTCGGCGTTGTGCTGGCACAGGGGATGGAGGCTGCTCTGGCAGGGCTGGGTCCGGGCTGGGGGAAGCAATGGCCGCTCTGCCTTCGGCACTGCTCGGCGAAGCCCTCAGCACTGCGCTAGCGCCCAGCCAAGGACGAAAAATACAGCACGATTAGCTTAATTCCAGCCCTAAATGAGCTCAGCAGGGAATCTAAACAATCAAGTCAATTGCTAGAATCTGCACTTTTCAACCTCGTTCTGCTCCTTTGATCAGACTGAATTTTGAGCTACGGCGATTAATGGACTAATGGAGGAAGTCACACGGCATCTCTTGGGAGGGGAGGGAAAGGAGAAAAAGGTATCTCATCCTCATCATGCAGCTATGCTGCTAAACACAATTCCATACAGAAAAGTAAAATGCCACTGCAGAAAGTGTGCTGACTGAGCTGGAAAGGAGGAGAAAAAGGGGGTTGTATGAACCAGAAACATAATGCTCATAGGATTGTTCATTCATTGCTTAAACACAGCCTTCAGAGCAACGGGGAGAGAAAACAGACTGCCCAAGTGCCCTGTAAGCTGCCCTTCAAGCCAGTGCAGTAACTGTTTATTCTTAATACTGCCAGAGAGTAAAGGAAATATTAAACATATTTATTAAGCAAAGAGAAGCTTTCAAAAGCCCTGAGTATTTAAGCACTAAGAGAAATTGATTTGTTTATGACAGGGATACATACTACTGATATTCCAGCGTAGTATGTCTTCATCTTGCTGGAAATGGAAGAAACACATTAACATTAGTGGGCTGCTAATCACAAAAGAGAGGGGAAAAGTGTTTTGTTAAGATTTTTTTCCCCATTTGCTTTTTTTATTGCTGTGCCTGAGAGGATGGGGCAACTTTTCTTCCTACAAGGGGCAAGTTTTCCTTTTGCAGTTGACCTTAAAAATCAAACACAAGAGGACTTCAAATAACCCCTGGACTGATTAAAACATGAGTTTATTCTAAGTTTGGCAAATTTGTGAAATGCTGGTGCTAACCCCTAGAGGGAAAAAACTCCAGTTGCAACAACAACAACAAAATCACCAGAAAAGCCAAAAATATTTCAAATGAAAACTTGAGCTGAGGCAGGAACAAGTGCATCAAAGCTTCCAACTCCCTCTCTTTTTTTGCTGCAGCACTAATCTACCATTGCCAATGACTGCTGGGTCCCTTGCTGCATCCTTCTGCTCCACCTTTGGTCTTTCTTGAGCATTCAAAGCCTAGATACATACATGATTCACTCTGCTCTCAGAAATAATCCTGCAGTCGTCCTGGAATGACCTCCCACTGTGTAAATTTAGGCGTGTGTGTTTGAATCTTTACAAGATCAAGCTGTTAATGTAACATCTTAGGCCAGGATATCACACTATTTTGGCTACGTTAAAGGGCTTACTCTCCTTGTGGGTCTCTCATCAATTCTGTAATGGGGAAAAATAGCTCAGCACAGCTTGTCCATAACCTGCATTCACATCTGCATCTGCCTGACACTGATCCAAGGAATCACGTTTTCATTACTTCAATGACAAATGTTAAATCATTTTGCTGGTTATACAGAGAATATTATTTATTCTGAAGTGATGCATTTACTACCTTCCTCCTTTAACTGTCCTATATGCAAAGGATTAAATTGTAATACAGGATTACTTCTTGTTAATGGTAGTGCTTTTCAGAATTATGCACCGATAACGATGATATTTGCCTTTATATGTGCTATAAAAAATTTAACTTTAAAACATGTAATAGAGCAATTAGCCTTCAAAGCCCTAAGAAGAGCTGCTGCATTCCTGATTGTGGATTTCTATCAATTATTAGTGCTGGCTGCTTGAAATATCCAAAGTGCTCAAGACAGAAATATTACACAGCCAACAGGGCAGACTGATAGGCTTCCTAAATGTACAGTTTTTGAAAACAGCTCATAATAGTGTTTGGCTTTCAAACCCTAATGTTAACAGCTTTGATGGGACTGCTTCTAATTTGTATTTAAGACCCATTACCTCTTCCTCTAAGCAATCTTCATGAAGCATCATTTGTTCTGGGGGGATATTTGCCATCCAGTGCAGCTCTGTAATGGCCGTTAATTCACACCATTTTGCTTGCTCCTGTATTAATCAGCAAACTGTGAATCATCCCAGTGTTTCCAGACTCACAGATGTATGAGAGAATCACCGAGGCCAGTTCAGTTTCTCTCCCCATTCAGTCCCACAGACAATATCAGTTCCTGTTTACAGCCACGGCTTTGTTTTCCCCCACCCACACGCTGAAATTTCTCCAAAATGCCCGAAGGAAAAAAAAAAAAAANCTTTTTACCAGGAAAGGTATTTCTAGGTATTGCATCTGAAACAAAACATGTTTGTACTTTGAGCTGGTGTGCAGCGCTCGCTGCAGCCGGGCAGGAGCGGCGGAGGAGCAGAGCAGGAAGGCGAAGGGGCTGCTCCCGTCACCCCGCCCTGCCGGAGCCAGGCACGGCATTAACAGCATCCCAGTGACTCCCCTGCTCGCTTGTTTGCCTTTTTTCTATTTGTTAAATTGGACTTTGGTCCTGTACATGTTTCTGCCTTGTGAAGCACTGATATAATTCTAGATTATGACACTACAACACGGGGTAGAAGGTACCCCAAAAATCAAGGGTAGATGCCGTGCTCTAACAGTATTACTGTGGAAAGTATTAAAATTATTTTTAATTTAGGCATGAAATTTGAGGGGGTAAGGAGGGCATGGTTTTAGGGAAGTGAACACATTTTCCAAAAACCAGGCTGGTTTTAGTTCAACACAAGTTCCCCAAACTGTCATTTACTAAGAAAGGGACAGAAAATACAGACAATGTACAACTCTACCTCCCAAAAAGGTGGGAAAAAATGAATGAGGATGTTCTGATATGAATGGGGATTTACGGCACAGCAGAAATGAGTTGGGTATGCAACACGGTCATGGAAACCATTTCCTCGTTGCCATTCCCTCACGCTGGGCCATGGACACACCTTTGCAATGTAAGAATTATGGGTGTGCTGCCTTGTAAGTGAGGATGTACCTTACCCATTACTAACCACTCTACAAATTGTTATTTTTAAGAATGATACACTGAAGGAAGTTACAGCATTCATCCTGAAGCCAAGCAGTGAGAAGGTTGTCAAGTCCTTCCCTAGATTCCCAGGCTGTTTAAAACTTCATTGTATCTAAGGGCACTATTGAGAAAATATGTATGTTCATAACCTTTTCCTCAACTGCTTTTAATTAAAGATTTTTGCATATGGATTTTTTTTTTTCTTTTCTAATCTGTGATAATAAAGCAAAATGGGTTATGTGGGGGGGAAAAAAAAAGTCAAGAAAATCTGCAGTTGGGGCCTGATTCAGCCGATGGTTAACCCAGAACACTCATGAACTGCTACCAAGCTGCCTGGAAAGACAGGAACTGCCCACCTGGGCTGTCAGGCTCAGAGGGGTTTGGGTACAACTGGTGAATCAGACATTTTTCAGAACGACAGTGCCATTTTCCCTACACCTTTGGGACATGAGGCTGTCTCCCTCCCTGTACTACAGAGCAGAAGGAAGCAATTGCCTGTTGCTTAGGGCTGAAAACCACAAAAGCAAGGGGTTTTCAGAGGTCACGCAGAATCCCCGTGCGCGGCTCTCCCTCCTCCGCCCACCCGCGGCTCCGCGGCTGTGCCCGGACTGGAGCAGGGACACAGCCCCGACTGGAGCAGGGACACAGCCCCGACTGGAGCAGGGACAGAGCCCGGACTGGAGCAGGGACACAGCCCGAACTGGAGCAGGGACAGAGCCCGGACTGGAGCAGGGACACAGCCCCGACTGGAGCAGGGACAGAGCCCGGACTGGAGCAGGGACACAGCCCCGACTGGAGCAGGGACACAGTCCTGACACACAGCCCTTGTCTCGAGCACCTGGAGACACTGCAAGCAGCCTGGCAGGCTGAAATGCAGCACCTTGCCCTGAATTTCTCTGGGCATTTCCACATTTCCACTGTGAACATTTCCATCTACATGTCCACAGTACATGAGGACTAGTTCCTCTTTTTCCACCAAAGCCCTGGACAACCCTCCCTCAGCCCCACATGCATTGCTTCATCATCCTGCACACAACGAAGAGAAAGACTTCCCTGAACACCTCCAGCACCCATCACTGGTGTTTACAGTACCTTCTGAGCCTCTTTTTTCTTTCCAATTGGGTTTTAAATTGTTCACTGTGAGATTCACTCAGAGTTGTCTGTGTCCTAAATGCTCAATTGCTGGCAGAACATCTTCCATTTTATTAAACAGGTCATAAGCAAGGGAAAGACCCGTCTGGATCGAGGAAAGTGCTGCAGCTTTGGTGCAGTGTCCATATTAATTTCAGATCCAAAAGGTGTGTGATGGTGAGAGTGGGGGAGGATTCTCCCCACATGGTGTTTAGAAGGATTTGGTCTATTTACAAGCTTCTCCTCTGCAGATTGCTTCCCCTAATGATGTGCTGTGTGGTGTCCAAGAGTGCTTTCAGCACAACAGAGAGCTAAACTGGAAGGAATTATGAGTGCATTAGGCAGAGCTGTTGGAAACATCAGTGCCTATAAACATCTTAACTGTGCAAGCCAGAGAAGTGAGAAGGTTAAGACATGGCTACAAGGACTCCACTGCAACAGGGGAATGCTTTGAAATACCCAAAATGTAACACAAGAAGACAACGCGTGTTATTTAAAAAAATGCTGCAAAACAGCAGTGGGCTGAGAAGATCAGATGTGAATTAAAGTTTTTTTATCTTGATAACTGCTCCTCTGAAAATGTTCTACTACTGCTGACATGTCGAGGCCTAACATCCCATTCATTCCACAAATTTACTTCTTGCTTTCCAAAACTTCTCTGACATTATTTATTCACAGGGGAGGGAAGGGAGAAGATGGCAGTCAATAGTTTCAGTCAAGCTCCTCTCAGACTTTCTCGAGGACAGAGAATCTCCAAGTTTGAAAAAAAAATCAAGTCACTTGCAAAAAATGACCATTCAAGAAGATGTTTTTACATCTGTGGAGAGGTCAAACTCCAGGCTCAGCCTTATTTCTCTCTGTAATCCAGATTCATCACCAACTTCCTTTATTCCCTATTCAAAGGCACTTAATTAGCTGAAGGGCTTGTTGCTCTGCCTTCAAAAGATCTCCATCCCTCAAAGGCTTTGCTTTGGTATTGTGCTACCATTGCCCTTTGAAATCAAATCTGGTTTTCTCCTCCACAGCATTAGTAAAAGAAAAAAAGGCAGTATTTTAAAAACTTGGTTCCCAAGAGAAAAGGGAAAGAGAGGAAAGAGAGAGGGAGAAAGAGAGAAAAGAGAAGAGAAGAGAAGAGAAGAGAAGAGAAGAGAAGAGAAGAGAAGAGAAGAGAAGAGAAGAGAAGAGAAGAGAAGAGAAGAGAAGAGAAGAGAAGAGAAGAGAAGAGAAGAGAAGAGAAGAGAAGAGAAGAGAAGAGAAGATACCAGCAGAACTCCTTTCAAAGTGGATTTAAAAATAAGTTTGACACCTGAAGAAAAAAGGTAGGGGATTGAAATTGCAGAGGAAATCTGGCCAGTACTTTTGGTTTTATTAATATTGCTCTGATTGATACTCTAATTGTTTTATGTACTAGGAAGATGCCTTGTGACATCTCGGAAATCCCAAATAAAACATGATTTTCCCCTGTACTTGCAGGAGGACTGTATGTACTCAGATGATGCAGGCTGTGTTCTCTGCTTTTCTAAACTCTTCATCGACCTGCATCAGAGCTTATGAAGTACTGCTGAGTCAGAACAGTCTCACCTAACAGTCACAGTGCACTGACTTTTCACAGGCAGAAATAACTTCCCATAATATATGGCACCCAGAAATCAGTCCATGGTATTACCATTTCTGTTTATATTAATAAAAGCTGTATTTTGTATTCCATTATAGTTATTTAACCTTTGACATCTAACCTCTGGGTCAGTTTGCTCTTTATAACACTGCATTTCTTCTTCAGTTTTGTTTCTGTGTTTAGAAAATTTATGCTCTGAAAGAAGATTTTTTATCTTTTTTTTTTTTTTAAGTATATTTAATCTAGTTCAGAAGTTTTGGTGTTTCTCTGCAACCTACAGTTTATTCTTCCAACTCAGATAATGTATTGCTGCTTTTACCACAGTTAAAGAAATACTTTGCTTTTCAAAGGGTATTTTAGTCTTCAGCATGCCCTTCACCATCTCATATGCAGTCCATATGCAGTAAAAATACAGCCACTTTTACTGCAAGTAATATTAGTTTTCTCTCTGTCTCCTCTCTTGTCATTTTTTCTCTATCAGTATTTTTGGCAATGGAGATGAAACAAATATACCCTTCACTGACAATCCAGTGTACAGCTCTCTAGATGTCAGCAGGAATGCAGAGCTCTAAGAATAGCATGTTTGGTTCCTAGGGAGCGAGTGGAGCTCAGAGGCACAGCGTGTCCACCCCGGACAGTGGCTGTTCCTCGCCTACATCCCCCCCACAAAACAACCTCTACAGCTCCCTGTTGGCTCTCTGTGTTCCAAACACACAGCAGCCAGTGGGCAATGCTGCCCTTCTCCCCAAGACTCCCGAGTTTTTAACTCAGATCACCTTGGGCTTGGAAAGGGAATAGCCACCCAAAGGGTTTATTGTATTCCAGTCTGACTTAAACTGTGAATATCACTGGTTGGTTTTGCTACCTTCAGGGAGGAGGGGATCCCTCCTTGCCCCACACAAAGCCCTCTGTTCTTACACTGCAGGGACTGACAGAAGAGCTCTTCTGGAAGTGGGGTGTTGTATCAGCATTGCTGAAGGCAGAATTTGGCCCAGTGTATCTGACATTCCAGAACAGGAAATCTGCAAGTACACACTCTATTTAGACATGAAAATCAGGGAGATGCCCAACTATTCAACCTGCCTGGGCAAATGCAGCTTTTCATGTGCCCAGAAACAGCCAATAAAGTCAAGTGGTGAAGCTTTACCCCTGAAAACAGTGTGTGATAGTTCTGGAGACTATCTTTGACTCTGGCATTTACTATCACCTTATATTGCGGATTTACGAGTCCAGACCTTTGAGTATAATTTCACTCACAGGCATCAGCCCTACAGGAATAAAACCAAATCCTGCCCATAGCCAGAGAGCAGCGTTAGCCCCACCCGGCTTTGCACTGTCACACAATGCAAACTGTCAGCGCCTCAATCAATACCCATCAATGCTCAACAATAAAGACACAGCTTTAGATGGGGGGAGATTAGCCCCTATCAGATTCTGCAGTTGTCCAGGCCAGACAGGATCTGGGACGCAGACTGATTACACTTAAAAGATACCTCACTAACTACAAAAACGGGTAGAGCTGTGAGGCACCAGCAGCAACCCGCTTTTGGAATGCAGAGTGTTTGCTTTAATACACATTAAAACAACAGCAAAATGCTCACTCTGGGTCTGTGGCTGCTGCTCTCTTCCCCATGTTGCTGCGCCTGCTACAAGGATCAAATTTCATGGTTTATTGTTCTCACTCCAACTGGCCACCATCCACATTCTTCTTCTGTACAAAGCTGCACCTCTTGCTCCAAAGAAGAGAATACTATGCCTTCTTTTTATAAATTTTAATCACATTTGCAAACACACACACTAGGTAAGGGGATGACTTTTAAGCACTAAACACCATTTCAAGGAATGTTGTTATTTTCCTCTGAACAAATTTCTGTGAAAGAGGCTAAAAAAGAGCAATTTTCCACCAGAAGTTTACTAATTTTTGAGATGCATAAATTCTCTCCCCGTCTGCTGAATCTTTAACATTGTGCCTTTTAATGAAACAACTGCTCTATGCTTGAAAAGTCCTATTCATCACCTGCCTCAGGAGAGAACTGGCAATGAAATTCTGCAAAGCTCAAATTCAGCTCTGGATACACTGCTGGAAATCAAAACCTCAGTCACTGGGGCTACTTTACTTTAATGGAGTAAAACTGGTACAGAGCAGGTGGGCTCTAAAACTCAGTATCATTCTCTCAGTGTAAATAAGAAATCTATTGCAAATAACAGATCTCCACACTAGATTCCAAGAAATGTACTAAGTACCTCAGACTCAAGGATTCTTACATAGAATAATTTTCCCACATAATCTTTCTTTTAATTCTGCACTCAGGATCCATTTTCTTCCATGAGATTTGCAGTAAAGTTATCAAAACCTTACAAAATGCTCCAATCCTGAACATCCACCATCTTTCTTCAGCAGCTCAACAGACTGTAAAACTGAAGCACTGTCATCTGGTGTGTAATTATTGTAATAAGTCTTCCCTGTAAAATGAGGGAGGCACCATAAGCTTACCTAACTAGTATGAAAATGTTAAATGCTCATCACCTGTAATCACTGTCTTAACTGTCCTTGATCTTTACTGATAGCAGCAAGATTATAATAACTCTCTCTCCGACAGTGAGAATCAGCTGAAAATGCAGCACAGGCAGAGCACCAGGAAAGTTGCTTGAAGAAGGAATATTTCAGCCAATTAGACAGACTCACTTCAGGATATTTTTTTTTTTTTNTGGCTAATCAGTGATGCAAGGGGTTCAGAGGTATAAGACAAAAATGCAAAGCAGGGAAAACTGGGGCATAGGAAACCTCAGGAATCCAACAAGGATGTTCCAACTTCACAGATTCAGTGGTGAAGCCAAAAAGAAAAAAAAGCTCAAAGGTTATGGACATACAATCAAAAGCAATCACGTCTCTGCAGTTAACAACTTACTAGTCCTCATCCAAGATGCAGGAAAACACCATGAATGTATCCTTCACCCACACCCGCCTCCAGAGTAAAGCATCTTGTGGGCCGTAATTCATGGAGCTGCTGTACTTTGCTCCGTTTCCATGTGTCTCTCCACAGGCCTGGATCCCAAGCCAGCAAGATTCTGTATTCATTCTGGGTCTCACCAAACACCAGCAGGGTTCTCATGTGCTTGAAGCAACAAACTGTTGCTCTAGGTGTTGGCTGAATAAGGGGCCTTGCACTGGTGACCCTTTAAATAGCACTAGATGTGCCCCACTGTCACCTGTCCTACACTGCATAAGCAAACTGAGCAAGTCACCAGTCCTTCCCTGCAGCCTGCTTAGAGCTGCTGCATGAAGTAAGGGAGAATGGAGTGTGCATAACTTGCAAAAGAGCCAGTTGATCCTGAAGTGTCACAGTTGATCCTAAACTGGCAATGCATCTCACTGATGCACCACTCAGAAGCTGATACTCAGTAACTATCCTGTTTCTCATTGCTATCATAGGACATTATGATATTTGTTACACCAGTGTTACACCAAGATTGATGAAATCCCCCTCCTTAAGAACCAGTCCCTCTTCAGGGAAGAAGAGCAAAGAAGATCTGGCTCTGGAGTGCATTCCACACCTCAGCTCTCAAGCAGATCCCAGTAGAATTTGAGAGATCAGTCTCTGCTTTGCCGGGAGAGAAGTGTCTCAGCCCTTCCCAAATTGCTAATGGAGTGACTGTGGGCACAGCTAAGCAGCCTGGAGGAGTCTGCTTACAAAGAGTTGGTTCAGCCTAACACACACAAAGCCCTTGGTTTGGTGGTGAGATCCAGTGTTTCCAACTATTCTTCAGAACAAAAAGACAGATGTTCATTCCTCAGAGGCAGGCTGCTCTCAGACCCAGTCCCCAAGTCCTTCCCTGCTCCAAGTACCCTGTTCACAGTGCATCTCTCTGAGCTGGGGTAGTAGCAGACTCCCACCTCTCACTGAGTCTCGGGGAGAAGGTCGCTGGACAGAAACCAGGGCTGTGCCTCACTTTTGCCAGCTGCATTTTTGCATTTACCAGCTCGATTGGTATCGAAGATCACCATGGGTGGGGAATGGCCCTCATCCAAAGCAGGGAATGGCTTCTGGCGAATGCTAGTAACAGGTATTTCAAGTCTGCCTCTTTGCTATTCAGGAGCTGTGCTGTTTGACCTGCTGTCTATGAAGGACACATTTTAACTTCACTTCTCACCCCACCTGATCTTTTCTAGCCTTAGAAGCATAACACAGACATAAATTTGTTGAAGGGCACTAAGATGAAAAGACAATATTCTTTCTGAAAGGATGACGTGAAACATGCAACAAGAATATCTCTGGAGCTTATAATATAAGCTAAAATAGACAATCACCTATACATGCAAAAAATTATTTTAAAATAGCACAAAGTTCTCCACCAGGCTAAAACAGGCAATGCATGGTGGAATTACAGTACATTTTTAGTTGAAGAAATAAAGTTACTCTTTACACCAGAGGTTGTTATTGCCTTGTCCATGTCCACTGTGCACACCTCATAAATTTACTGACGTCACATTTGAAACACAAATGGAAAAGCAAAAATAGGAAAATAAATGACTCAGTATTTTCACACAATCCATGTAAGACAGAAGAGAGGTTCTCACCTGTCTGCTTTGAGCTGGCAGTGTGGCAGCCTGCATCTGTCTCTGCATCCGATGTGGCTGCATCAGCTGTCGGAACTGCTGCTGGAGAAACTGGCTGTTATTGGTCTGCTGGGACTGCTGCGTGGCTGGAGACTGCTGCTGCTGCTGCTGCTGCAGATAGTGAATGAGGGACTGCTGTCCTTGTCCTGCTGTCAGAGGGGACATCTTTTGAGTAGCTGACTCTGAGGCAAAGTGAGACAGTGGTTTGGTGTTATTGAAAGAAAACTGGTCTTGGTTAACAGGGTTCTCATTCACCAGACCTGTCTGTAAACTACTGGATGGCTGTTGCATAATTATGTTCATATTTTTGGTCTGGTTTGTAGTCATTGACTTAAAAAGTGAGTTCTGCATACTTGTGGGGTTGCTGGTGGGAGTGATGTTAGAGATTAATGTACCTTGAGGACTGAAGGGCTGCTGATGCAGAGCAGGGCTTGACAGCTTTTCTGGCCTGTATGGTGGAGAAGGTCCAGTATTTGTGGAGGCCATGCTGGCAACCAAGTTGTTCTGTGGGCTTTTAATGCTGTTGGCTGGCAAGCTGGCTGCTGTCAGAGTGGGCAGCATGGAGCTCTGTGGGCTGAAGGGCTGCTGGCTCAGAGCTGGACTGGAGAGCTTCTCAGAGCCATAAGGGGGAGAGGGGCCATTGGATGGGGTGCTGCTGGAAGTCATGCTTGAAAGCAGAGTGTTTTGAGGACTCTGAATGTTGTTTCCTGGTAAATTATTAGCAGGCATGCCAGATACCATAACATTTTGAGGACTGAAAGGTTGATGGTGTGGGGATGATCCTGCCCTGTAAGGTGGAGAGAGACCCGGAGGAGACATAGTTGGCCAGCTGGGAGCCTGTACTTGTTGCTTGGTACCAGACACCTGCTTGCTGGCTGCCAGCTGCTTTAGCTGCTGAGCATGCCAATTGGAGCCAGGCATGTTGGGCAAGGGTACTGGGAGCATCGATGGTGGCTGGTTCTTGCTCTGAGCTGCTGTAGAGATGGTTGATGCAGCAGGTTTGTTTGAGGGAGGAACCTGGAAGTTAGCTCCAGCAGATGATGGTCTCATCTGAGGGGATCCTCCACTGGTTGGATTGCAGCCTGGAGAAAAATCTTTGTTAGCAACATGGTTCTCCAAGTGGGAAGTCTGCGGGGAGGACTTTGGAGTGCTACTTATGTTTGGTTGGGAATGACTCAGCCCAAGCGGATCTTCAGCCTTGCTGCACAAAATCTTCTCTAGATCCAGGTCATTGGGAGAAGGATCAGGCATTTTGGTCAGCTCTTCCAATAGATCTTGCAGCTCTTGGTCCACAGACTGTAAGCTGTTTCCTTTCTCATCATAGTGGACAATGTTGTTGGCTTGCCCTCCTATTGACCCCTTCTGGTTGATTTCTGTGTTGGGTGGCACTGAGAATGGGGAGCCGATGCCACCACCATTCATGTGGCTGTTTTCAAGGAGCACTGGGTGCCCCGTGACTCCCAGCGAAGAAGAGCTGTGAGTGCTGGAGAACGGGGAACTTTGCATTTCTGGACACGCCACACTGGGATTGGCACCTTGGCCCATGGCAAGGTTTACATCGTCAAGACAAAGTCTTTTACTGTCATTTGGGAAAATGACATCAGGCACACCACTGGAGGCAGGAGAGCTATCATCTTCCAGTTTTCTTTTAATGGATCCCTGTAACTGTGAAAATAGAAAAGGAAGAAGAAAGGATCCGTTATTGACCATACTCTGACATGCACTGAAGCTCCACCCTACAACACTGGGTTGGAGATAAAGAAAATTAAATCATACAATTAAAAACCCAATCATGTGAGACAAATTCAATCAGGATTTAAATGTGTGCAACTTCACTGAATTTAAAAGAGTTATAGTCAGACAAAGGCTAAATCTCATGTTGGCTTTAAAACAGATGTTAAAGCTACAAAATACTGTCTGTCATGTGAACTGTAATATAAGTTTTTAAAATAGTTTCTGGTTGCATTTCAATTAAGACAGTATACTCCCTGCATAACAAACATGCCAACATTTTTATGGTAACATTTTTTAGGTCTAAATGGCAAATCTGAATGAAACCCTGGACTGAATTTAGTGACCTTCTGCCAGTGACTCGGATTAAATTCAGACCTGAGACAATTAAATTGTTTTACATTCCTTATAGGCCGAACATCTGAAATAACTAGCATACTTTCTAAACAAAGCAAAACAAAACAAATTCTCAGCTATCTATCTAAACAGACTTTCAAACTTCCTAATCACAGATGTTTTAAATTCCAGAAAGAGTAAGTAACAGCTAAACTTATTAATTTTTGTTTATTCTTCTAAGTCTAAGGCATTGTGGGCTTTGTTCTTTTGAAGGGTTGCCACTCATTCATAAAAATGAACATGTTTTCAAAATACAGTTATACAAATATCTTCATCAGAAATGATGGAGTTGTAAATTCACAAGTCTTAGGGAGAAGAAACCTGCCTTCTACATATAAAGAAAGTGAAACTGAAAACAATACTTCTCATACTATTTCAGCATATGGCAATCTCTTCCACATAAAGTCATCTGTGGCTTTCAGTTTTAACAAGTATGACCTGTGTGTCACAGGATTAATCAGACATTAACATTACTGCTTCAAGTTAAGAGAAATAAGCATTATGACCTTGTTTATCAACAGAGGGAAGCAATATTTAGAAAAGTATCTGATCAGCAATGAGAAAACGAAAGAACACTGGTTCTTCTAAAGCAGCTCACAGTAAAACCTCTCCTAGCTCTGGGCTCCAATTCCAAGTGCTTCCCGTCATCTAGTGCTATAAAAAAATCCTATCTAATAAAAGCTCCCATCACCAGAAAATTCCCCCTGCCAACCCCAGCATAACCAGATCCACTCTAGGGCTATGCTGCATATGACCAACTTCTAAATTTTACACCAATTTTTAAACACAGCATAGTTGTGCCTCAGTCACTGCACAACTGCAGCACTTTGGTGCTCTCAGATAACAGTGTCACAGGACTGTCACCACAGGGTGTGTGGAGGCTGCAGGGCACAGGGTGGGCTCACCATGTGTGGCTCCTTCTGCACTGTGCACACGATGGTCACTGTGCAAACAGCTGATGTCCTCCTGTAAATTCAGCCTACCTTCAGGCAATTGCCCACAGATGTGTATGGCTCTGACCTGGGAACATGGCAGAACTACCTGGTGCCTCACTCAGCTGGTCTCACACCAGTGCCCTCTCACCACTTACTTCTAAATTGGTGGGTAGAGGGACAATGGCAGATTTGTGCCTACAGATGCTGAGGCTGTAGATGCAGTTTGGGATTAGTATCTGACATTGCCATGCTGGTATCCAGTTTACAGAGACATTTGGAGGAGAGTGAGAGGATACAAGCTGGTTGTCCATGATCATCATGGCAGATCTGCAGACTACAATGAGCTGCGGAACAGCTTTTGGGAGGTTTTCATCTACGCTCCATCACCAGACACAGCAGCTTTGGCATTGTGGCAAAGAGACCTTTTTGCCTGGATATTTTCCCTTTACTCCCCAAGAGCTGTCCCTTACAGAGCTGTCAGTGCTTCTCTCCAGTGATCTCCAGCCACACAGTTTTAACATGGGCTGTGCTCAAAACCATGGGTGGGGAGAACTGAGGAAAGCTGCACTTTGTCTGGTTACCTGAGAGCCTCTTTGGGCAGCAGTGTCCATGCTGGGCTGGGATTGCTGCTCTGGGAGAGACTGTACCAGTGTCACAACCAGACACTGCTGCACCATCAGACATTTGCTGACAAGGCCAAAATTGCTTAGCTTTAGGAAATGGAACCAGGCCTAAATCTTCCCCCAAGTGTTAGTCTAATGACGGATGAAATTGTTTTTCTTCATTTTCTCTGCTAAAACTAAGCCAGAGTTGCATGTTTCAACAGATGTAGCCCTGTGTAGGCTGAAACATGTTGGTAGGGCATAACTACATATATTTAAATCTCAGACATGTATAGAGAATATTTACAGGGGCTTCACACATCCAAAACAAACACAGTGTGCTCCCAAGTTGCACCCTGGGAACCTTCAGGCAGGAAGTGGCAGGGAATCTCCCACCCTTGGCCAGCTGAGATGCTGGCATGCATGTCCTCGCCAGCTCTTCCTTTGCCATAGGACATTCCTATGCTCTGAGTTACTGGGGAAAAATGTGGGCTTTCTAAACTCTCCGAAAAATAGTTTTTTAACTGCTGCACTGGGGAATAAATGTGACGGGAAAACAAAACTTCATTTCCCCGAGACTGTTACTGGATATAAACAGATAAAATAAGGCCATAGCTTTCCAATGGCATGGGTATCCAAAACTGGGACAGGACTTTTAAATAGGATGCTGTTGCGTAGCCTTCTCGAGAAGTTTGGCTGTAAGAGAGGCAGTGAAATTAGCTGGGTGTCATGTTCTCTTGAAAAGCAAGATTCCTGTTTCCCAGGTAAGTATTTGCACAAGAACCATAAAATCCAGAAGACCAATTTCTCCCAGTGCAGGCAGGTATAACTCCACAGAATTTAGTAGCATTGCTTTTGCTTAAGATAGATTTGATTACAGCCCCAAACTTGAGAGAGAAAGATACTCTCCTTAAAGCAACTTAACAAATCATAGAATAATTTTGGTTAAAAGGGGCACTTGGGTGCCATCATCCTTCTGCTTCAAGCACATTGCCAATGTAAAAAATAGATGATAGTCACCAGGCACTTAAGTATGAAGTTTCCATTATAAACAGAATATCCTTGCTCTGGCTGGGCTGGCTGAGAGGATGTTTTCAGTGTTCCCCACTGACACTTCAGTGGTTGTTACTCCTACACAGCAAGCTCTGGGCTGGTGCTGGCTGTGAGGAGCCAGCAGATTCCTCCCCAACTCCCAGTGACTGCTCTCCATCCATGTGCTGCTGTGGCAGCCCTGACCAGCACAGGGGACAGTAACACAATTTCACATTACTGGGACCCTGCCTGGCTCAGACATGCTAATCACAGTGGTGGCAGGAGAGCCATCACTGAGGTGCTACCACTTTTAGGACCAGGAGCTCCTGACCTCACTAATTGAAGAAGCTCTTTGTTGCAGAACATTCATCCAGTACTCCCAGACGTCATATGACTATCTCTTTGAAGCCTATCTATCCTTTTCTAGACTCTTCCTTACCAAAAATATTTTTATTGTCCACTTCCTTCATCTAGTTCCAGATTCCCCAGGAAGGACCAGATTTATTTGAACACTTTCTCCTCTTCTTTATTTACACAATTCGACAAAATAAAGAGAAAAGAGAAGAACACCAAAATATGTTCTTCCTCCTTTTCTGCTGATTAGTATATTGGGCAGTTCCGTGTCAAAGTAAATACCTGAGAAGTGAATGGGAGTATTTTAGAAATGCATCACACACACACACACATACTCTTAAGCTGGCTGGAGGCTGCTTGTGGCTCAGTATGGGAAAGCTTCATTCTGATGTACAAGCAAGGACAGAGCAGGCAAGCAACAAAGGGGCTCTTGCGACCTTGTCAAAATGCATTAAAATGCACTGGCATGCACAGCTAACTTCTGTTTGGGAATACCTGGGAGACAAAGGCAGGCTCTTCAATTCAGGGAATATCTGATTATGAGTCCTCCATTATCTCAGGTTTGCTTTTAGCAGTGATCCCAACACTGCTGTCCTCTCCAAACCAGCAGGCTGTCTGTCTTTCTGGGCAAGACCCGAGTCACGCAGGAGCAGCACTGCTGGCTCGACGTGGCAGCACAACCAGAATAAATAATAACTGTTTATGCTGCTCTGTCCACGGAAGCTGCACAGCTGTGGTTACAAACAGCTAATTTGTCACACGCTCCCTCCCTGCACCAAACTGATTCCCTCCATGTGGGCAGAGTGCTCCACAGGCTTCTCTTGTGCAAGGAGGGAAAGGCAGGACAAGCCAGTCCTTGTCTGTGCCCTCCTCAAGCTGGGCTCACTGGGGCTGCCAGGAGGGTGACCTTGAGTGTCAGGCACCTTCCAAACTTAGGAGGTGGTGCTGGCCCTGAGGAACCTACTGTCACTCAATGAAGGGAGAAAACAAGGCAGGAAGTGGCAAAAACTGAGGCAGAGTGATCAAATTGTAGTAAATACATACAGTGATGGTTCCATTGGATTTTAGTTACCAATCACACATGGGAACCCCTGGACTGGCTCCCTGCTTTGCCAGCACTCAGCCTTTCTTCTCTTGTAACACATCAGCTGTCCTCAGCTGCCACTCCAGCTCTCCCTGTGAGCCAGGCTGCCCCATGGCCCTCCTGCCAGCCCCTGTTAATTCTCCACCTGGAACTCGTGCCTTCCTTCACCTGCAAGTGGGAACCTGGGAAGGAGCAACTGCATCCTACGCTGGAGAGCCTTGTTTCTCCAGCCTCGCAACGACCCCTCCACCAGAAACAAACCACCTCTAACCAGAGAGTCCTACTTAGGCCAACACACTGCAGAAATGAGAGAGGAAAAACATTAGGCAAGGTATTTCAGTGCCTCTTCCCGTGCCTGCAGCCTGTCAGTGAGTCAAGCCTTGATTGATGACAACCACAGGGTGCTGATTATTGATCTGCACCATCCCACCCCACTCACTGCCACGGACAGATCCAACCTACAGCAGTGATTCCCACACCTACACAGCCTCTTCAGGCGAGCACCTAGGCCAGTGGGACACTGCCAGGAACATCCTCCCTCAGCAGCTGCCCCTGTGTCCAGCAGCACAGCCAGACACTCTCCTGGTTTAATAAATTATAGATCCGTAGCTGGGATATCCAGAATGGGAGTCAGATAACCTTCTTTCACTAAGCGTCTCAAGATCCTTGTAACTCTTAGGAAATCGCAGGTGTTGGCTTTTCTGTTTGTTTGATTGAGGAAAATAAATTATTGTAAAAGGAGATGGGGCAGGTGGGGAAAACATCAGTCTCAACACAGATCCTGGGATTTGCTAATGTGGTGGCAGCTTTGCACAAAGCCTTTTAGAGCAAGACACCTGGGGAATCCAGGTCACTAACAGGCTGCTAAGATTTGCTATATCTGAATTATTTTGACAGATAGAGCATGTTTAATTTTTGGTGGAAGGACTGAGCAAGGCAGAAGCCTGAGATAAGTAGAAGTATTTTTTTCCCCAGTATTTTCTCAAGGCATATTGCGAACTGTTCCCTCTGTAAAGTATAAAACCTGAGTCTAAGGTTTGTTCAACTGAACTGACCAGAGAACCTATCACTCTCTGTCTCTTTCAAACACTAGACACTGCCAAAACTGGAAGTATGTATTTGCCAGAGGCAAACTGTTTGCAGCATTCAGCGATCAAGACTTCAGCCACTGTGGCTTCAACAAGCTTCAGCGAGACCTATCTGCCCATCAGCCCAAAATGTTTCTATCTGTTCTGACAAAAACAGTCATGCAATGAGAAAATGGAACTGGCAATTTTCCATATAAAACAAGAAAACTTCACAATTTTTTTTCTCCTGTGCCTTAAATTCACAGTTTGGAAAGTTTTGTGCTCTCTATTGCTCATTTATCCACACTCTAGAGAGGTTTTAGTGTCCTGCTAATATTCAAGGACAGTTTGTGAAAAAGAAGAAAGAATGTGCCTGTGTATTTAAAGGCTGGGAAGTGGATCTGATATACAGTATTACCTTTTAAATGGCAGCAGTTACTTGCAGACCCTCTGTGTTGGGTGGTAGGCTGGCTTGCACACGAACAGCAAACCCCAAATGCTGCTGGGTAACATTCCCACTCCACTGCAGCGGGACCTGGCACTGCAGTAAGTGCATTTAGCACATCTGTAGGTTTCTGCTTGTGCATGCTGGCTGCAGTTTGGTAACAGACACTCACATTATATCCCTGAATCCCAGAAAAAAAATGCCTCCTGCTGACCAGTGAGCAGCCAAAACAGTACCTGACTACGAGAAACATAAACTACATTTTATCAAAGTCATATCTCAGGCTATAAGGAGAACTCAAGGAGGCTCAAGCAATTAAAACTACCATTCACTTTCTCCACACTAAGATTAAAAGTAAGCTGAAATCGCATTCTTCCTACTACTTCAGGCTGTTTGACCCTTCTATTTCAAGCAATTTGAGCATGGATGGACATTAAGTTGTCATTTTACAGTGTCAGGAAAGAGATCACAATGCAGTTCCAAGCTACCAGAGGCATGCACCATTGTGCCTAAAAAATTACAATTCCCCAATTCTTCAGGTAAGGAGAACCAAAATAAAGTCCACTTTGGGGTCTATTGGATACTTGTAGACTGCAAAGGTGGCAGATCCATTTCTAATGAGGTGTGGTGGTAGAGAAAGGATTATGAATAGGGAAAATTCACAGGGTGGATTTCCTTCTATTCATTGTGCTCATAGAAATAGGCAACTGGATGTAGGAAGAGGAACCGGGGATGTAAGCAGTCACTTTAACCATGAAAGGTTATTAGCTAGCTTGTGTGCACTGTGTGGATTGTTTTTACCTGACACTACAGCTTCTCCCACTTCATGATTTACAGTGGAAATACGAAATCTGCCTGAAACAAATATAGTAACAACAGGTATTGGAAGTTGCTACTTAGGTGTGCACATGTAAATCACCTCCTAAACACTGCTGCTACATTTGGAGAGTTTGATCTCCCATCAGTACACATCAGTACAAAGCATCAGTTGACTTTGCCCCATTATTTTCACCACTCATCGAGATCTTCCCCAGCTATTCCTTCAATAAATCAGGGACCTCAAGCTGTGTTAAAAGAGAAAGAAGAGCAAAAGGTGCATGCTTGCCCTTAATAAATGTCACACTCCTGTTGTGAGTGCAAAGCTGCAGGACCCAGGGGCTGTTCCACACACCCCCTGAGTGTGCATCGCCAGAGACCACAGCAGGAGGTTTGGCTTCCTTGCACTGAGATCAGTCCCTGTTCCCTCTGACACTGCTGCAGTACAACAGGTCTCTGGTTTGACTTGAATAGGTGTGAACTTCTGAAAGGTGACTGCAGACCTGGCACTTCTGCACGGCCTTCTCCCCAGAGCCCCCATGCAGCAAGGGAAGCAATCCTGGCTGCAAGCACAGAACAGCACCCTTTAGCTGGTAAGCACAAAAATCCCAAACATCAAACATCGTGACTAGACAAAACCAGTATAATGTGATCTTACAGTAAGCCACAGAAACTAACAGGAAATTCAGCCTGGACTACCATGAGCCAAAGGTATTAGCTTCCTTTTTTTCTAAATTTTAACAAAAAATTAAAGGGAAGAAAATGCTTCAAATATGATTTTCCCATTCACCGATTTGTGTGAATGCAATTATTCTTATAATGAAAGAAATATGTGTGATCTATATCCTGCTTTCAAACGGAACAACTTACAGCCTACAGAGCAGCAAGTCTGTGAAAAAGATTTTTCTAATTACCCCTGTGCAAAATCACAGGAAACATCACTAATGTCTGAATAAAGGCAAGGTAGGATGAGTTCCAAGGAGAAAAAAAACATAGCCAAGAATACACCTATTTTGTCATCCTACACAAGCAAGATGCATGCGAGAAGCCATGAAGCATTCACTATAGAGAAATGAAAAAAGAAAAAAAATCAGCAGCTTTGATACTTTTCAGGTCAGACAGCATTACCAGACTCTTTTGGTAGGCACCAACAGAGATCTGCCCTATCAAAACAAATGTTCAGAACCTTCCCATCTTGTCTTTCCTTAGCAATTCATCTGCTTTCGGTATTAATGGCACTGTTAAAATGGAAATTTTTCCAGGAGAAAAATTGCTGTTGACAAATGGATCTGGAAGAACAGGACTAGTGCCTGCTCCTGTGTTGTGCTGCTAGCCGGAGATCTCTGTACAGATGCTTTGTAATTAGTCATCTGAAGACTTAGAGCAGTCATGTCACGCATATTGTTTGGCTGTAACTTCCACGTTCCATTTAATGACAAGTGTTATTAACTAGACAGCTGAAGACTGAACAAGTTCTTTGCCTCTTGGTTTTAAGCTGTAGCACAAGAGCATTTCTTTCATATCTGGCTGTAAATCAAGATCAATCTTAGACTCAATGCCTTTCCATCAGTATTACCTCATCTTACCTCAGTTTTAATACCAGCAGTATTGTTTTATATCTTTTTTTATAGCCCATTAATTTCAAAGTCCTATGGAACACTTTGCAGTAATTTTGTAGACTACATTAATTTCTCACAGCAATATCTAGGCTAGACAATTGCAGATCCTCTCCACTGAGCAAAAAGTGATGTTTTTGCTACTTGGTCTCCCAGGATTTCTAAGACACTTTTCTCTCTTCTTTTTCAGCCTTTAACACTGGTACAGTTATGCAATGACCATAAGTAGAAGAAACAGGATGTACGTGTTCCTAAATTATGAGGTAGATTTACCATTTACTAGATAACCAGATAAAACCCCATCTGACACTTCTTTTCTGCTACATCTTGTATTATATTTTTGGTATCTCAGAACCCTTAGTCTTGTGGTTTTACCAAACTACAGGTGCCATTCTGTCAAAAGGTATGCTTGGTGAATTAATAGCCTGAGGCAAAGCCTCCAATTAGGTCAAACCTAGGGACAAAAATCTTTCAAATTCACAGAACAGTAAGAAACAATGGAATTTCAGTCTGAAAAAAAGGGCATTTTTGTTCCAACAGCTGAAGTACTCACACTTACTCCTCCAAAGAATAACAGCTCCAGCCTCCTGTGTGTGGCTGCCCTGAACACTGACACCAGCACCCTTACGTCTGCCAGCCCAGTGCCCTTCTGCTGACTGTCTGCACGGCAAAGTGATCTATTACTGCATCCAGTGCTCTCCTCTAGGCTTGGGGGGGACAAAACATTTAAAAGAGCAGTTGGAGGTTTGTCCTAAGTAGTATGAGAAACTGGAGCACAACTCTTAAGAAGGATGGAACAAGTGGGCAAGGAAAGAAACGTCCTGAACACCTCCTCTCCTGCTGCTTTGACATCTCTGTCTTTCAGAAAATGAAACAATAAACAGGATATTGATTAATACAGACCCCAAAAACCTCAAGCCTCACTTAGAGAAAAAAGATAATCAATCTAGTGCGTCTCACAGAAAGTGAGTGCAGAGAGAAGTCTGTGTAACAGCCAGAAGCAGAAATCTTTTGTAAGGCAGAGGAATGAATAATTAATTTGTTCCTGACTGCTTCATGTTATCCCACCACTTTCATCTTTACCAAGCCTGCACCTCTGCTATTCTCAGCATGCATCAGCTGGAATATGAACACAATTCATTGGAAAAACGCTGTTTGTACACACCTTTCCTCCTGCACTAGGGAGATGACCAGCTCAGCATACAGCTCTTGCTCCTGTAATACCTGCTCTTTGAACACGTCTCTCAAACTTACCCAGGGACCTTTAAAGGGATTCTGCATGTCAGTAGTACTATAAACCCCAAACCAAACATAGATTCCAACCCTGAAGCCCTCATTCTGTATAAAGCTGCTGAAATCTTGGCCTCAATGAAATAAATCATCAGTTGCACTCGATGATCTTAGGTCTTTTTCAACCTAAATGATTCTATGAATCTATAAATATTTTGGGATGCTGACTTCATCAAGGATGACATTTCACTCTTTGCTCCTTCATTATTTGTAACTAAAGGAGTGAATTAAAAATACACAGGAGTTGGAGAAACGCTCTCTGCCAGAATATGCAATGCCCAAGTTAGTTGGGTTTTCACCAAAGCAACTCTCGACTTGCTATAGACACCAGTTCCCCTCTGTCCTAGAAGCAATGTTAATCACACATTCATCACTGCAAATTGACAACATAAATGCTGTCTTATGCAAACAATGTTAGAGAAGATGGTGTTCTTGCTGCAGAAGTGAATTACCCAGCCTTTTAAGCTTTCTACACTTCTCAGTTTTATGTAAACTCTAATTTCTAAGCTTTTGTTCTGCCTTGAAAGGTCACATGGTTGAAAGCCATGAAGCATAGCATGTGTTCCCACTGATATTAAAATAATGTTTACCAAATCATGCATATAAATGTAAAGAAGAAACTGTTTGCAACCAATTGCATTAATAAGAGATGATTTATAGGACAACACAATTCTAAATATCAACATGTGGAATGTAAAGATCTGATCTCAATCACACAACACGATTTTTTTTGGCTTTTTTTTGAAGCAAAGTCTCTGCATTGCCATGCAATCATGCTAACTTCTGATGACACTGTATTTGACTGATTAAACTCTTAATCGTGCCAATGCTAAACTTCAGGAATACAAGTGGTCTTTTTAGATTTGAGCATATGATTGCACATTTGCAAGATCAGGATTTCATTTGCATATTCAAACTGCAAAACTGCATCTTCCCTTTGTCTGTGTAAGGCCAACTATAGCTCTCCAAATGCTAAACAACCACCGTAGAGTTGGACAGTATTTTTAGCATCTCTGTGGTGCACTTCTATCTTTAGCTGCTGTGTTCACAAACAATCCCACAGGACACTGCATAGCTCACATAGCTCAGGCTCTTCACCACATTCCAACTTTTCTCCCAAAACATGGTGAAAGCGGAGTATAAAACAGACCAGTTCAGGACCTGCTAAAGTTTCCTAAGATGCATTGTATTGAGCAGAGCAGAACTATTTTCAGGCACAAAACCAATAAAACCTCAGCACATTCTACTCTGGAGTGGTGATGGAGCTTGCTGTGACTTCCTCGGGGAAAATACAGCTCTACACTCCGAGCTTGCACTGTGCAGATAAATCAAGTAGGACAGAGAAGGATTTCTGCATGTTGTTTCCTAGCAGGATGCGCCCATGGGTTCATGGCAGATTTCTGGTCAAAGCTTAACCCTGCAAGAGAAGTTAATAATTGAAGTTGCCAAATCATCACAATTTCTAAATCCAACTGTGCCTTGTTTTTACAAAGGGGCATATTAAACCAGTGAGCCATTTTATTAGACTCATGCTCATGTAACAGAAACATGTGTTAGCTCTTGAGTGCCAAGTACCATCCTGGAGGGTTACCAATCCCTGATACAGACTTTGTAGCCAGACTGCAGTTATCTGTCACAACAGAGGAGGTAGTTTGGAATACACAGGATGAAGCACGCTGCTCCACTTGGGAATACTTTACGTGGTCCTGGTCTCTTTATAAAACTCTAGGGAGATGTACTGCAGCAGTGGAAAAAGAGGTTGAAACTGACTGCTGGCTGTAGTGGGACTATCTCACAGAAGCTTCCTGGGGGGCTGGAGCTCCCTCCTCCATTCCCTACAGGAGCTTTTGCAATGGGTGCAGCCCCAACATGCACCTGCAGCAGCCGGGTCAAGTCTGAGTGCATAGGAAATGCTTTTAGAACCACCTGCATGAGGCATTTCAAAACTACAGGGTTATCACAAAGAGAGAAAAGACTCATCAGGGGAATGGGACTATTAATCAGATGATTGACCTTTGAAGCTTCGAATGTGAAGTGCTTTGCACACTGAGCTGGAGTTGAATGTGGAGACAATAGTCTCCAATATCTTGATTTGCAGAGGAAGTACTGATGGAATTCCATATATCCTGTTAATGGTGAAAGGAAAGGAGTTATGTAAAGGAACTATTTTTTTCAATAAGTGTCTTAGCTAAGCCTTGCAGATGAGCCTAGACACTTGACTGCAATTTAATTTCAAGGGGACAAGATAACCTGAAAACCCTAGACCTTGTGAGTACTTCACAAATGGGCTCCTCATTTCCTCATTTCACGTATTTTCTCTCCCAATACTACATGCCATCAAACACTCTCTTTTTAGAACTCTTTAAATTATAATGGACATTCCAAACACACTATGTTCATTCGCTTCCTCTACCCTTCCACAGGCATGGCTCTGTGTCTGGGAGGTGAGAACTCAGAAAACAGTAGCAGGGCTAGGAGGGTGTCCCTTGGCTCTGCAGCAGCACCAGAGCAAGGCTGAAATGCACAGGAGGCACTGGTCAGGTAGCAACACGTACTGTGCACTATGGCTGCAATGCACCATGTCTACAGTATACATGTGCTTCTTTTTGTTGTTGTTCTGGTCAGAGTGATGTTTTCTTTTTAAGCATAGCACAAGTTCAATTCAGAGTGTAACAGTTTTTTGTCTGAAGTGTTCACATTACACAACACGAGCATCGGGTTAAGGAGAAAACCAAAAAACCCTGCAGGTACTTTGATTTTTTTTCTGAGCTCCTTCTTAAAGGACTTCAATTTTTAAATTAATAGAGGCTTTCCCTCCTCCAACAGAGCAAGGCTGACATCCTGGGTAATAGTCCTTATCCTAGTAAGGGCTCCTTAACGGAGAAATGTGTGTTGCAAGACTTGTCCTTTACTAAGAAACAATGATATTACAGGAAAATTCACTGTATGCTTTTGAACATAAACACTTAATTACCCTTCTATTTTCTAATACAGACATGATATCTGGAGTTGAACAAACACATTCTTGAAAGGTCAGAAGACTTAAACTGTGTGTACCCAGTTTAGGATGAAAAAACCTGTTGCTGCTTTTTAGCTATGACATTTCAGTTTACCCACAAGAATTACACTACTTCCCCTAAAATTTTTCAAGCTCGAGAACATGCTCTTCTCCCAGTGTCTGAAAGTGAAGGCAAAACTCTTTTTCTACATAGATTTATCACAAATGGCACTGAATCCTGTGACTTTTTGAGAATTCTGCCTTTCCTCCAAGAAGGGCTTGAGCAGACACAGGTGCAGGGATGCCCTGTCCACTTCGAGGAGAGGAGCTGGCTTGGTCGAACGGCAGCCAACACAGAACTGCTGCCCAGGCCAGCATACACAGCCATTCACACCAAACTTTGCAAACCTGAACGAGCAACTGTGAATTCTCCTAAAGCACACAGCTGGAGGGCAGGTAACTCTTCATTTTTTTTCTGAAAGAATGGGAGAAACTTCCTCCTTCAGCTACCGTTACTCGGGGTAGCGAGGATACAACTGCTGCAGCCATCAGGAAACGCCTGTCGTATCCGGATGGCACTGTGGAGTCTTCCTGGGGAGCTGCAAGGACCTTGCAAACTCGGAACAAAAGTTTGGATTTCCTGGAAGTGTTCTCATCCGTCACTAAGCACCGTGTTGTGCCCACCTACAAGTTTCAGGGCATTCAAGGAATTGAAGGGGCACCGGTTTAACCCCAGTCCAGAGAGGGGAGGTTCACTAAATTTCAACAGAGCTGCTTGAGATCACTTCATCACTTCAGACCATATTCCTTCCCTGTGACTCAGAGATCCCAAAACCAAGGCCTCACTGAGCTAGCTCTGGGATGAATTAGCACCGGTGGGCACTGTGTTAATACAACCCACCTGGCTGGGCCATGCTGGGACCTCAGCAGGACACTGCACGTGCTGTGCCCAGGCGGTCTCAGCAACTTCAAGCAGAATTGTACTGAGAGGAAGTCCCCCTGAAGACGTCTTAGGCACGGTAAGATGACTGTCCTCTACAAGAAATGACAGCCCCTCAGGTGGAAGTAGCTGAACTCAGGCTGAGAAGCACTGGCTGACTGAAATGGAGATTGAACAGGTGAGCCACTACAGAGTGGCTGAGGGTAACCATTTGATTTCTCACTGGCACTGAGGCTGTCAGGTACTGCTCTGTAGAAGGAAGTGAAACTTTTTCAAATGGACTAACTTGAGTATTTCCAAGTGCTCACCGCAGCTGCAACCCCTCTTCTCCATCTGTATCTATTCAAAGCTCTGCCAGGGCTGTAACAGCATTTCCTGCATGCATCATGGCCATCAAGATGCATTTCACCAGCCTCCCATTCCCAGGTTCCTATAAGAGGGCCTTCTTCTCCTCTGAAGCAAATTTTCACCAGTGTCCCTCCTAGTGCCCAGCAGCACCAGTGGTTCCTCACCAGGATGCATACCCAGCCCTGTGCACTTCATCCTACCCCTGTGGCTGCTCTGGAGAAAGAGAGCTCCAGTTCCTCAAAACTACCTTAATTTCTATGGAACTTGCTTGCAGAGAGTGCTAAGAAATTGTACCTGGTTTCCTGTGCTTCAGTCACTAGATTTACCAGACATGATGTAGGAAATGGGCAGGAAACGCCAACCTTATGTATAGCAACAATTCTTCCCCTTCACTCCGTGACAAGTTTGAGCAGAACAACAAGACCTGACCTTGCACTTTTTAGTGCAGCCTTTCTTACACAAACATTTGAGTCAGATCTGGAGCCAAAAACAAATAGAAAGCCAAACATATTCATTTTTTAAAATGAAAAAAGGCTGACACCCTGTTTTATATCTATTTGTACTTGAATCTAAAACATACTGAGAATTTTTTAACTGCATGCATTTGGTAAGATCAACAAAAATTAAAAAACCTCAACCTATTTTTTACTCTCTCTGATGCTCATGTAAAAACTGTTAAAGAACTGATATTATTTGGACTCTGTACAGATGTGAGAGGTCCTGATGCACAAAAATGGTGTACTATGATTAAACACTTTATTGGGAGGTTTCAGCTGTTATATTTCTCCCTTTTACAGTCATCTTCACTTTGCTTCCATTTAAAAATCTAATTATAAAATCAACACAGAATTAGTCCTTCACCTTTGCACAATCATTTGGACAATGGATGTATAATAGCACTGCTCTAACCTGGCAGCATTTTATATTTACTTTATCCAGGTGTGAATGACAGCCTAAGGAATTAGGAATTGTAATCAGATGTCTTGTAATCAGCATGTCTTTCCATAGTAAAACTACCTCTCTTTTCCTCTTGAGCAACTAAAGTTGAAATACAATTTCCCTCTTTTGTTGCGCCATTCATTATATATGAACAGGGATAGATAAATGTCAAGTGTATCTTTAAAGGAGAAATGCACCACACTTTATCAGTCCTCCAATACAAAAAACCCTCCTTGTTCTTGAATTTGAAATACTTTTTCTTAGTACACAACAAGACACCAAAAATAACACATGGGAGAAGTGGGGTGACATTGGGGCAGACTGTTGATTTACGGAAGTTTCTGCTCCAGCTGCGCCCTGTGTGTTCCCTTACACAGCGTTTCCTGGTTTCTGTGAGACAAATCTGCTCTGTAACAAGACAGACACTAAGTCAGAAGTGTCAATATGAGCAACTCCCTGAAAACAAACTTTGCTCATTTACAGTACAGCGTTTCTAGTGTGGGTCATGGAGCTGCACTGCGGGGAGGGAGCTCGCCAGGCTCCTGCGAGCAAGCTGGGCCCACGGCAAAGCAGGAGCCCCACTCAGCTCTGCCAAGAAAATGGGATTCCTGGGAAGAACGATGAGCTGGCCAGAAGCTGTGTCACCAGGCTTGCTCACCAAGCACTTGTGCAAGATGAGATTCTGCTCGTCACTAAGTACCCCCACTCCCCGGGCTCAGGGTGCTGGGGTGCCCCTTGGGATGGGGCTGAGACAGGAGGGCATCTTGGGCAGTTCTTCCACAACAACTCTGAAAACCACGGGCTCTTCAGGGCTGCCCATTTCTTTATGCAAAAAGGGAGCTGTTATGGCATTCCTAGACAGCTCTCATGTTGCCATGGTCTGGATCTCTCACTGACCCACAGTAGTTTTGGGTTTTCTGAAAGCGGCCAAACTTTTATTTCTCCTAAAATGTGCAGAAGATCACTGATTGAATGGGAAGGAAGGAGAATTAACCTCAAGTACATTTCCACTATATTTCAATGATTTGTGTCTAACTCTAACAGCAACCTAAGAACCAGGAGGAATTTCTATTACTCCTTAAAAACATGTATATCTCCATATAAGAAAACAGTAGCAGCATTCACCAACACATGGTAAGCTCCTGGCTTCTGAAGCACACAGCTGTCAAGAAACTAAACACTTTTAATAGAAACCTGGTCCATTAACAAGCTGAACCATCAAGCAGTCACGCAAAACCAGCAAACAACCCCAGGAAGAGCTGCTGTCTTTCCATGCTGAACAAAAAGCTATTTACAGTAAGTGAAATAATGCTGCTTCTAATAGTGCTTTGCCTCCCTCTCCAATGCATCTGCACACAACTTTCCCTTGGTTCCTGATGCAAATTTAAAGAGGCAAACCTTGCCCTTGTCTATGCTCACCTGTTCCTGGGGGCTCTTTTGTGCAGATGTCCTCCCAGCACCCATTTTGCCACATTCCAGTGCCAACTGCAGATCTCATCGGGTCCAGGCTCTCCACTGCCCCGTGCATCAAACACATTTCTGTTGGGGTATCTCAGTGCTCATCAGTAATATTTTTAAAAATAAAAGCAGAATTTGGGCTTTTCCTCTCTGAAATCTGTCTTGAGGATATTCTACACTCAGAACAATCTGTATTCAGTTTTATAACTGGACCTGAGCTGGTTTAATAACTGCAAACTTTGCTGCTGATTTCAGCTGGCATTTCTCTGTGTATCCACTCACAGTCTGCTCTTTTGAGGATGAAATGATTTCCACATCTTTTACAACAACACCAGCACCTACCCTTGCTTTTCGCATACCTTTGCATCTAGACATGAATAGAGATTTTATTGTTTCTGCACTCTCCATATTTGACTTCTTTCAAACCCCATATGCAGTACAAATAACTGCCTTACACGGAAGGGAAAGTATGTGCTTAACACAAACATTTATAATTCCAAAGCCTTAGACAACAATTGAGATAAACCCAGCATCAATGGCAGTACAAGCTGTGCTGTGTGAATCGAAGGGGGGTCCTCAAGGTGCAATTTGCATTTAATGCTTCTGCCATTAGCTCAGTCTTTAGGTGAAACAAAACACCCCACCTCATTAGGCAGGTGGAATAAAATAAAGGTGAGGTTTTCAACGCTCCTACTTGGTGTGGGAAGAACCACGCTCACTTGACAGGCAAGGTGATGCTATGTCCTGTGACAAAGATTTAATCTCTCAAATTTTTGTTTTTGAAAAAAGATCATCCCCTCCCTCCTTTAAGTATGTTCCTGAAGGCATTCCTAACAACAGCAAATCTGTGTGCAAAGCTCTCCTCAGATCTTTTGCCTTTCACATATAGGCCAGCTGCTCTCCAGACACAGCACCAGGCTACAGAATTGGGCTGCTCTGATTTATAACTGAGGTGTTTAAAATAAGGCAATCTAATTATCGACTTGATAGCCCACAATGTCTGCGGTCAGCAAAATTTTAAAAATGCAAAATATTGACAGGATCAGACAAATACATAATGAGGGAGTTATTAAAATGCAAATTGCCTGCCTTCTGGTACTCCTGTGGTGCATGGCACAGGACCCCAGAGCCTGCATCCCTCTAACTCTGTGCTGGTTAGGAGGGAGAAAAGAAACAGAGCTGGGGAAAATGGATGGGCAGAGCTATCCAGGTCAGTTGTATGGGACCCCACATCATGAGGGTCCCCCAAAGAAAGACAATGACTACATGGGAACGGGAGGCATTGCAAGAACAGGCAGCCCTGCACACGGTGGACCCCAGACTTTTCCAGGATTTCAGAAAGGTCCTGGAGCAGAGGGAAGCCCAACAACAACAGTTCAGTGTCACATCTATACATCTATTTTGATGAAACAGACAAAAGTGAAACTTTTTGCAAGTTGGTGAAACTTGGTATCAAAATGCATGAAAGGCACTGCATTAAGATTCATTAAAACAAAAAATCCAAAGAAAGGATGTAATGGAAATCCTCTATCCAGCCTGCTCTGAGATACTAACACCTGGCTTTATAGGTTGATATGTTCAGAAGAAAAAGTTCAGTGCCCTGATCCAGTTTGAGAAGTCCTAGCTGGAAGGTGAAATAGGGTATTGTTACAAGGCATAGAATTCCTTCCCTTCTCATCTCTGTCCCCCACTTTTTCTTCTCATTTCAATAGCCTTCTAATCCTGTGGACTGTCTGGTATACGCTTATTATTTTACCTTGCAGACACATTCCTTTAAGTCTGAGGGCTGCATATGTGTCTAGATGTCTATAATAGAACAAGTAAAATAATACCATTCCCAGCTGGGCTGGATGATCTAAGCCCCCACCAGCAGAAAACTTTGATTCATAATATATTTTCATGCAATGCACTTCAGTCATGTTAATATTGCTGTAACAACTTCTAAAAATGATGCCAATATAGACAGTGATACCTAATTAACAGGCAAATTCTAAGGGGGAGGTTAAATGCTAATTTTACACTGGCATTTAGCCTAAGAACTTCATTATGCCATCTTCTATTTTAAACTGCAGTCATCCCACCTTGTGCTGTGCTGCTGCCTGTTCTCAGGCAGTATTGCGTGGAGCACAATAATTCCTTGCAAGACAGACGAGGTCACAATGGCTGGGGCTGGGTACCTGTCTGAAACCAGGAGAAAAGCTTGTTCCTGCCCCCAGGAACCTGCAGGGACTCTGAAGCTGAGATTTAGCCACGCTTGGAAGGGGGATTTTGTGCAGGGCATTAAAGTGATGGTTGGGACAGATGGATGTAGCTACTCAGGGCTCCTGAAAAGGCATCAAAAGGAAAAGGACACTGCAGCAATACAAACCCCACAGAATATCAGCCCTTTCCAGTATGTGGTTAGAGTAGCCGTGGGCAATATGGGGTCAAGGCAGCCCAAGGTTGCTGAGCCTCCCACACCACTGGTGAGCAGCACTGATACAAGCCAGTTCTCCACCTCATCTTTTAGATAAATAAAATCCAAAATAGATGGAGCTTAAAACACACATACAATGGGAAAGGTGCAGAAAAATATTGAAAATTACTACAAAATACTTGAACTTACAGCCAGAGCTATGGTAAAAGCTGTGCTGGATTTGCAGAGAAATTAGATGCCTCGTTAGCTGTGGATAGATGCACAACTGCCCAAATTTAAACTTCCTCCTTTCCCCAGCTCACCACAGTCATTACAAATCATGCGGATGAATGAAAGCTGAAAAAGCACTAAGAACTCGGCACTTTTGCTGTGGTGAGTCCAATAATAAATGAGGGATGAGGGGTCCCTGGCAGCACGGATAATCTTAATATCAAAAACACATTTTCTGCAAAGCAACCTACTATTGTTCATATGTAAAATACATCATGTTGCTAGGAGGGAACAAACTGTCCTGCAGTTTATAGATAGTAACTTTTTGAGATTCCCCTTGATTGTGACTCAGACCCCACAGAATCCACACACCCTTTCTTTTCAATAAATGCACAGGATACACAGCATGGCTGGATTTTGTTATCCTGCTCTAGACAGCGGTTTCAAGTGCAGAGTTGGAGGTACATTTCTACTGTGCAGCATCACACATGAATTATTAACAAAAGTTAAGGAATGAAAGCAGAGCAAAGCTTCATCTGCCCAACTAAAGTCAGTTCCTGAAACATGCTGAGCAGCATCCCCCTGCTCTCAAATCAAATGGGCTGGAGGCAGCACGGTACCCAGGAGCCCTGGTCCCCACGGCATCTCTTCCTGGTCTCCCCATCTTTCTCCCTGAAGCAATTAAAAAATTCTGAAGGCTTCTTGGCAAGCTAATTTTTCTCTCTCCCTCCCTCTGAAGTGACAGGGGCTAGGTGGGGTTTAGTTTTGTGAGGACTAGGCCTTTTTCCTAAAGCTAAAAATGTTTGTATAGATGCAAACAGTCTTGACCACGTGCAGGAAAATCTAGTGCATTGCTTATCAGTTGATTTGGCTTCACACCAAGAGTAACACACTGCTATAAAGGGCCAACACAGTGTGAAAAAGGAGCTGTTCTACTAGAATACACTCCGTTAATTCTGGTTGAACTGACATTCTCCTAGGACAAGAGCTCAAAACACATTTAGACTGTTGTACTAAGCATGGCAGGGAATGGAGGAGCAAGCTGGTTTCTTTGATGTCACTAAAGAAGAGGCAGACACCCTTCCCCCCCCCCACAAAAAAAAAAAAAAAATCAATCTCTTGAGAAAGCAAATGTGGGACACACACTCACAGCATCATTTTCCACCAAAATAAAATACCAGGTTTTAAACAAAAATCCCCGCCAACCTAGAAGGGAAAAAAACCCTGAAAAGTCAAAAATTCCAGCCTCACTACACTTACTGTAATTGTCCTTTATAAGAAGAGCCCTCTAGTTATGTGAAATGACATTGCCCCGGTGCCCCGGGCTCCCCGCGCTCCGCACAGGAAGGAAGCAGACACACATCTCTTTAAGAGCTGTTTCCTCTCTGCTCTATTAATTTTGGAGATTAAGCAAGCCACTCCTTTGTGGCATAACAGAGCAAGATAGAGCCATTGTGTTTGAGGAGAGTCCTGCTCACTGGCTGCCTACCTTTCAGCAGGGGGATGCATTAGCACTTTATTATCAGATGAAACGCCAGAAAACTTATAGCAGCCCTAAAAACCCCCTTATTCTTACGCTACAATTTCAGCACAGAAGAGGCCAGCAGCCCCATTCCTTCCCTCCCCACCCTACCCCACGATGAGGGTTTTAGTGTCTCACTGACACAGTTCAGGATGTGAAAAAAACAAACCAGTTGCATCAGATGAGGAATTCTCTTTCCAAGAGCCCTGAATCAACAGGATTTACTTAATCAGGATTATTTTGCCTGGACACACACATACCACCTTCTGTCCCTCCCTGCCATGTTGAAACTGAAGCACTAAATTTACCATCATTTTTTTCCCCTTTCCTTTTCTTCCTTTAAAAATTTATACACCCTTTTTGCTCTTTTGCCTGCACAAAATCCCTTCAGCTTGTACCAGATGCCTGATGACCTTTAACAAAACGGAGGCCATCGCCTCTCTGTTTCAAAGACTATCAACACATCTCGTGCTGGAGCCTGGGATTACATGGGCAACCAAAGCAACCACCAGCTGACCAGAGCCTCAGTGGTTCCTAAAGTTTTTCTGATGGAAGATGAGAGAAGAAGGAGAAGATTCAGCCAGTGCAGGGTAATTTGGGATCCCCACTCCAAGCCTGGGCTTCCACATTTCCTCCTAAAGCTCACTTAGATATTTTACCCCCAGCTTTTCAGGTTTCCTTCCAGACTGTTAAGCAAACGAGGCTGGGAACACAGGACCCTTTTGGAGTCAGCTGCCATAGGAAATACCACTTTGCGGGGGCGCACAAAGCTGCAGAATCCTTGGGACGTGTTCACATTTCTTACAGTGTAAACACGGCCCTTGCTAAACAGAAATGCCATCAGCAGCGAACAGATATCTTCAGGGGGAGGGGGGATAAGATAACACACGCTCAGGTCTTTGGAGCAGCAGCAGCAGCAGGAGAAAGAGCGATTCCCTGGCTGGAGCAGGAGCGTGTGAGCCAGAACACTGTTTGTACTGTACCTTCCCTTGCAACACAGAGTCAGGAACACAAAACCCATCCAGATAAAACAATCTGCCTATTCAGCAGCTTTCTTTTCATGAGCTGCTTCATCTTTGCAGGCTGCACCCCCCCACACCCTTCCCCCTCCCCGCTTCCCAGTCGCCAACCGAAAACTTCAGAAAGAAAAGAGAAGGAGAAAGGAGTTGTTCAGACAAAGGGCTGATTCTCTGCGAGGGGAGGGCCCACACACAGAAAACACGGTCACGGTGTTCTGGGCGCAGCGCTGGCACGTTGATCTGCCAGTAGTTGTAGGAGTCTGCTCCCCAGGCTCTGCCTCAGGTTTTGGGACCACGCACTTAGAAAAAGGAGGGAGCTGTAGCTCCTGCACGTCCAGCAGCAGCCTCCTGGTTGTGTTCCTGGCCAACACTGCAGCTCGGTACTTGCACCGCTGCACCTTCTCCCAGCAGATGCACGGAGCAGCTTCCATGCAAGGTTTTGCCTGGCTGTTGTCAATAGAAGCCTTAACCCCATCCAGAGACTTTTCCTCTGGGCATTCCCTTGCAAAAATCAGTTTGGTGGTGTTTGGTCTTTTGGTGATTTCTGGGGTTTTTTTGGTTTGGTTTATTCTGAGGGTTTTTTTGGGGTTTTTTTTTTTTTTTTTTGGTGGTTTGTTGTTTTTTTTTTTTTACAATTAAACAGAGACACTTTTCTGGTGTAGGAATGTAAATCACCAGTTCATATTGCAGAGGTGACTCAACAGCATTTAGATGCCAACATGTAGTTACTTCTGGATGGAGCAGGATGTGATTCAGCAACTACAGGCAAGTAGCAGTGTATTCATTTCATCTTCAAGACTCCTTTTTTTTCCTTAATAAATTAAATTAAAATTCAGTTTATTCATTTTTACTTTGTCAGGTTTTTTTATTGCAGTCATTCTTGATCTAACGTAACTTTTCTCTTCTATTCAGAAAACCTGTGAGGAATTGTATTATTGCCACACATCAATTAGGCTAAAAATCCTCTGCTTGGCATCACATTTGGCTTAGCCTCTGAAAAGCTTTCTTCTACATTTTATCAAAATTTCACCCAAAATGCAGCTCCCACTACAGCTGTTTTACACCAGCAGCTGGAAGCAGCTTCTCCATTGCTCTGTCCTCTTTGGAGGGTGCTAGAGCAGGACACATCAGATGCTGACCCCTCCTCCATGGGCAGAGTTTGGAGGATCACAGTCACCTTCCACCCACATCTGAGCTGCTGGGAACAGCAGATGTGGCGATTGCAAAACACAAGTGAGATGTTTATTTTTTACAGTGTTCTTGGTGAGGTACAGAAATGGCTGCACTGAACATATCAACCTATAAAGCTGAGCAGGAGAAACCCTGCTTAGCAATGATGATGCAGAGGGTGCACAGGGAGGCTGGGACAGGCCCAGGCCTTGGACGTGCTCCTCAGCACCTTCCCCTGAGCAGTTCTGAGTGCCTTCACAGAAAGAAGTGTTTACCTTTACATGGTGCTTTGAATCAAGGTTGGCAGGGGGGAAGCAAACTACCTGAGCAGTCCTGGAAGATCTAAAAGGCAGGATTTATTAGTTTTAATCTAAAATATTAAAAAATCTACCCTGATCATAAACTCGGAAGCTTTGAGACACTGGAGAAAGAGACAGGGATTTTTTAAAAAAATGTAATTTTGGAGTTTAGAAGCCTGGACTAAGTGACAATATTAAAATCATCAGTCACAGCAACTCTGTTTCCAACATACAGACCTTTTCTAACATCTTCTATACAGGCAAATCTTATTCACTTATTGCCTTTATGCCCAACCTGACTACAGAAACAGATGTGCTCTTTGCCACCCACTTTGTGTCTGGCTGTACTTCCCTGTACCACCCTGTTCCCCAGGGATTAAGGGGAATTTGGTGACAGGGTCTGGACCAGGACTTTGCATTAGAGAGAATATCATGCTTATTGACAGGTGTTTTGGTCCCCAAATCTGGAAAACAGCTCCCCATCTACTTACAGCTTACTGCAAAACAAATCTGCACCAGATTAGTTAAAACCGTGAACTTAAGCGGTTTGTGTAAGAACCCTTTTTCTAAAGTGCAATAATGGCCTATTAGCTTTCATTTAAATTGGCTCCTAATGCAGGTAAATAAAATGAAAAGGATTGTTTTCACCCTGCCTGCCTAAATCCCAGCACACACGAGTTGATGAGTAGTGTCACTACCTTGCTCAGACAAGACCCGAGTCCTCTCGATTTAAATTCTGCCCTGAACAGTTCACCTTTCAGATGTGTTAAATCTCAGCCCTGCCATGCAATAGCTACCTTCATATAGAGTAAAAACAAAACACAACAGAAATAAACACAAACAGGGCTCAGCACTCTACAGGCACTTTGAGGAAAAAAGGGGAAAAAAATTTAAATTAACCATAGAGCATAATTGCTTCAAAATCTGATTGTCCAGAAAAAATTACCAGTGTTTCTCTTCACAAGGAAATATACTTCTAATCTTTGCAAGATACAAAACCAGGAGCAAAGAATTAAGCAATGAGCTAAAAATGGTTCAACTCTAAAAGCAGATTGCAAAGCGAAGGGGAAAACTCCCAGGGAAAGCCGAGAATGAGGTTTCTTAATCTTACACTGAAGGGTCATAAATGTGCAAGCTCAATACCTCACAACCCTTTTTGAGTAAATAAAGGTTTAAAACGTTCTTTCTTTAGCGTGACTGAATTCCTTTCCAATGTGACCTCAACATGCCATTCCTCTGTCTTTATCTGCCGACACAGCAGAGCTGTTGACCTTTCACCAATGACCTGAGCAATCAATAAACAACCCACAAACCATCTCCACAGAAATGCTTCACCGACAAGTTCCTCCCTTGCTCTCTGCTGTTCCTGAACTTTTCCTCAGGCTCTCGGCTGTGCGTCAGTGTGACTTAACAAACAACACGGGACTCACAAATACGTTTTCTTGGGCATTTCCTATCCAAACATATTAAACATGTAAGTGGTTTTGCTGTTGTTTGCAGTGCCACAGGCTGCTTTCATGTTACTGTAGGATCTAACAAGATCTCTGCCTCATGCTAAGCATTTTGTCTTGACTTCCTAGGACAGAATCCAAACTCAGAATAACTCAAATATGCTTAAAACTGTTGGAGAGTAAGATAACAAATTAAAAAAAAAAAAATCTTATTACAGACTTGCCCAACCACCAGTTGGCAAGGTTTCACCTTAACATCATTAAACAAAAAAAATTAACACAGTCGGTTGCAGATGCGTGGAATAAGAAGAGAAATTAAGGCAGGTCAGAAAATTCTAGTGTTACTATGGGTGTCTCTCAGATGAGTTCAATGGTATAAATTCTGTTGTACTGCCACATTACATGACAAAGGATCAAATGCAACTTTTCTATCAATATGATTTATGAAATCCTGACTCAAACAGAGCCATATTTTAAAGGTAATTCAAAATGGGGAACCAGTCAAATGCTGCAATATGTTTTACTGGGGTACAGAAGAGAGAACAATCATTCCCTGCAGTGCTCACAGCAAACACACCAGAGCATTGATTGAGATCTGAGAAGCCAAAAGAATGAAAACTATCAGAGATCAGCCATAAGCAGAAATGAAACTAATTATCCCATAGAGTCTTTATCAAATTGAGTGAACACAAAGGTAAAGCAGAGCTGCAAGTACAGAAAAAGGACTTAAGATTATTAAAACTGAAAGAATAACAGTTTGAAGAGCTTATTCCCATGACAAATAAAATGCTTAACAGGATGGAGTTTCTCTACATGTCTGCATATACATACATGCATCTATATAAACTTCTTCGTCTATATATGTTTTTATAGATATAAAATCTAAGGAAGAGTTTGCAATGGCTCTTAAAACATTAATAATATTTGCTGATCCAAGATGGATAAAGTTTCAAAACCCAATAAACCTGCTAATATTTGCTTGAACTGCTACTTGCTTGTGTGCTTCACATACTCCAGGAAACTGATTTATTGTTTCTCTTGTCACCATTCAAAAAAACCATTGGTAGCATGATTACAACTGTTTTTTTAATTGTTCTCTTACATTAATAATGTAAATCTGTACTAAGTGAAGCATAACATGGTATTCCTTTATATAGATTCTTTTCAGTCTCTCTAACTTGAGAGTATGGTCACTGGGCATTGTTACAATCCATTAATGACAAAGATTAAGTTTTTAAAGGGCACTGGCAGCAAAATTTTAATAGAAGTGATAAAGTGATTAACCTGCTCATTGCAGAAGTGAATGCTTGCATTATTGCCTGCACTGCAGAGAGCTGCAATGTGCTCAGCAGCTCTGGGTTATTTATTTATCCTTAATATAAACAAGTGAGAGTGGTTCAAATAGCAGTATTTAACAGATTGCCTTGATGGATCAATACAATGTTCCACTGAAATTAAACTTCAAGCAGACAAGAGCTATCAAAGCCTTTAAATAAAAAAAAAAAAAACCCTTGGCTTTCTTGTAATATCTAAGTCCAGATCTTACAGCCTGATCCCCCAGCAGGATTTCAGGGGTAGGAGCCCCTGTATTTCACCTGGGCTGTTTTGTGCCTGGCCAGGGTGCCTGTGAGAGCTGCTGAGGCTCTGTGCAAGCACAGGAGCTGCCTGCACCAAGCCCCAGGTATTTCTGAGGCATCTGCAAATAACTTGGTGAAGGGAAAGAATACACTCTTCAGACTTCTACACATTACAGCTATTCCTCAGTGTAAGAGTGGGAGTCAAACCTCCTGTTTGGGATTGCTTAAATAAACTGGCACAGATTTCCAGCTGGGCATCTCTCTTGAGTGGTTTGTGAGTGCAGGATGCTGGGTCAGGAAGGAAATGGTGTGACTCTGCTGGACAAGGTACACAGAAAACCAGGAGTCCTTGGCTGTCAGCCCTGCTCCTCACCTGACTCACTGTGACTGCATCACCCCACAGTGCTGCACAGTCACAGTGCTCTGATGAGAGGGACAAACTGGAAATAATATGGTGGAAGAAAATGCAAGCCCACCTTCCTTTTTTTTACCTCTCAGGATGTACAGAAAGCCCTTGAGATCCCAGCACTCCCCAGGTCAAAGCTATGTGGGAATACCTGAGGTGTACTGAGTTTTTCTGCTTTTTTGTTTTCTTTTAGATTTCTTCCCTTTCTTTTTTTTTTTTCCTTTTAATCTAGATGGAATGAATTGAAAGTGCTCCTTAAGAAAAAAATAAGGATGTAAAATGGGAGAAGCACGCTAAGTAGGTATATTAATAAACAGCTTTCTAATTTCTTATCTTTGATGGTATTCAGTACTATTTTAAATATTCTCAAAAGAATCATAAATATACAGAAGGTCATATATAAAATCCCTGATGAAGCAATTTAATGCTAAATTAACACTGAAACTAGGTAAGCCCAACTCTTGGGATCTTGGGTATTTTCAAAGACTAGAATAGAATCAACACTACCCAAGAATACCGTGTGTTTTTCAGATTTTTAAATTTATTTCCTAAATTAAATAGAGTAGGTTTAGCTGCTTCTTGCAGCTTAGTAGGAAACAATTTAATTTCCAAGCCAATTGTATATTGACAGTTGGCAACAATGGGTTTACTTTATAAAAAGAGAATGGGAAATTAGTTGTGCATTTCTGAAACACTTCCAGAGAATTTCCTTTGAGAACACAGTGAGTGAAAAGTATACAAACAGGCATGAAACATGAATGTAATTTAATAAATATCCACTCAGCTATATGGTGTGATAAATAGGTAATAAGAACGTAATACAGGCATTTAGCTGTCAGCTTCCAAAGGAGCTGGAAGCTAAAACAATAATACTTTCATTAGACTCTCCTGCCTGGCATCAAGAGCCAATTTCCACCTATTAATATGGATTTCTATTACCTGCCTTATGAATACTGTTAACCCATTTATCAAGCAAGAAGCCATACTTTTGTCACTTATTACAAGCAGAAGGGGAGCAGAAGGATTGCTAAACCACGTCACATTAGAGCATCAGATTAAATCATTTGACCTAGAAGATATTCCACTTACATTTAAGAAGGAAAAAAAAAACCACTGCAACCCTGCTCGTCTTACATCCAGTAAGACGTCTTTTAGGAGCAAACCTTTCCTTGTGGTGTCAGGAGGGGGGGAAAAAAAAATCCAGCCTGCAGACTAATTGTAAACTGGGTGCATGTGTAATTAAACATGCCTCATTGGTTCTCTTGATCTGTCAATAGTGGGTAGGAGGAGGTTGATTTAAGTTAAACGACTCAAGTCTTATGAACATTTGTCCCTTTCTGTGTCCTCTAAGCAAAGCATCATTGAACAGAACCACAGCCAAATATGAGGAGCTTGGAATTAAATGTTTATTATTCAGATTACAGGGGTGCCCAAAACACACCGGGCAGTTTCCTAAGTGCAGAGGGAGATGCCGGGACAGGTCCCTTTCTCAGCCGCTGATTTCCACCAAGAGCATGCATCGCCCCCACCCTGAGCACAGAGTCCCTCTCCTGCTCTCCTCCCCCTGCAGCCGTGGAGATGAATGGAGGGATGATGGTGCTATCACAGAGATGACAGGCACACAGCTATTAATCACATGTTTGTTGCTAAACACACTAAATTCCCACTTTCCCACAGTGCCGAGGTCTCCTTGTCCTCACACCCAGCTCTCAGCAGCAGTGAGCAGCTCTCAGCAGCTAATGAGCCCAAATGAGCATTTTGCTTTAGTCCCCTCGTACCTCCCTGCACCACCACTCACCTCTCAATAGGCTATCAAGACTATAATTTTTTTCCTGCTATTCACACTGGATCAGATTATAAAACATGTCTGCTTCCATGCCTGTGATAAACGCTCCACAGCATGCACCTCACCCACTTTCTCTGGAGCAATGACCCAGGAGCAGAACTTGTATTCCTCCCACTCTATACAGCTCAGCTACAGATGCCAAAAATACTTAAGACCTCAATCCACAAGGGATACATACAGGATCTGGTAAAGCTGCAGAACGCGAGCAAAGTTTCTGAAGTTATAATACCTCAAATTTTCTGCTCTCTATTCAGTCGAGTCATTGAAGATATTGAAAATGAACTGGGATGTCTCAGCTTTCCTTGCCTCATTCCCTACTGCTGAAAGACCACAAACTTGGTCACTTGACTGGAACCACTTGGTGCTCAGTTACCCCCCTCACCCGGCTATTCTTGTTTCAATTCAATTTTGTCAAACCACAGAAGTCTCCCTCTGTGTATCTTTTTGGAAGACTTCCACACAACTTCCACTCATGGCACAGCAGAGACCTTCCAGCAACACATGTTCCAGTGGGGCCAAAGGACCTCCAAAATTCCCACTGAGAAAAGAACATTTCTCTTTTCCTTCCCTGAAACCTTGCAGTGATCCTTAAGTTAGTGAGTTACTCAGAAGTCATTGAGCAATCAGGCTGCTCATTATATTCCTCAATGAAATTATTACCACAAGTAATTCTCAGTGCAGTACTACAGGTTAGCCAATCTTACATTCTCTTCAAAAGACTGGAAGAAGTTCTGCACCTTTGTGAAACAGATTTTTAATTCCTCTCATACTCTCAGGTAGTAGTTTTATCCCATATTTTACCATTTTGCACACTGCAAGTTCATCTATATCCATTTATTTCTCAGTGGCCCTTTAATCCTTTTCTGTTCATACTGCAGCTCAGCTCAAGGGTGGGGGTATCTCTATAAGCCATGTCCTCAGGAGGCTCTATCAATATGCACTCATGGTGCAAGGCAGAAACATATTTCTGCTGAAGAAGAATCAGAAGTTGGGGTCAGACATTTTATATTTTAGCCAGATTTTGATAAGACATATTAGGAATTCATAGGGCTTTTATCATTTTCAACAGCAAGAGGATTAGACCCTGCACTGACAAGAGCAAGAACATCAATTGTTCGAAGAAATATGCGCCACACTGAAATACAGTAAAGCACCTGAAAGACAAAATGTATTGTCTGATAAAAACACTCTAAGCACTTTCAAATTCAACCCAGTGATGACTTTCCGCGTCAGTGCTTCATTTGTCTGGCAGAGTCAAAATTACAATGACTTCTGTTCCAACACTCAAAAATGCAACAGACGTGCCAAAGGAAGCCAGGATTTAAACCATGGCCTCACACAACAGCAAGGATTCAAACTATGCATAATATACCGATGCTCAAGCCATAGGGAAGAAAGGAACAGTAAAAATCTTTATTTGGATTCTAAAATTTTATGCAGCAAGCTTGCAATGCTAACAAAAAGACCAAAGAATTTTTTTTTTAACCTGTGTTCAGGAGAAGGTAAAGATAATGATTCAGAAAGCCCGAATCTCCTTTCAGTCTGAAGAAAGATCCCAAAACTAAAAACAATCTCAGTTCTCAGAATCCCTAAAATATTCAGAGCACTGCAAATGTGTTACAAACTAAATGACTTTTTGTACAGAACTTCTAAAACCCTTGACTTTTAATAAGGTTGTGCATCATTTGATTTTAATTACAGATTTTTTTATCCCTTAAATTTGACTAAAAATGATGTGATTTACAAAGCAAACAAGCCAGTTAAACAAAGCTAATTAAATTCACTAGAGACAGCCTTGCTTTTCCCCTCAGTGAGTGTTTATTTCAGCTCCCAGTGCTCTGATAGCTCCTGACAGCTTGCTGGGACACAAGAAAGAAGTAGGTCAGGGTAAGCTGGAATCAGCAACAGAGGATCCCATTAGACAGGCTTGTAGGGTAATACGGAGATCGAGGAAGTGTGTGATGTAGTGACAGTGTTCGAGACACATAACAAACAGCCCGAGGACAGCCTCCAGCAGAACCGGTACATTTATCTTCTCTGTGTTATAATGACCCCTCACACGGCTTATCCAGCCTGTGATTTCTCGTACAACAGGCGCTGTATAAACCTAATGACAAAAGCGTGCTCGCGGCCGGCCGGGCGATGCCGAGGCAGCGGAACCAGGGCGGCTCAGCTCGCACGGAGCTCCGGCTCCCCCGGGCACGGAGCTGCCGGCTCCCGGGGCAGGTGGCTGGCCCTGCACGCAGGACCTGTCCCCCACTCGAGCCGGCAGTGCGGGGAGGGAACTCACTGCGCACACAGATCAAAGGACAACAAGACTGGTTTCTCCTAACCAGCTTCTAAAACATTATACTGATGCTGGTGGTGGCAGCTCCTACACTGGATCTGAAAATACCAAGCAGCCCAAAGTAGCAAGAAAAGGCACCTTGGCAGCTGGGGAGTGCAGCAAAACCGTGTGAGGGGTCACAAAGGATGCCTGCTCCCCACGGAGCTGTTGTCTGGGGGCTCCTGGGGAACCAGCACCCAGGTCCTTTTGTGCCATTGGATGAGGCAGGAGGGCTGGGGTCTGTCTTCCCATTCCACAGCACCTCCGCGTTTGGGAGCAGCGACTGGCAGGGACGAGAGGCTGACAGAGCTAGGGCTTCTGCTGGTTCTCCCAGAGGGGTTTGCTGTGCGATGAAGAAACATCAGCAGAGCCAGGGAGGAGAACATAATCAAAAAGACCAAAGTGATTCATGTCAAATATACAATGCTCTATGTACTACTGTATTAGATGATTTAATGTAAGGTGTATTTTTACCACATATGTGTATATACCCAAATACTTGCTGATGCAACTCTTCCTTCCTGAGGAAAAGTATAAAAGTATTTCATTTAAGTGCTTGGGCATAGGAGAAGAAAACATACCACCATAAACTCTGCATTTTAATATGAAGTCAGAGGCAAGTGGAAAAGCAGAGCTCTAACTCCCCTTGTTCTCGTGACTACTGTTCACACTGTTAAGAGTTCAAAGTCTCCCCACCACCTCTGGCAGTGCTGCACATACACCAAACATTTAAATTATGAGAGTCCTTTTCTCAGGCTCACACACAGCCAGAGATATTATCCCCAAACCCAAACTGTGTGGCTCACATTAAAAGGAGAGCACAAGTGTATGCTGTCTCAGAAAATGGTACCTTTGACAGGAACAATTTGAATCGCCATGGGCATAAACAAACACAAACAGAGAATGTTGTTTTATTTTGTTCAGAGCTCAACACAGTCACTGCTCAGACATGTCTCCAGCATCCACTTCACTTGAAGTGCCTAAGTGACTTGGTTTGCAGCAGCAATGGGGGTCATCCTACTGAAACATTAGTTTCATTTTTCTCACCCTGACTTCATTTTCCCCTTTACTCAGTAAGAGTGCATCATGCTCAGCATTTATCCCTTCTTTGTTTCTCATTACAACCTTTATGCAGCACAATCCCCATCCTGCTGCAGCCGTGCTTCCTGTTCTTCAGGGGCACTATGTGGTCACTTGCACCCACCCATTTTATGACACCACACATCCCTTTCCTGCAATTTTTCCTTAAGCAGACAGTTCCACTGACTTCCCAGAGGTCTGGACTGAGTGACGCCTATTTGCTCCACCCCTGAGCATTGAGGTAAAATCCCAACCTAGTTCAGTGTCCTAAAGAAAAACACGCATGTCCTAACGAAAATATGCATTAGGATAAAAGCATTAAAATAAAGGAAGACAGTGAGAATGATCAGAGCAGCATTGCCTGCAAGGAAGGAAGGAAGCTTTTAATAGCACTAGAATATAAAATTGATTTGTACACATATTTGATAAAAATCAATACAATTAGCAAGTAACTGAATACTAGAAAGGGAAATTGATTGCTTGAGGGCCCAGAGGACTCAGGGCAATCAGTCCATTCTTCTAGCTCCTCCACTCTTAATAAAAATTTACTTTTTCATAATCCTGCTTGAACTCTTTGCCCATTAATAATCCCACCAAATAGCTCTTCTTTTAGCACTATTATTGCAGACCTGCTTGAATTACATTTGGAGGCAGTTTCGAGTGGCATGTCCCGGCCATTTTGCTATTTGCAGCACAAACCTCTGAGCAAGAGCATAAAAGAATACGGGCTAATGAATGGCAGCACAGACACACTTGAGAAGAGCTTATAAATTTAAGTACCAAAGTTTAAATAAACGGATTACCATAGAATTGATTTGCTACATCAATTTGGTCAGCTTTTGCTGATACATCATTCCTGCCTCAAAGGAGAAGAGCCACTGGTTTGAAACAACTAATTAGGCATTTTGAACCATGGCCTTACAAGGGGAGTGGGGCTGCACTGCTCTGCTCTCCTGCCTCCCTTCTTTCACCTAGTGACTCCTCACTGCAGCATCAAAATCGTTACTCCATGTGAAACAGGAGGCTCAGTTTGCAGGCAAATCTAAACAAAATGAAGTGGCTTCTACAGCCACCATCTCTGAATGGATTTCATTTTCAGGCAAGGGCATCTTCTCTTTCTTCTTTAAGGTAGGACTGGAGGAATTAAAAGGCAATTGCTTTTCCCCACACAGAAGGAGGGAGCCTCCCAGGTGAGGGTTTCCATTACAGTCAACCAGCTGCACAACCAGACTGAGGATACACACAACTCATACACATCTACAAAGGAGGCTTCTCTTTCAAAAGACCAGATGCCTTCTCAGACAAGAACTTTCTCAGATGTTAAGCTTTGGCCACTGACTCATCTTGATAGGAAGCTCTTTAAACCAAAAACTATCTTCGGGCCCTCAACAGGTTCCCTGCCAATCTGCAGTTCAGGGTGACAGGCCTTTGCTGCAAACCAGGGCACTGATTTGGCAATAAACTTCAGAGTATACTTAAATAGAGGTCTATGAACAGCCCTATCCAAACCAAAGGTATACAAATAATTTTTGTTTATTTTATATTTGTTTTTATTAATGAGATCACTTGCATGCTTAAAATTCAACAATAAAATTTAAGCACTTTCTAATGCAGTAAGTCATTGAATTGAGTAAAATCCTATATGCATCTCATCATATTCACTTCGACAGAGACTCTTATTCCAGAAATCTCAAAACACACTAATTTCTCCAGTGGTCCAACCAGACCAGTGACTAAACTGGGCCATTATATCAGCCTAAGGAATGGTCCATGGATGCTCTGCAACTCAAGTGGCAACCTGTGGGGATAACTCCATGAGGGGGAAGGGAGGAGAACAGCCTGGCAGGGCACCAGCCTAAGTGATGTCTCACTAAAGTCTTACTATGTTCTTACTCCAAAGTTTGTCCTGCTGCTTCTTCTTACCAAGACGAGACATTAGTCTGGACACAGAAATAGAAACCTGAAATTACACAGTTTCAGTGCTGGCCTTCTTTGTAACCGTGACCAAAATACTTTAATCTCTTTGCTTCCGTTTCCCTGTCTTTATTAATAAAGCCGAGGGAGTAAAACTTATTTCACCTAACTCATACATCTTTTGAGAAGATGAAATGCTTGCTCTGTGTAAAGGACTTGGAAGATGAAAGACATCAAGTAAATATTAATCAGTCACCAGACCTACCAACAGGATCTTCAGTATGCTGATTTGGACCCATGCTTGAAGAGGCTTTCTTTGTGCAATTCAGGAACCATGCTTTCTTGGAGTAGTAGAGCTGAATTAAAGCTAATCAGGAATTCCCATGTTAATCGGCCTCCTAGCATTCAGAAGATCATAAGAAGGATGATACTTCCATTTCAAAAGACAGCACAGTGTCACAGAATGAATTACATCAAACTGGCTGAAGCCCATTTACAGCATGGTCGTGGAGGAAACTATTGGAGTTCATCCACCGACATTCATATCGGGGCATACACACTTGTAAATCAGCTCCTATTCAGTAATGAAATGTCGAGTGACTCATTCTTTCTACATTTGAAAAAGCTCTCAGAGAGAACCAAAGAGTCTTTTACTTTCCTGTCTGCCTTTATAAACACTGAATTACATCTCCTTACTTTGGGGAAGCTACAATGCTTCAGAACCAGCTGTAAAGGAGAACATTACCGTCTTTGGTTCACAGAATCCAAGGCCACCTTAAGATCCCAAATTGCTGTTGAAGGAGCTTCGGGAAGATGTTTAATTAGCAGCTCAGATGATCTTATGAACCAGCTTCCTGTGCACAGCAAGGTTCTCTGGTCTCATGCAGACATAGTGCACTGGTCTCATGCAGACATGCCCACGAGGCTGGCCCAGGGAAGGCTGGCCCAGGGAAAGCTGGCCTGGGGCAGGCTGGCAACACTGCTCTGGGCACTTCTGCCATTCCATTTGGGTCAGGTGTCAGATTATTTACTTAATGTCTTAAGCAACTTCTGCAGCTCAAACTTGGCTCATGCAGCCATCGCTGTTCTGCTGGCAGTGAGCTGCAGGCTGGCCAGGTGGAAGCTGCCCTCACTGTTTCTGCCTGAACCAGTGAATTCACAGAAAAAGGACAGTGGGGTAGTCATATCTTGACTTTTGCCCCAGTGCTAGCACCAGCTCACATCCAAGGGGCACATCCCACAGCTGCACAGGGAGCAGCAACTGCTTGCTTCAGCCAGCGGTGTGATACCTGGGCTGCCCCAGCACCACACTCACCCAAAGAAAAATCCTTCTGACAAAACAGACCCAACCAAGCCGAGCCTGTGGTCACAGGGAGAGTGCAGCCCCAGCATCGTGCTGCTCCCTGCCACAGCTCTGCCTGCCTCTGGAGAGGCGACACTGGGTGAGATCCAGGAGCAGAGCAATCACAACAAAGGCATGAAAGGAAGAGTACAAGGGAAAAACAAGGGTTGGAAACTTAAAAAAGACAATAGAAATGAAGAAAAACAGTGCCTGGAAGTCAATGTACAAGGAGTACAGAACAAATTTGTACATGGGGAGCACTTACTGCTTGAATGGAAGTCATAGGAGATGATGGACATTGTGGACCAGGCACATGAGGGATTCCAGCCCTGCTGAGGCAGTTCTGGACCAGCTGTGCCTCCATCATCTATCAGATACCTGCCCAGTTCCTTAGCTCTCCTGTCTCCTTAACTTTGCCCTCCCTTTGATCCCAGCCCATCCCAGCTCTCTCTCCCCTACCATTGCCTCCTCGTACTTTGGACCTCTTCACCTCTGCACCTCGAGGGCTCTGGCTCTCCATGTGTGGCTGCAGCAGCAGCCGGGCCAGCCAGTGCCGCGGAGCAGCTCCGCTGGCGCTGGCAGTGCTGGTCCGGCTCCTCCTGGGATCCAGCAGGATGAATGCACAAACAAACAAGCTACATGACCGACACAGCTATGCTCCGAAAGGAAATGACCACTAGATGTTATTGCATAACCCTTCTGAATAATGAACATGTATTTCTTGAAAATGCATGCCACCTAATTCCCTCGGCATTGCAAACATGTACCGCAGGATGGTAATTTAAGTTAATCAAGCCCTAAGCTCCACGCAAAGTTTAACAGTTTGCTTCGCTACGGTTTGGGGAGCAGATGGCAAAGCACTCAATGGCTCATTTTCTGCCATTCTTGTACAAAGGGCTGTACCTGTTTCTGTTCCAGGCAGGAATACCAACAAATGGACGTTTGCTGAACTAGCTGGCCACTGAATACCCTGAAATAACATACACGTAAATACTCCACAGGGAGGTCTTGTGGGCAGCCAGAATTGGTCATTTCCTGGCTAGTTTGCCATTACTGCCATTCTTAGATACGATAAAATTAAAGCTACAGGCTGGCATAAGACTCTTTGTAAGTAATCCAGGTCTTATCTGCAGAAGTACCCACATCCACAGCCGGTTCCATGCAGACAAGCAATATGGGGTTTTTTACACAACGCTTGATATAGCTCACAGTATTTCTACGTACACTGTCCTCCAGATGACTTCGAACTGTACCTAGCCTGGCACGTGGGCACCAGAAACCAGTCTGAGGGTATCATTTGGATTTCAAACCACCTTTGTGGACAGTCACTGAAATGCTCTATTTCTGGCTAGGTTGTGGGCTAGGGGAGAGAAGAACTGACAAGGGGAAAGTAGAAATTCGTAGACAACGAGTAAGGCCAAAATGATTTTAAGGAAAGGGCAATTCAGATTACCTAAGTCAAGCTTTTTCTCTGTATGCAGAGAGGATGGGAAGCGAGGGGGTGAGCAATAAGCAGTTCATCCTGAGACATTAAACATTTTCATAATTTATAGCCAGCAGAAAACACATGTTTCTCCTTCAAAACAGGGAGTTCAGCCCCCAGCACGCAGTCAGTGGTGGTGTGTGCAGGGGATGTACTTACACTAATTGACTGGGCCATGGCCACAGCTGCCCCAAGCATTTCTGGAAGTAGCATTTCTACAGCAGTACTGAGCAGAAATGCTTCACGTTTATTAACTTGTTGGTTTTGATTGTTGGATTGGCTCCCCATTCCCAAGGCTCTCAGATTTATTCTTTTAGCTTAACACTACAAAGTAATCAAATCACTCTGTTACAGCTGACAGACTGTGGGAGCCCTGAAGGGGAGGGGAGAGCAGCATCAGAAGAAACATCTACATTTTCTCTTACATCCTTCACACTTGCCCTAAACTTCAGATTTGACTCATCTACATCACTGGAATTCAAGAATATTGAACTTTAACTGACATGGGAAGTTATTTGAAGATGCAGGACTTTCACTTGAAATTAAGTCTGATCTACCTCCTGGGATTAGGGAACAAGATTCACGTCTCATAAGTACTGAAAAGCCCAAATGCACTCTCACTCTGCTTCAAGTCAAACACAAGTGTTGCTGCAACCAAGAAAACACCTTTCCAATGCTATGTAAATTCAAACCAACCAATCCATACCTAAGAAGAGGAGATGAGATGGAAGATTCAAACATGCCTTTGTGCCCTTCCATCAAATGTGTAGAATAGGTAAGAACAGGAAGACAAAAGAGATGGCTCAGAGAGTCAAGTTTAATATGGAAATGGAGAAAAAGGGCATGCCTTGGGCTGGAATCTGTCTGTGTCTCTTCTGTACAATTTATCCTCAGTTTTATGCAATACAGTATTAGAAAATGCTTAGCACACAACCCTTGATGCGGAAGACAAAGAGAATTTTTTTGATTTAGACAAATTCCAATGTCCTTGTCTAATGTTACCCAATGCAAAATTAGAAAGAAATTAGTGCTTGCTTGGTCATGTGTTTTTAAAAATAATTTGAATGACCCACTGCCTAAAGTATGGACAGGGTCCTCTGTTATTAAAATCCAGACAAGGTCAACTCAAGGTCTACTCAAACTGACAGGGTAAAGCTTGAAGAAAATCCCCCAATGGCTTTCTTTAATTGAGAAAAACAAACAAAAAAAATTCATGAAGCCTGTGAACAAACAGTCTTACAGAGTTTGGGCTTAATACACCAACAATGTCAGGCATTTCAATGCAGTAGCATCAAAACTAGATATTTACTGCTTGATAGTGAGTAACCCTTTGAAAAAGGAGGAACAAAAATTCCTCTTTAATGAGTCACCATTTGACAGTCAGAGATCAAAACCTTTTGCCTGTTTTTCTGACTAGAAATTGTATAAACTTGGGTTTTTCTCAGTCTCAGTGACTTTATTTAAGTCAACACAATTAAATAGGAAGATATGTAAGTTAAGGCAACAGAAAAAGTGAAGTCCTTTAATGTACCCAACCACCAGCATGACTGACTGGGTTACTGAAGTATCAGATACATTCAGGAATTACTTCCTTATATAAACTTAAAGTTGTGAAAATCCTAGTAAGTTTTTAAGTAACTAGTCAAAGCAAAGTGAAAATATACTCAGTATCCATTCTGATTACCACATCAAATAAGTGATACATAATTATTCTCCAACTAATGAGGTTTAGTACTAAAGGTTACATACTAATGCATGGGGACAAAGCTGTTGTGTGTCAAACTGTTAGAAATGCCTTTGTAAAATACTGACTTTTTTACCTTTGCTGAAAACTTAAACCTATGAAGACCTGTGACAGAGAATGAAACATTAAAATACATGCCTTAGGATAGATGCTATTTTTGTCTTTAAATATTTTCTTCACCCCTACATGCAATTCTGAAGTTTCATCAAAAAGAAAGATACTATAATGTCATATTGGGGGAAAAATAAAAAAATCCACCTGAGCTGGCATTACAACCAAAGCAAAGAAATAAAACTTGTTTACACTGAGGGGGGCTTACAGTAGGATATAACTGCTTTTATTTTGAATATAATTTCCAACTATTTGAAAGGACCCTACAAACCTCAGCTGGTAACAAGCACTGATGATTTACAAACTCTTTAACTAGTGAAGAATATTTAGTGTGAAGGTAAAGGTAAAGCACCATCGCTCCCATTTTACAATGGACAAGTAAGAACCTAGGACCTATTTACTCCAAAAATTGCCTCTGGCAATACATATGCACAGATATTCAGGCCCTTTGAAAAAATACGGTGACAGCTTTGAAATTAGAATAAGCATTACTCAGCCTTGGCTTGTTATATGAAAACTTATATCCACAAAAAATCCCACCTGCTCCATAGAGCTATCCAACCCTCCTGTGGAACTTCTGACCAGCAAAAGCATCTCCAAGCCTGACTGCCAGCTCACTGAACCACCCCGTCCCTCACATCAGTCGATCTTAATTTATGTTCGATTTACTTGTAGATTGGAAGTAATTAGAGTAAATAATTACAGAAACTGGTTACAGTTTGGGAATTGAGAGAACTGAAGAAAGAATTCAGAGAAATAATCTGATCTACTTCTGCAAAGAGAATCAATCATCACTCTCCTCCCATTAGTCTTTTTGGCAATCCTGTGTCACTGTTGTCACAAGCCTGGATAACAATGCCACATTAATTCTCCTTTTGAGAAAGGAAATACAAGATGTGACTCTGTAACTGTGTCCTTCCTGACCTTGGGGAATCTTTAGGGGAAGTTTCCCATCAAATGCATTTACAGTTTTTACTGAAGGAGAATTACTGAGTTGAGCCCATGCTTTGTAACTCAAATGCATAACACAAAAATATACAACCAATCTTCTGTTTCCATTAGAAATAAACTATCAATACATAACCAATGATTTTTCAGGTCCAACCTTACATAAGAAATTTCATTTTCAAAGTCATTTCAACAAGCCTGGCTCAGAGTTGATGAACACAGCGCAGGATGCTGAGACAGCTCGTGCACATTTCTGATGTAACACAACAATTTTAGCCACATTTTAGCTACATTTACCTACACTGGAGATAGGCTGCATTTCCCAAGCCTAATCTTTCCAAAAGAAAAAGAACAACCTACACCTTTATCGTACATGTTACAGAATTGGAAAAGAAGAAAGTCATCCCGAGTTTCGTAACAGGAGAGGACTCATTCTCTTCCTTCAAGACAGCAGGCTGCTCTCAACGTGAGCTGTGGCACTGCTGATGTCACTGGGAGCAGGGACAAGAGGACATACGGCCTTTTGTACTGTTCCCATGAAGCCACATGTTAAAAAAAAAAAAGGAATCAAAAATCAAAAATCATTATCCAGGCTGGAAGAAGCCCAACCCATCATAAATGTTTGTTTATTGCAATTTGGCAGACCTTTTGAGAAATAAACAACAAACTACACTTAGATATATAATCCTAAACCAAATGTCAGATGGCAATCAAGTAGAAACCATGCCATTATTTTGAGGAAACCATGAATTATTTGGGGGAAACTTTTGCTGTGATGCTTATTTGAGTGTTTCTCTGTAAGTAGATATCACTTCTATTATTGTGGCTATAACTAACGAGTTAACAACACTATTTACACTAGTACGGTTGTATCATTAGAAACAACAAGATTATGTACTTTAATTCTAATGCCAGCACAATTATTTTAACACCAAGTGTGGCAGATCTGACTCTGCACCCCCTAAATTAATTTCAGAGTAGTGGCTAAATAAAATGACATACCTCTTTGTGCTTTAGTTATAACATGCTCATGTGCAGCAAACTGTGAAGAAAATGTAGTAATTAGAGGTTAAATTAATCCCTGACAGACAGGCAGCTTAGTAAAGCTGGGCCCTCTTCAGAAAACAGAGAATAAACCTTGCAAGTCTTTCAGAATTAGGCACAAAGAACAGGGTAGATTGGCAAGCCCCTCACCGCTGCGATCCAACCAAAGGGATGGAATGCTGAGAAGTCAGAGTAAGTCTTGGAGCAGCCAATACTACCAGGCAGATCTTGTGACAAATGTGATTTAGAGCTCGGAGGGATTGTTGCTGCAGCCGCTCGAACTGCCTGATCAGGATCAACCACTTGAAATTACAAACAGCCTTTTGCCCAGCAGAACAGGCTTCTAACCACCATGTAATCCACCTCGAGATGTTAATAAAAGCGAACAATGGAATTATATTTCACAACATAACTAGAAAGTTACCTTGCTGCTTCGGATTTTAATGCAGGTAATGGGTTTCATTGCCCTTAAGAGAGTAAACGTGCTGGGTTACTCTGAAAGCAATAAATAGGTAGGTCTGGGGTAGGTGTAACTCCCAAACCAGCTCAGAGTTTAGGTACTTAATTCTAGAGAAAAAAACTTACTAGGAAAAGAAAAACCATGCAAGAAGTAAGAGGCAGCCAGATCATGATGATGATATCCAGCAAATTTTTTTTTTTGTGTGTGTGTCAGCAGAAGTAGATGTTTTTTCCAGTCTCTCTAGCTGTGGCACATGAAAGTAGCCCAGTTTTAAATCCATGCAAACACAGCCTGTTATCAACAGGGAGGTAACTGAAGGGCACCTGTTCTGTGCAAGAAGCATCCTGGCTCCTGTGCTGGCAAATCCTGGTGCAGGAATTGCAGAGGCACCACTGCCTCCATTCCCACCAGACAGATACCTTCCCTCCAAAGGTGGAAGGCACAAGGAACAGGCTCGTCCCTGGGCTAATGCTGCTGCCACTGAAGAGATTGTCTGACGTGGGGTGACACACTCCCACTGGTAACACCTGGCCCTGAAGAGGGAACCTTGATGCTGTCTGCACCAGGCTGAGCACCCAGCTGTCCCTGGCTGAATGGGAAGGCATGACAGGCACCTGCAGTGGGATCACCAAGTAAGTAAAAAACCAAAACCAAATGGAAAAAAAAGCAAAATGCCTGTATTACAATTAAAGTAAGTCACACAGGGGGCCTGCAGAGATTGCAGATCCATGTGGGAGCACATTAACACCACCAGCATTTCTGTACTACCCAGACCATCAATTCTTAACAAATTAGGACATGCCCGATGGGGTCCTTATGCAACACTCCTTTATCAATAAAACTGCCAAGTTCCTTGCAGGGAAAAGCAGCATGGATCTCAGCAAGTCACATTATGACACTTTCCTCTGGACAGGTCATTGCAGTAAATTCTTGTCTCCCTCTCCTCAGCCTGGCCACCCATTCCCAAAGAGGGATTCTGGGCAGCCCAGCAGCCCCTGCTGGAGGCCCGGGGCGCACCCCAGCCTCTCGTGAGCAGCAGCCCTTTAATCAGGTCAGCGCTTATCAATGGCTCATTGTAGGCATAAGGCAGCGCTCCCAGCCAAGGCCCGTATGAAATCCTGCATCCCACTGCATCTCCCATGCCTGGGCCCCACTGGCTCTCCACCGGCCCCACGGGTACAGCCTCCAGCCACACACTCCCTGGGCACAACATGTGTCCCCCAGCCAGCCCAGCTGGCTGCTGGGTAGGGAGGGGAGGAAGGAAACCCACAGCTCTTTCCTCTGCTCTTCCCTTTGGGCACAACTGGTTCTCCACAGGAGCAAAGAGCCAGGTAAAATTCATTCATTAGAGATGATCCACTGAGCCCTGCTTTGTGTCCATTTCACTTCCCCCATCAGGTGAGAGTGAGCAGGGTGGGAGCACACAACAATCCCCTGTCCCTACTCAAGGGCCTGATCCTTGAGCCCATAATTCTTGGATCAAATCTGAGCCTCATCCACTGCAAAATGAAAATGGACTGCTAGGCTGGGCTCTGAAAGGTGAAAGCTGGGTGTACTCTCCTAGCACCCAACCCAACAAACACCTTGCAGTTCACCCAGGGTGCACACCAAGTCAAACAGGTCTGAAAGAGGTACTGCAACTTGGCAAGTAAATGCTGCACGAAATCAGTATTTTTTTCTTAAAGTAAAGTAATGACTTGGTAATATTTTTTCCTCTACTAAAAAAAAAATACTGTGAGAAGGGCTCCCAAGAGGAGTAAGTACTCCTTCTAACTCATTTGCATTTGCAAGTTATTCCTCTCTGACTGCACTGCTCTCTGGTAGTGCAACTGGTGGCTTCTAAAACCATGGAGTCACATCCTAAGAGCCACAAGCCCTGCTTATGCTTGTCACCCTGAAATATACTTTCATTGTGAACAGGGCTAACAGGCCAGTCCATAGCAACTGCTATGAAAATATCTACCAGAAGACAAGGACGTAAAGTGAAACAATTTTCTGTGCAAAGCACTAGCAGTGATAATACAGAACAAGGGAAGGAGACTGTGATACAAGCACAGACTGCTTTGCAAAGTTTCTCTTCAGCTGCTGGCAGCCCTGAAATGGGTTACAGAAAGTTAAAATTGTGGTACTGATCACTGCCTGTTCTACAGAGCTGTTCTTTATAATTAAACAGCATTATTCTGTTTCTGTTTTCACTTAAAACAATATTCCACTATCTTCAAAAAGCCAGTCCAATACTGAAACAACTCTAATAAGGGTAGTACTAAACACCCAACCAGTTTCTTCACATATTTTTTCAGTGATTGCCTTTCCAAGGGTACCCCTTTTATGAGTGCACAACACAAAACTTACTACAAGCACACAGTGGTATCATGCACATTTGGCATTTTACAGCCATGCTTTAAAGTTCCCCTTCAAAAATACTGGCAAGGAAGGAAGTTGTGCATAATTTTAACACTCAACATCTGAAATAATTAGAAATGTCCCAACTGTTCTTTGAGATGTATAAAAGAACAGTTGAAAAACTTACAGTTGACTGGTGCTACCTAGGTTACCCGTCAATGGCATTGAGACTGGTATATTATTAAGAGAGGTGTATGATGGGAATTGGTTTATTGTGCTGATCCATAGTAACCAACTCCTGTTCGTCCATCATTTATCTCTCTCACCAGCGACATATGGGTTTGTCTATTCACACTCTCAGCATTCTCTCTGCTCCAACAAACAGTCAGCCTTTTCTGCTGGGATAAGGAGATTTTTTAGTTACATCCATTATGTGCGTATCAACATTTATGGCAGGAAGATAATTGCCAAAGAGCTCAGGGGGATAAAAGCTCCCTCTTTATAACACAAACCCCCTTAAAAAATCAATATTGATATAAAACAGTTCAACACAAAACCTTGGCGTGTCTTCTGTTTCCTTCAGTTCAGAATGTTTTGTTTTGTTTTTTTAAACATAGCAAGTCAAACTGGAACATCAGGTAGAAAGCCTTCATAGTGAGTTACACCACTGCTCTTCCCACAGAGGATGATATAGCAGTGTACAATATTAATTGTTCCTCAAAGAAGTTTGCAGCAAATGTGTCAGATATAAAGAGGGCCCCTTGGAGGGGCACCAGCACCATTTAAACTGATTTAGCTATCTTTATTTGGAGACCATACCAACTACTAATGAATCGTAACTTATAGTCACCTTCGCCTAAATGCTGAAAAACGCTGACACAGCCAGCACCAGGGAACAATGAAAACCTGGGGATTCTGCCCCTTTCCCTATTTCAGGAGCTCAACCTTCTACTACTCCATCCCCCAGTTTGGATAAACCCATTTGTCACAGCTCCTACAAGATTTACTTCACTTTCCCATGGCTGTGTACTCATAAAAGTTATTTTAAGGCGACTTTCATCAGAGTAGCAAGTGACATAGAACATTTATTGATTAAATGACTGGGAACCAGTGAGTTGCACTGTACTTAACCTACAGGACGACTTAGGGATTTTACTTACTGTTATTCTTCCCCTTGTGTTTCCTTCTGCCTCCCTAACTTTTGTCTCTCTCATGAAGCCCATTCTTAGGTCAGTTCTTGTCCTACAGTCAGAACCAGGCAGGTTAGTGACCACTTAAGTCAGGGCAAGAGTGTCAGCCTGACACCTGGGATCATGAACTCTTCCAGTAAATCTTCCTGCATGTTCAGAAATCATCTAGCACAATAGCTCCCTAATCCCACTTTAAATCTCCAAATTCTACCACGCTGTAACATTTACAACAGGGTCAGTGAAAAAACAAAACCAAAACCATTATATTTATTAAACACTCCTGCCTATGGTAAGAGGAAGTCATACAAAAGAAATTTTTAAAAATATAACTGCCTCCTTTAATTACTAATCCCTCTCCAAACCCTCTAACGACTTTAGCTTTAAAAAAATCCAAGACACTTTACAGTTCAAAATACTTAGTTACAGGGGACCAAAAGCAAAGCCCTGCCAATATATGCTTTTCTGATTTTGAAGTATTACTTAAAAGGAATAAAAATAGAGTTGAAAAACCACGTGTAAAAAAGAGAGAAAAAAGAAACCCCTCTGAAAACAAAAAGCTGAATTAAATTTGAGCTGCTCAATTGTGAACACTGAACAGCTTTTCACTCACTCGGGGGCTGTTAACTGCATGTTACCTGCCTTACAGTACAGACTATTTGGTTTTTATCCCTGAGCAACAGACTATTTCCTGGTTGAGTTTAAAACTCTGTGACGTTCCAATATCAACCCACACATGTGTGTCACTGTCAACGTCAGTGGCAGGAAAACATTAGAAGTCACCCCCTGCTAATGCTTTCCTAACATGGAATTTCCTTGTACCTCGTCCCCCAGCCCACCTCCTCCTTCAGCTGAAAGCATCCTTCCCAAGTGCATTTTTTTTCTCTCTTCTAAACATATGGCAAGGAGAGAGAACTGAAAATGGGCAGTGCCAGCACAAGATCGCTGCTTTTTTAGGTGCTCGCGTGTAACTTACTCAAACTGCTCTCTCTTGCTGCCTTTCACTCGGCGAGCGCGGCCGCAGGGAAGAGCCCCCCGAGCTCGGGGCTTCCCCCCTTTCCCCGTGGGGGAGGGTCCTCCCCCCGAGCACTACCAATGCCTTCCGCCACCGCCGTTCTCCCGGCACGCAGTTCGTCCCCGGGAACACACAAGGCACATCCCGGGCAGCCCGGTCTGGGGGTGGCGGGGCCCCGTTGACCCGGGGATGCCGGTGCGCCGGGGGGAGCCGGGGGTGGGGGCAGCACCCAGCTGCCGCGATCGGCAGGTTCAAGACCGTTCCGGCTCCCTGTCTCCCGGAGGCACCATATGGTCCATCTTGCACATCAGCAGCTTTATTTCCCCATCAGCTCGGCCCAGAGGGGGAGCTCCGGGAGTACCAGCCACCCCCTGCCCCCCAGGGCACCGGCATTAAGCATTACCCGGGGATTACGGGGCTAAGTAGGGGAAGACTCGCGTTATATAACCGAGGGAGCGTTCCGCCCTCCCGGCGCTCCCACAGCCCGCCCTCCGCCCCAGCCGGAGCGGCCGCACGGCGGCGGGGAGGGGGAGCCCGNTGGCGGGGCGGGGGAGGGACCGCGGGGTGCCCCCCGCTGTCCGAGGAGGAGGAGGAAAGCTCTTCCAGGAGGCTCCCCGCAAGCGACCGGTGCTCGCAGGGTTTATCGGCTTCCGACGGGACGAGGAGCGGCGGCCGCGCGTTCCCCGCACACCGCACCGGTGACCTGCCCGCCCGATCGCGGCGGCCGCGGCTCCGCGGCGCCTCCCGCCCCGCTCCCCGGTCGCGGGCTCCGCCGACCCCCCGCCGGGAGCACCGTGGAAAACAAAAGCGGCCTTTTAATTTATTGTTGGGGGGGGGGCGGTATGAAAGGAAATCAAAGCCCGTTTTCTTCCCAGAAACGGCCGTTCTCCCCGGGATCCCTCCGAGTCACCCTGGTGACAACCCCCCTCCAGCCAAAGATGAACAAAAGCCGCGGTGCCCCCGGCCCCGGCTCTCCTCTGGGCCGAGCAACAGGCCGGGAGAGGCGGCGGAGGAGGGACCGGGAGGAGGGACCGGCTATTGACGGGGGAGAGGGGCAGCCCCTGCCTGGGGGGGATGTGGGACCGAGCTAGCGAGCGCCGTGTTTACCCTGCCTTGCTGTGAACCCCGATCTTAATCACAGCATAAGAAACCAAAACAGTTTAAAGCGTGAGTCAGCACGCGTTTTGTTCACGCGTTCTGTTCCGAGCATACGGCCGGTCCGGCAGCGAGCGGCGGAGGCGCCGCGCCTGCAGCAGCGCCCGCACTCGGGGCTGTTCCCGCACACGCGCGCCCGCAGCTCGGGGCTCAGCGCCGCGCTCCACGCTCCCGTCAGGAATAACCCAGGGCTCCTTCGGGGCTCGGCCGAGCCTTTTGTTCACAATCCTTCCTACCGAACGTGCACTTCACGCTCCCAAAATAGCCACGCACGCGGCTGCCAACACAAATACCAGGAGTTATGAAAAAAATGATACTTAGAGGGACCAGCGCTAGCCCCTTCACGCGTGACACCCTCCCGGCGGAGTCCCCGGGCGATGACGGGTTTATCCTCCTCTGCCTGTCTGATCCAAGTTTAGCTGGAAATCCCCGGACGATGGCTGAGCCGGCCCGGCCGCACTGACACGGGAACCCGCGGGCTGGCGGCGCCGGGCGCACCGGCGGGTCCCCGCTCCCGCTCGCCCCCGACAGCATCCACCGGCTCTTCCCGCAGCTCAGCGCGTCACCACCCGAGCAATGACACAGAAACCCACGGAGCGTCCCTCGCAGCCGCGCACCGGCTGCCCCACCGCCGTGCCCGGGACCGCACCGCAAATCACCTTCTTCACCACCATTTTAAAGCCCACGGACCCCCTCCCTCCTGCCCTCCTCTCCGTGGTCCGACCTCAGCTCTGACCATAACGGAGGGCGAAATTCCCCCCTCAAGTTCCTAACCCCTTCCCTCCGGTGGCCCCGGCACACGGGACCCGCGGGCAGAGCGAGCCCAAGGTGGGCACTTTCTTGAATCTCCCCTGCAAACTTTCCAGCCTGGCTGCGACCGTGCCGAGCAACTGTTCCGAGGGTGTTTAAGTCCTTTTAAACCAGCTCCTACTTTCTCAGCCCATATCGATTTCAAATGCTACTTACTGGAATATGTGGCTCCATCCGTGGTGCTTCTACCCGCTGGGAAACCAGCAGCATCTTGGACTGGGGATCAACCGGCTTTTAGATCCACTTTGGCTGTATTGAGCAAACCCAGCGCCGCAGAGGACTCGCAGCCTGTTTTCTCCTTTTAGGTTCCAGACAAGTTCATCCTGGCGTTGCAGTTTGCTAATGATTCACTGTCTGTCTCGATCTGCTCACTACATTTCCATCAACCCACAGCTTCCTCACTTAGAAGGTGGAGTTTGTGGGGTTTAAGTTACTGATAGGCATATCTAAGTGCTGTGTCACTCAAAGAGGAGGAGACACACACACACACTCACACACACAGACCGCACACTCACACACACGAACGGCTCCAGGCTTAAAGGGGAAGTAACACTTTCTTCTTTACAGAAACTGGACACCTCACCTTGAAGGCGAAAATTAACCAGCCTACGGTCAAAATTTTAACACGCAAAAAGCTGCTTGGAATGTTTAGCACCTTCCTTGTAGAGCTTCAAGTTCATTTAGTGCAAAGTCGGATAGGTCAGAAAGCTACAGGCAATTAATAGATTTATTTTTCCTTCCAAATCAAAGTGCTCAAAACACTGAAAAGAGAGCCCAAAGCATGAAGTGTAAAGGTTTGAGTTATTCTTACAGAGTGTAGTTTCCTGTCCCTTTATGACCTATGATATTCAGCACTCTTAACACAAAAGGGTTAAACTCATCTCACACAGGTGAACCCAGGTTAGCAAGAAGGAAACAGCAGAGTTGTTTCATTTTCATCTTTTGGGCTATGTGCATGTCTTCTTGAAGACAGACACAATTCCAAATAGAGAGCTCCCATAAAGCCACACACTTTTCTTATGACTATAAATGTGCTTGCTACAAGCTGCAACCTCTGAATACTAATTTTGACAGATCATCAACTGAAAGCTGAGAACCTATTCAGACCTCCTCTTGGACTGTGCAGAAAGAATTGGGAAGAGCAAGCTGCAGGCAGCTAGGAGAGCACACTGGGCCCGCAAATAATTGCTGGTATAATTTCATTTTATTACCTTGCTAAATCACTACAGTTGTCACTCCTGTCCTGATAGATTGGACGTGCTAGAAACCCTGTCCCAGTACATTGACTCAATGGATGAGGTGGGGAAGACTCAGTAGCATTTGTAAGAAAATGTTTAGTTTTTAAAATCATTCCTGAAATAGTGATATTAGTAAATTATGTTCTATAAAGTTAGGAAGAAAGTTATTTGAATACAACCCCTTTACTGTAACCAAATATATAAAAGTGGAGCCAGAATCTGGCCTTGCTTTCCTGAAAGTTTTCCAGACAGTAATCACCTTCAACTTGGAGTAAATTTATAGACCTCCAAACCCATCTTTGTACCCTGAGCTAAAAAATATTGGCAATATCAGTTCATCAACAGAGAAACATTGGTTTTCAGCTTTGCTAAAGCCTCTGGCTTGCCCGTGACAGCTGTAACAATGGGCCTGCTTTCCTGAGCAGTATTTGTGATATTTCAGTTTGCATTGTTTGGAAACTTATTGGTTGGCTTTTCTAGTGCTTTTGCCTCCTATTTTATTTAAAATTACTTGGATCTGTTTTGTCAACTGAAAATAAAGAAGCACAAAACTAATAAACTTTTGTGGGTGTAAACACCCTGAATTCTACAGCCTCTGAGGGCCAGATGTCAAAAGGTTTCAGTGTCTAAGGGTGTTGTATCAACATCTGATGTTTGGGTTTGCTGTGCTGCCCAGACCAAGTCTACAACCCTGTCCGAAGCGCTGAGACCCAAACACAGCATTAGGGCATCAGCATGGGATCTAAAAGAGCCAACATGCTGAGCAGGAGTCACCTACAAGGAGCAGGCTCAGGGAAGATACATATTCATCATGCTTGAATTAAGCTTCACCTGGAAGGAGGTGCCACTGTCTGCCCAGTGTGCAATGTCAGATACCTTCCCCTGAAGATACATGCGTGTCTAAGGGCTCCCACCTTTCTCCCTGGAGAATTTTGGAGAAAAATACATATATATGGAACGTGGGGGGCACAGAGGGATTCACATACACTGTAGCTGGACCTACTGACAACACCACAATCTGATGATGAACAGTGGGTCCATGTCAGTTTTTCTACGCAGCACCTCCAGTGCACACCAGTTATTGTCAAGAAATTTTGTCATTTATGACTCTTGCCAGACATCTGAAGTTCCTGACAGATGACAGTACTTCCTAAGAACTGTCATTTGCTTTGTTCACTTTATAAAACTAGACCAAAGGCCTTCCCCAAAAGGAAGATGACATGAGTAGGGGGAATAGGAGTCCTGTCTGTGCCTGCTCTGCAGCAGGAATGATGCTTCTGCCTTTAGTTGCCAAGGGGATCTGTTTGCCAGATAGTGGTTTGTGTTCTCCTCTGTAGGGTGGGGTGTGCTCTCAGAGGGAAGTCAAATCAAGACATTTCAGCAGTTAGTCCACTACAGAAATGTGGCAACATTTTCTTTTCTGAACCTGCTGGCTTAAGCTGTGCAGGCTCTGGATGTCAGAGCAGCTGAGTGCCAAGTGTCCCCATGATGCCAAACCTGGAGCACTGGGCGGATTGGCCTGTGTGGTATGTGCTGGAATGCTCAACAGTGGCAAGGACAGCTTTGGGTGTGCTCAGCAGCCTAATTTCAGGCAGTGTGAGCATTTAACAAATCCCTTGCAGAGATCAGTCATTTTCGGCGATGGGTAATGGCTAAGTAGGGGATTTCAGGGCTGCAATTTTGGTCTTTGGTGATTAAATGATGAGCCCTTTCTTTAGGCATATTTACTCTAGCTGACCTGGGGGAATCCCTGGCTGCTCTGGAATCAATAACAAAACTTTCACTGTCTTCTTCAGGGCAGTATTTCATCTTCCTAGGTTAGGCTTACCCTAAGCATTTACAGACTACCTTATTGCTGTGCTTCTGTCCTCTTTTGAAAAAGTGACTTGTAGGATTCTGCAGAAAAGATGTGATTCTAATGGCATCCAGGCTGTTATGGCCATGAGGCTTAACAAAACATCCTAGGACCTCAAATGCTTTCCCCAGTGCTGGGCATCAAACCTGGGCCTGACTGGCTGTGATGAATCACATTATTTATCAATTTTACAGTAGTTTGCCACATTTCATTTAGCATCTTTAATATCCACAGAAAACATAGTTTGTTTTGATCCATTATAACACTGTGGCATTTCTTTCCACATGGAGATGTCTTATTCAAAAGCCAGAATCAGAGAACTGAGAAATTATAACTTTATCTGAAAAATAACAAACTGATGAGAAGAGTGCCTTGAACCAAAACAAAACCCAAAAAACATAACAAACCAAAAATATCCCAAACAAGACCAATGTTTTTCCTTTACTCCACAGTTTTGAAAAAGCAGTATCTTTCCACCTAAGGAGAACAGTTAGCTGGAAAGCTGCAATATACTAAATAACTGCCTGAAGTTGAGTTGGGCAATTACTGGTTGTGTTCACCAAGCAAAAGGATCATGCACTCAGACACAGCCTCGATGGGCTGTGTCAGCAACAGGTACCGCCAGTGTCAGATGGCGAAGGGATAGAGGAAAGGTTTGCATCTTCCAGGCTGGTGTGAACTAAACATGATAAAACTGATCATCCAGGCAACCATAATGCTGGGACTCAGCTCTCCCAGAACTGTGCCTGACTTCCAGCTGGCCTCTGGTGCTCCTGACATCAGAAAGGACAACAGAAGTTTGAGCAGGCAAGGGCTGCCCCACAGCACGTCTTGTACACTGAAGGGAAGCAGCAACTGAGCAGCACAAGGATTCACCACAGATCCACTGAAGGATTCACAAATTTGTCAGTGCCTCAGAACCAGATGGGTGTCAAGCATGTGATGCTGTCTACTTGCACATCTGCAAGCTGAAATCAGATGAAATCAATGGTTTGGGCTAGATGAGCCTTCAGTTGGACTAGTCAGTACTGCATTTCCTATGCTAGATCAGATCAGCAATCCAGCTAATTTGGTATCTTGTCTCTGACCACAGGCTATAGCTGATGCTGCAGAAGATAGAAAATAAACTTTTACTGAACAATTGCAGGACAAATTGCAGGTAATGGTGCAAGTTTCTTTTTAAGCAAAGCCATTCTGTAACTGGCTGATGCTCAGAACCAGGAAGGCTCATGTCCTTTGTGTACTTCCCCATAGGACACTGTAATATCCTGGGGATGAAATTAATAATGCATGCAAACTCTCAATTCATTTCTGAAAGCCACAATACCATCAGCATCAGTAACATCGTGTTGACTAAAACAGCATCTCAGGTCATTTCTGAATTGCATGTCCTTTTTCACAGAATCAAACCATTCTTTGATCATTCATTTTTTTTGGTTTGGGTTGGAAGGCAGCTTAAAGACCATTTACTTCCAACCCCCTACCATGGGGAGGGACATCTTCCACCAGACCAGGTTGCTCAGAGTTCTGTCCAACCTGGCCTTGGACACTTACAGGTATGGGGCATCCACAGCTTCTCTGGGCAACCTGTGCCAGGGCCTCATCACCCTCACAGTGAGGAAATTTTTCCTCATATCTAATCTAAATCTTCCATCTTTCGGTTTCTCTCTTATCAGTCCTATCAATAAAATATTTTTTCCTACTAGAAGTATATGGGAAATACCTAAAAATAGATAAATTGCATCAAAAAACAATTTTAATTTACTCAGTAATGCTCACTACATTAAGTAATTCTGTAAGTCATATAGAAAAATATATGTATATGTGTATAATGGTTAATGTATCAATTCTATTTTTTTAAGAACTATTACTTTTAGGAAAATAAGTTGCAAGAAAAAAAGCTTTTGATTGTATGCAGTTAACTAAAGGGTTTCAGCATGGCCTTCACTGGACATGAAAGAAGAACATGTATGATCAACTGTTCATAAGTCCTTCAGCTTCTGTAAGTCATTACTTACATGAGTTCCCATGGCAGAGTGTATAGGTAAAATTATCAAAGGGTGGATGGCCATACTAAATTTCAGTGGGTACATGAACTTTATATAAAATTATATAAATTAAAGTGAATTACAATTTTGTCTTTTAAAATAGAAAGAAAAATAGACACCAATCTAATCTCTCTGCTTAGGAGTTAGTAGATGACAACTCCATGAGTAACTTCTTCATATTTTCAGAAAGGTACATAGCATAAAGTGTCTTCTACTAAAGTATCAGTTAAAATCGAGTTGTTAATGTCTGCTTAGTGGCCAAATTCTTGTTTCAAACTGATGTCTTCTGAACTTAATTTTTACACTCAGAAATCAGTTATTTGCATAGCTCAGAGATCCACTTAGGCACATGCTAACACTGTGTATGAGGCTCTCATAAATGGAAGGGATTACCCAAGTGCTGAGGGAAGCACACAGATGATCAGGGTGTGAAATGCTGACAGGTTGCTCAGAGGGTTGGTGGATGCCCCATCTCCAGAAACTTTCAAGGTCAGGTCAGACAGGGCTCTGAGCAACCAGATCTAGTTGAAGATGTCCCTGCTCAGTGCAGAGGATTTGGACCAGATGACTTTTAAAGGTCCCTTCTGACCCAAATCATTCTATGATTCTATGAGCTGTTTTTGTAGAAGACCCACAGACATTTCAACTCTGACCATCTTGCAGCTAAGAAGATTTTTCACTAAAAGCACAGAAGCTGATACAAATGAACATAATATAACATTTAATAGCTCTGTTGTCAGCAACAATACCCTGAAATGTTTGATAATTAATGACATTTCTCCAATTCTGACTTGTTAATAAAACATCTTCTCTCTTGAGTTGTGGTATGTGCTCCCAGCGTGGCTGCTTCTGGCTCGGTCCAGTGAGCACAAACCCTGTGCTGGGCTGCAGGTGAGTTGAATGGCAGGGCTGAGGCTGCTGCCCATTCCACCTGCAGCCTCAGTCATATCTAAGAATAAAAGGTGTCATTTGCTGAAGTGAGAGGTACCTGCAAACACCCTGGCATTGTTTAAATGAGCCCCTGTCGCTGCCCAGGAGATGCCTTCTCCAGCAGCCAAATGGGTACAAAACCAGCTCCCAGCACAGGGAAGGGGTATTGAATCAGGACAAATAGTGACAGGCATCACTAGCCAAATTTCCAGGTTAATAATATGCCTAGGCAACAGGACACACTTATTTGACTCCTGTACCTGACTGCAAGTAAGACACCACTCAGAAGATGTAATAACACAAACAAGACTTAGCAGTAATTCTTGCCTTGCTGTTTCTCACTGCTGGATGACACAGTTCATACACAAATGCAATGATTAGGGACATACAGACCTGCCTCAGCTCCTCTAGAAGTCAGCAGAAAGGCAGGATCTGACCCATACTTGACACAAGATTATTTCATATTGCTTGACATATCTATGAGAAAATTGTTCAATATTCACTGTTTTTAAGACACATAATTTTACTTTCCTCAGGAAATACACATTTTTTCCTTAATTTCCCCTTTCATTTCTAAAGCTGTCCTCTCTTTGCTAAAGCTATTTTTTAAAACATTCTCTATTTCACGACTGTCAAAGTATTCTTTCCATGCCAGATACATGGTAAAGTTATATATTCTTCAATGCAAAACAATTTACATGAATATTCATAAACTACCTGATGGCAGAATTGGCCCTGAGATTTAAACCCATAGAGCTCACAGAAACAAATGTTACCCTCTTTCCTTTGTCAGAGATCCCTTGCATCATGCTTAGAAATTATACTTTTATGCAGTTGTCAAGAAAATGCAAAACCAATGTGTGAAACATTGTATGTTCTGTTTATTAAAGAATGTCTGTGATGATACAGATATTCAGCCAGACTAGGATGCTGCCAATGTCAGTTTGTGACTTACTAGAAATTATTGATTTAAATCCTTGGTTTCCCAGGGCTACTGAGCATATCCTGTCATATAAATATGCATCCGTTTGCTAGAGGCTGCAGCCTTCTGTAGAAATGTGTGGTGTCTCAACTAGTGTCAGATTTTGTGAGCCAAAAAATAAAGCTTTACTTCCCTTCAGTACAGGAATGAAGAAAAGCTATTAAGATACATTTCTATGTCCAATAAAATATCAACAAAACTATGGCATCCATCCAGAACTATACATTTTGTTATTCAAATTAATAAGGTGGTGCAGTCCTGAGAAATTGCACTACCCCACCCTCCCTGTCCCCCAAAGGAAAGTACAAGACAAATAACCTCAAAATTCTCATATAACTCAAGAAACAGTCTGAACTTAAGTACTTTTAGGTACATAAAAGTTACAAGTCAGTTACACAACATGCAAGGTCAAAAGGATGCTGAGTATAGTTACTCTTTGTACATTAGGGCCAAGAGTGGGAGTCGAATTGCCAGCACATGTAGAAGGCAGAAAGGAGAATACCCCTGGGAGCCCTTGGGAGTTCTAGCATGTGTCCTCTCAGACTGTCCCCCTCCCAGGACCCTCTGTTCTCCTGCCCACCTTCTGCTCCTGGTCATCCAATGCATTGCTGCACAGGGTTTCTTTCATTTGGCCCTACTACTCCTTAAGACTCTCTCTTGGTCCTTTTGCTGTGCTCACACCTCTAATCCCAGCTATCCACTCTGCTGTCTTCCCTTTCCCAAGGGAAATACTCCAGGGTGGAGACAGGTCTGTCTCTCACCTACTCCTGTAGGTGCCAGGATGTGCCAGAGGGTACAATGGCATTTGTGGAATTTGGTGAAAGATGCTGACAATTCTGCTGCATGCAGAATTTCGTCCATACCCATCTCACTGTCAGAGAAGGGGTTTGGTTGTATATTTTTCTCCAAAAAACCTCCCTGTTTTACCATCACTTTTTTCAAGTCAGTTGCATGCCCTAATGAGTTCTGTGTTTACAAAAATACAAAATGTTCAGGACTGACAGTGGTGGCAGAAATGACAGAATCAATGGGATAGCATTTTCTTTTCTCTTCTCACTTGATGTACAGTGCAGAATAGATTCAGCTTGGGAACAACAGAACAGGGTAGCCCTCACAGGACCAGCCAGTGCAACCTTTGCAGGTAAAGACTGTGAGAGGGACATGAATCAGCTTCACTCCCTCTCTGCTGCTGTGGCTGGTGCAGCTGGGACAGGGAAAGCACTTCCCTCTCAGAGAGGTGCTGGTGACTCCTGCTCTGCCTTCCAACTGTGCTGCCATTTAGAGCAGCATCCCCTGCAGTTTTCACATTACATTGAGGGAAGTTGGGTTCTGCCACAGGAGGATGGAAAAAGTAGGAAGCAGCTCCCAGCCGTGGGGGATGTTGCCTGGCTGATACCTGTTTCACACAGACACAAACAGCCCCACAGAAGCACAGTGATCACCACACCGTGAAGGAAGGAGCCTGCTCATTCAGGGACAATTTTCAGCTGGCTTGGAAGTGAACCCCTAAATTCCTTTTGAGCTCTTTCTGAAGTATTTGCAAACAACTTATTGCCAGATTATGGTGAGATCATCTTGCTCTTGCAGGAAAAAGAAAGGAGAGAGAAAAGGAAGCACTGCAACTTCCCAAGCCACTTCAGCACTAAGAGCAGTATGATCCCAAATCAATGCAGAGGGGCTGAACGCAACAATAAGTGTTAACTGCTGCACTGAAGGGGCTTTTTAACCTGGCTAGGAAAAGTTACTTCTGCCACAGTTATTTGAAAAAAAACATTGGCAATTAAATTAATTCAAGCATATCCTCTCTTTTCATGGGAAAAACATGGAAAAAATCCAGGCAGAGAATGAATGGCATCTAGATTAATGAGAAACTGCTCAAGAAGAGAAAAATAATGGTTTTCTAAAGTATATTCATATTACATTCTGTGGTAGCACCATATGCTAGTTTCCTAGATGCTGGTAATCCTGATGTATTTTTATCTTGGCTAGTACCGAGGAGGGAGCTGTACAAGGCCAAGTTCTTCCCACATATCCATGTTGAAAGCAGTTTACCTTCGCTCTGCGTTGCGAATGTGAACTAAGACAGCCATGCAACTGCTTCAGAGCACGCCTTTATTTTCTGGCTGTATCTCACTGGCTTTTAAATATCATCATACTGCATCTCTTGAGTCTTTCATGAAGACTCCTTTTCACTGATAGAGCCTGGAAATGTTTGGCTTAGAAATCACAAACCTCTACTGCTTCAATTTAAGGGTCAGATTCACTAATTAGATGCAGCAGGAGACTATAAATTGTTCACGTTCCAGACAGAGGAGAACAACAAAAAGCCGTTCTGTGTTAGTGGGGATTTATTAACATATATGTAGGACTTCATTCTTCTCTAAGTTGAACAAATATTCCTTAATCAGTCCTTAGAAATCACTTCTGAAGATGGTGGCATTCTTCCATTATTAGACAGGGAAAAACAGCTCTGACCATACTAGAAAAAAAGAACTATCAAAATTAACATTGTTTAATTGGATAGATTTGAAATATCTATAGCACAGGTGACCCTAACCTTAGCCTGCTGCTGAATTCTTGTAGTCCTTCCTTTGCATGCAGCAGTCCATACTGCTCTGCTCTCCAGCTGCAATGCCCTCTAGACATTTAACCACAGATCTCGATACAATTTCTGGTGCAATGATTCTGAGGCTTTTGGGGAGTCAGCAGTCCAAGGATGAAAGTGATCACATATTCAAAATTCACATTATTTTGCAGGTTTTTGAAAGATGCTGGTATGAACATGTATCACAGTTGCCACTGGGGCCATGGGAAGGTGTTTTCAAGATAGCAGGACTGAAGTCAGGTCTGAAGTCAGCACAGAGCTCAGAGCAGTTTTCTCAGCTGGGGCTCACCTGATACAGAACAGCCTGAAAAGGTGGGGCAAGAGGCAAGTGCAACTTTGGGTGTAATGCCTAGGAGGGAAGCAAGCCATGGTATGTCCCAGCAAAGCATGGAGAGCCAAACAGTAAGTCATCCACAAAAAAAAAAAAAAGAGATTTGCCTCTGTCAGTTCAGGATTCCAGAAGGAAAATCCAAGTGTTCCTAGCCGTCTTAGTTAGCAATTCATGCTCTGCTCATCAGCACGGTATGTGACGCCCCGTGACCACACTGCCTCTTGGTAACTTTCAGCCACTCTAAAGATAGGTGTGGTAGCACATTGGAGTCACTCTGGAAACCAGGAATACACGTTTGGGAGGCATAGTTTATAATTGACATGGCTGAGCTGCAGCTTCTGCCTCAGGCAGAAGGTAGACTGTCTTGCTGGGGGTGGTGAAATGAAATCTCTTAGCACAGAAGGAACACAGAACTGCTCAGAAGCCTGCAGGAAGGGGCTGGCACCTGGGGTTGCACAGAACCTCCTTGCAAAGAAACTGGAGGGTATTTTTTTCCCAAGTAAGTAAACTGTGCGGAGGATGTTGTTGCCAAAGTCACCAGTGAAATTGTAGGGAAATTGAAATCATGAGCTACAGGGTCTTTCTGCATTTTGGCAAGATTTGAATCCACAGCTGTTTATAAAAATGTAATTAGTGGCCTGTCAAGCACTTTGAAGATGTTCTGAGTGCTAGAAAATTGTGATAAACTTATCTTTCCGTGCCTCTGTGTCTTGTGAGCAATTATTCAATCAGTGGGTTGTTGACTGGAAGACTCAGCCAAACAGTGATCGGGCTTCTAAACTATTCAATTACCTCTAATGAAGAAGGATCAGAGAAAGAACCCTTAAACACTTTAAACAGAGCAGCAGTATTAACACACCAAATGACTCTCAGGAGAAACCTCCAGACACTTGCCAAGGTTGGCTTTGGAGCCAACTGTGATACAAATGCATAAAATATTAGTTCCTTAATGGTTGTGAAGTGTTGCTCTTTAAAGGTTACTGTCTTCCTGTCCAGACAAGGCTGCAGAGGAATGATGAATGAAGCGATCCATAAATCTGAAGTTTTCAAGCACCTGCAACTCCCATTGGGGTCAACAGGAATTTTGGATTACTGGGATTTGGCCAGTAAAACCTGACTCTGCATGAGATTAAGAATTCCCAGGGCTATTGGCCTCCTCAGCCCCAGTGTTTACCTGAGGAAGTGCTTGGAATGACTGCTCCAAAAATGCTGGTTATTCGGATGCATATTTGTGATGGGAGACTTGATCTCTAAAGCACAGGGACCAGGTCTTTACCAGAGAGCCTGCTTTGAAGTGGAATTGGGAAGAAGTCTCTCTGTGGCTGACAGAGAAGCACAGTGATCCCTGCAAAAACTGCAAGACAGGATTCTGATTCTGAGGGAATTTCTTCTCCATTACAAGTCTCACCATATACAAAGAGCTGACTTGTTATTGGAGCTCAAAGGAATGAATGAGCTCAAAAGAATGTGACGAGGAGAGAATGCCACAATTCCACTGGGAAGAGCTACTTCTTTTTCTTTAACTTTTCCATTCAGTTAATATTTTACTGTGGCCTTGGAGCACAGGCTCATCGGAATGCCTCTCTCCCACTGCAGCACTGGACAGTCGGCTGGAGCATAAACACTGCACCTGCCTGTAGCTGTCTAGAAGCGTTGTGTGTGTCTGCATTTTTGAAAGTATCTCACGGTTTTGTTTCCTGTGAATGTGCATTCAGCCCTGCACACTCATGAAATGCTTAGCTGGGTTTGGGAGCATGTACATAGCGGGCCACAGCGGGGGGATGGGGCAGGGGAAGAAAGAGAGGCTGTAAGGCAGCTTGAGAACTGATACCATGCTAGTGTGAAACTTCTTTGTGAAGGGAACAACACTGCTAGGTTTTGGCTTAAAGATTCTCAAACACTCCAGCAGCTTTAGAAGCTTGAACGTGTCCTAGGCTCAGCTGTGTGCAGACACAATGCTGGAGAGGAGCCTCCATTTAAAATGGTGCCAAGGGCTCCGATAGCTTCTGAAATTCCAGGATCAGGCCCTAAAAATAACAACACATTTGACCCAACATAGACAGCAGAGCCAGAGGAGATGATAGGCTGCACAGCATAGCTCTAAGCCAGCTTTCCTAAACTGCAAACCCATTAAATATTTAGGTGGCCATATGCAAATCATTTAAATTCTGTTTCTCAGAAGCACACCATGGTGTACAGATGTGCTTTGTGCTGAGATCCTCATCCTAAGCTTTCAGCAACTATTTATTTTAAACCAGTAAAGGACTTAATTAATGGCTAATTGTGAGCTACTTTTTTTTAAGGGTATTTATTTATGAGGGAGTGGGGAGAGGAAGCAGAAATGCAAAGACCTGAGTTTCTGTCAGACCAAACTCACACAGAAGAAAATACACTTTTGTGACCATACCAAAGAAAACCCCAGGATTGCTCAGATATTTTCAACCCCCTCCATGGGTACCAATTTGCTAATTCAACAAATAAACAGCCCTTTATGTAGGAGCTGTCTCGTGGACACTGTGAACACTTTAGAGACTAGGGCCCCAGATCTTCTTTTCTTAATGTCACTGTGAATTTGCTTGTGGAAGTGTATGACACCATGCGCGGAGCCGAACAGCTGAGCTCATGCTTCAGGCATTCTCCCAGGACCGAGGGGGAGGGGGCTCTCCGCCAGCTCTCGGCCGCCTCTCCCCTCGCATTTACACACACACATATCATGTTATCATAGTGAAAATATGTAAGAATTCCAGGAAGCAGAGGAAGTTTGTGTGTTGACCTTAATTTATTTTTTTCCAAAGGAAGATCACTCCAAATGTTAAAAGGACGGTGGACGCCAGCTAAATTCGTTTGCAGATAATTTAATTTTCATTGCAACTCTTTCTTCTGCTGTATTTTGTATTCTAGGATTAATGCTGTTTTTATTTTATCTCACGAGGCTATTATGACTGAGAGAACTGAAATCACTTGGTGAGAAGTCTACAGGACCTATTTCTACTCTAAAAAAATTTGGTAAAGGAGGTCCCAGTGCATTCTGGTTCCTATTTTCCATTACAGTACAGTAAAATTGGGTGAGACTGTTTCTGGAGGGGAGGGAAGGAAAGGGTGGATGAAAGAGTGGGCTAACACATTAGGCTTTGGCACATGGAGGCCTGGGTTTATTTTGCTTTACAGTTCTGGGCTGGAACTCTTAAAATGCTGATCAGTTTGGCCCCAAACTCAATTGCACTTCTGAAAACACATTTAACTTAAAACCTGCAAATGCCTTTGGAAGACTATGGGACCTTAGAAGCTGCTGAAGTGGGAAGTGCAGTTACCTGCACTGGCTGGTGCACAGCACCTTGCAACATCCAGCCATTCCTCTCTGCTTATTCTGTGGACAGTGTGGTCACACAGACTTGTAAAATGTCAAGTAAAGATACCCCACACCTCTTAACTGGCCAACAAGGAACCCAAGCATGGAAAATATTTCTGTTTAATTGCAGGGGTCAGTTGTCCCTCAGCCTGGCAGCCTCCATGAGGAATACCAGCCCTATGCCCCCAGCACACCTGAGCCTGGTGGTTATTCCTGAGGAACTGCACACCCTGCTGTGTGCTAGGGCTTTTCAGGCGTTGTAAAATTTGCTTTGACCAGCATGTTTAACTTGTAATATGACTGGGCATTAATCCTGGACACATCTTGAAGAGTTTGGTTTGAGAATTTATCAGATTGCTTAAGATTTCTTTGCAAACTATTTTATTCCTTGTGTTCCTCTGTTGCAAACTTAAGCTCGAAGCCTGATTCAATTTTAAATGAGCAAGCCTGTTCTTCTAGCTAGCAGGCAGCCTGTGATGTATGTTTGGGCCAGGCATCCCCACCCAGCAGCGCTGCTCAAACAAGTAGGGCCATCACAGCAAAATCTCCTGAGCAGCTCAGTGTTGGCAGCCTCCCTGAAATCAAGGGATACGTCACTGAAGCTGTCAGTGTAGGACTTGTCCCATAGAATTTATTGCTCTATTCAAGTTTTTCTTTATTCTTTTCTACAAGTTTTCTGAACGTATTTCTTTCTCTCTCCCTCCACTTGCCCCCCATTTTATTCTCTTATCACATATTTCATACGCACACCTGACTTCCCTGCCACAGCTCTGGAGGGCTCAGGCAGAAGGTGGCAGGAAAAGTACTATTTGAATTATATTTTGGTTTTCAGACTATTCAGACGTAGAAGTAGGCAATGCAAGCCTGCTACTTTGCATGTTGTGGGGCTGAGGCTTTCTTCTTTTTAAGCGTACAACCCCCACCAGCTGCAGTCTAGATTTACACTATGGGGAAGAGCACAGTAGAACCAGATTGGAGATTAATCAAAGCAAATTCTGGCCCACTATTACATGTGTCTCAAAGATTTAAAAAGTAAAAAAAAAAAACAAAAAACAAAAAACAAAAACCGAGGAGGCTTTGCTTTGGTAATAAACATTACAACAAAAAGGCACAACTTTCCCAAATATTCTGTGAAGAGAAGACAGATGCCTTCTAAGCCTTCTTGGTGTCTCTGGCCAGGCTGTGTATTCGTGGCTGTGCGCTGCCAAAATGGAGGCTGCTGGGGCTGCCCGAGCCTGCTCCCAGCACACAGAGTGTCTGACCCCCTCAGTGGGGCTGCCCCAGCAGGGTCCAGCATTCCTGGCTCCAGCACATGCTGCAAACATCCAGCACATTCTGGGGTGTCCGAGGCAGACCACAGAGCCCAGCTCACCTGCCTCCTGATCACTGGGAAAATTAATGATCCAGAGGTTTTGGTCTAAGTTAACCATGCTGCTCAGGAGAGAGCCAAAAAACCCCCTGGGATCTTTTCTACACACAAATCCCTTCTAGTCACTTGTTTGTTACTCTAAATTGTACAGCTCATGAATAACAAGTAAAAAGTCACATATGATGACAAATTAGCAGTTATCTTGAAATGTGAGATATTCTTCAGCTTCTAGGGGTATTTTTATTCTACAGGGATTACAATCAGGTGAAGGTTTTTAGTTAGCAATCAGCAGAGTAACACTGCTAGTCTTCATTAGGAACATCTACTTAAACTTCTGGGCTACCATCCTCAATTGGCATAAACTACCACAGCTCCATTTAAGTTAATAGAGCTCCACTTAGCTGCATCTTCTGGGGAGCCACCTTTTGCCTTCTTGGGAAGAGAAAAAAGAAAAAACCAAAGAATTAGTAGGGTGAATATTTTCTATTTTTGAAAAATATATTCACAGGTGGCACAGGTAAACCATTGTATTTAGATGTAAGAACTGAGAAGATACCAGGACTTGTGAAAACCAACTGTATCTAGAAGAAGGAAATGCTCCCATCCTTACTGGCATGTATGAGACATTTTAAAGACATCACAAATGGTTTTAAGTATCTTTCTCAGCAAAGACACGGCTGAATTGGCCCATGTGTGTAATCAGGGCAAGGTTACACAGTAAGGCCCGGATTCAGCAAAGTGCTGGAGCACACCTTCAGCTTTTAGTGCATGAGTGGCTTCATTGAAGTCCTCAGTAATTACATGTTTTGCTGAATCAGGACCTGAATTTATTTGGGGCAGGAGGACCTTAACATCTTCCAAGGAATTACACTTATTAAAGGGGACAGTCCATAAATTAGTGTCTAAGTTAAAATCAATTTCTAGATAATACATATCCCTAAAAGACAGAATGTTAGTTTGTATGAGCTTTGTAACAAAACTTTAATTAAACCCTTTTTAAATAAAACCTGCCGTACGTTATACTGCTAATTGACTTGACCTGGTACAAAGAGGACTCTGCCAGCTAGAGGAGACTAAAGGAGATTATTCTGTCTGGTGCTGCAGTGATTGTGTGTTAATAAAATTTATTTCTGCAGTCTTGCCCAACTCCCTATTGTGTATTCAAGAAATGCGTGGGCTCGAAGCCAGTCATCACAAAGCAAAAAAGTAATACAACCTCAAAAGCTGACTTTTTCTACCTCATTCTGCTGCTTTGCTGTAGCGCAAAAAACATGCTACAGTCTGCTTGCATGTACATCTCAGAGTTCTCTTTCTAAATTATTTTATTTTTTCAATTATGTTAAACTCTGCACCTTATTAATGTGAGCACAGTAACAAGCGAAGGACAATTAAAGGATCCAAAAAGCTCGGTGATGAAATAGTCTGGGTGTGGCAATTATATTTTATTGCCACTACACTGATTACATACAATATAACACATCTAGCAATTAGAGAAACATGTTAATCCTCCTGGCCCAGACCTATTTCACACAGAATTCATTTCAGTGGGCCCAATTCTTCCTTTACCCTCATGTAAGTAAATCTGAAATAGCTTATTGCCAATCAGTAGAATCATTTGGTTTGACATTCGTGTAAATGACAGCAAAATACGACCCACTGACTTCACAGAGTTATTCCTGATAGATGCTGGGTGCAATCACAAAAAAGTAATCACAAGAACTTATGCACAAAATACATAGAATAAACAGGAGGACTTGGAAGTTTTAATATGTGCTCAAAATTATGAATTAATTGGCACAAGAAACTTGTTGGGATAAGTCACATGACTAGAATATTAATACGTCTAATGGAGCTCGTTCAGGGAGAAGGATGAAATGCTGTCCACAGACACATTCATCCCACAGTGTAAAACATGGGAAGAGACAACCAGTATAAAATCCCTAGCTAATAATAACAAAGGGAGTGAACACAGGTGCTGTCACGATGGGGGGTGNCAAAGAACAGATGGACAGAGCTCCTTCTTTTGGAGGGCAACAAGATGAATCATACACACATGCAGGCCACTGGGCTTGGAGATGATGGAGGCACATGGCAGGAGGCTGATGGAGATGCCTGCTGGGACACAGGGATCACAGGACAAACTCTATGCTGCCAATGTCCTGCAGGAGACAAGGCTGGAGAAGCAACTGAAGGGAGTGCTCTTTACTCTTCATTTTAAGAGTCAGGAGAAACAGATGTAAAAATAAACAAACAGAATGCAATTTGGTGACAGTTATCATGGAATGAGAAAACTCACTGCTCCTGGAAGGGAAAATGAATAGCAAATAGATGCAGTAGAATTGAGAAAAGCAAAGAGAGATTAAATAAACTCTAAGAATTTTAGGTATTATCTCATGGGGAATGCACTCAGAGTAGCTGATAGTTCCTTAAAATAGTTCTATTAACAGCATGAGTGCCAATTATCCCAAAGCAGGAAAACCATTTGAAGTGTTGTAAGAAACCACCTTAGCTAAATCATGGATTTCATTCTGACCTCAAAAACCAGGAAGGCAATGAAAGTTGAACCTAGGTCAGATTACTGAAGAGTAGGATGAAAGAAAAGAGACAGTGTAGGGCCCAAATCATGAAGGTCAAGTGAGAGCACATTGGTGCAGAAAGGACAACAAGAAAACAGGATGCAATCATACTTCATAAGGAGAGGAAGATGAGGAAAATGTGTTGGCCTGCTATTGGACAAGGCAGGGAAAGTTATTGACAGGTGATGCTGAAGAGGCTGAGGGCTTGAAGGTTTTTTTCTGCAGTCTTTACCAAAAAGGTCAAATGAGGTTAGGCAGGAAACACCAATAGTGACAAAGAGGTAGAAACACAAGTGAAATCAGGGAAAGAACAGATTAAATAGTGCTTAGATAAATCAGATCTTTCAAATTGGTTGGGTCAGATACAATTCACCTTAAACTATCCTACTGGACTACCCAAAGCAATTTCAGGGCCATGAGTGGTTTTCTTGGAGATCTTAGGGGATATGGGTGAATATCCAGAAGACAGAAAAATAGCAGATAGTGTGTTTCCTTACAGAGAGGGAAAAGATTGTAATGGGGAATTAAAGAGCAGTGACTGAAGGTCAGTTTTTGGAAAAATACGGAAATCACATTATTTGTAACCGCTCAGGAAATAACAAGGAGATGAGTAACAGCTAGCATGGCTTTGTCAAAAACATAGATTTGTTAAACCAATTTAATTTCCTTCAGTGGGAATAGAGGAGAAGCAACAGATAAATCTCAACTTTATTAAAGCTTTCCAGAATCAGCCTCCTCATGGTCATGAGTGAGCTAGGAAAAATAGTCTCCCTCTACCTACAAAATTCTCTCTCAAGCTGGAAGTATGTTAATACATTTCTGTAGGCATCTGCCCTGGATTTGCTACTGTGAAATACTTCTACTCCAGTCTTGTGTGTTAGATCAGAATGACTTAGTTTCTGCAAATGGTAAAAGTGAGAAGGGCTGCACAGGCTACACCAGGCCATTCTGAGGATGTTTGCTTAGAATACAATGCGATTTTTCACAGCTGTAGCAGAGTAGGCAGTTTGGGGCAAGTCCTTTCATCTTTAAAGAAGATGTGAGCTATCTTTAAAGAAGATACCAAACAGAAAAGATCTAGCAGAGAGCACTAAGAGTAGCCAGAGGCCCAGCAAACACAAGCTACAAGGAGAACTGGAAGGAAGGCTCTCATATAGCCTGCAGAAAAGGCTGAGGAGGACTACGTATGTAATATACATATGCACATGAAAAAGGAAAGGAGTAAGTAGTCTTCCTTATCCAGTGTGGATAGAGTAGAAGCATTGTGTTAAACAGGAGCACAGGAAATTTAGGTTAAACATTAGGAAACACTTGGTAATAATATGGCTAGTTAAGCACTGGAAAAGATTGCCTGGGGAGGTCACACAGCCTCCCTCCTTGGAAGGTTTCAAGAGTATGCAAGATGTATGTTATCAGAAATTATGCTTTTAAAGTTGTGGCAGACTTAGACAACTTCTGAAAACTTACTTCCCTTTATGAGGGCTCTTGTTGCCCCAGTTTGAAAGGATAATTCACTCTAGGGATGTGGCAGCCATGCCTGGATGCTGGAATGACACACTGCAGCAACCGCAGCCCTCTCTCGGCGTCAGTGGCTCAGCAGGTGCGTCAGCCAGTGCCTCAACTCCAGCAGAGAGGTGATCCCTCCCACAGGCACCTCTGCACCTAAATGGACTTTTCAGCACTTTATTGAACCAGGAGCTCAGCTGGCAGCCTTTCCCCTGCCAAGGTTCAAACACAACTGCCCAAGTTTTTACCATCCGCTGTTCACACCTCCGGCAGCACTCAGCTGGGAATTGCTGCTGAAGGACACAGAGGGACTTTACTCAATGCACAGTTCTGCTCCACGTTTCCAGAGAAAACTGAACTGCTGGGCGAAAACACAGCCTTCACTCCCTGCTCCAGCTAAGAATTTTTTTCAGAGGGAAACAAGGAGAGAGTAGAACACTGAGGCCCAAGCTACAGTCACATGTAGCAGATCATGCCCTACCCACTGCACCTCCTGCCCTGCTCAGGAGCATCTGCACAACAACCTGTGGGTAACACACATGCAGAGAAGACATCAGATCACTGGCCACTAGCCAAGGATTTATCCCTTCAACAAATGTGTTTAAACCCAGACCTAGCCATGTGTAGAATGCTCTGAATGACACAGTTGCTGAATGTTTCCCTTAAAATGGTAACTAGGATATCGATCATTAAGCTCCCAGTCGCAAAGATATTCATGTTCCTACCACCCACAGTAGTCTCTGACAAACGTCACTCTGTCTCTGTCCACTGAAGTCACAATGCTGTAAGAAAGTCACAGCTCCCATAAAATGAGGAAGTTAGTTTATCTGAACTTACACAGCATGATGTGACATCGATAAAATGATAATAAAACTGGGGGAATCAGAAGAAGGCAGAGCTTGTCTGCTGATTGAAAAGGTGAAGTGTACAAGAATTCTTGCATTCCCCTACTGTACAAACATTGATCTCTATCTTAGGGTGTCAGTTGAAAAGGAGATGTGATCTGTTACACAACATATTTCATTCAGTTAACAACACTTAGTTACATGCTAATAAAGCATGTGTTAAGAATACATCAAACTAATTATTTAATCACAATTTCTTCCCCCATTCTCTTTAGCCTGCACTGGATTTGAGGCATAAAGAGGATTCATTAAATATTTCGCTGTTTCAGTAGGTTTTTTGGCATATTGGGCCAAGTTTCTCAAACTTGTAGGAGGAAGGAGAAAAGCCACAACACGTGCACACTCACACACACACATGAACACAGAGCAGGGAATGAGGAGATGATGTAGCCACTGGCAGGATGTGTCTGCTCTTGATTTCACAGTGCCATCCAGCCCTTCCCTGGGTTACACAGCAGGGTTTTTTTTCATGTTATTTTGTGTCTCAATGCCAGCACTGACTGTGGTGATTGATTGACTGAGCTGGTGCTGCAGGATTCAAAACAACAACCCTGGTGGCAGCAGCTCAGGGAAATGCAGAGAACTCTGGGTTAATCCAAGGAGAAAAGAAACAACGCTGGTGATCTGCCAGCTCCGAGAATCCTACAATAAATTAGGAATAGCTATATTCATTGTTTTAAAATGAAAGTTACAAGCGGAGCCTGGCAGAAGTATTCTAAACACTCTGTGCTGGGCTTTAGCCTGTGGGCACCCAGAGAAAAAGCCCTTTTCCCTTCGCATTGAGCTCTTCCTCACACATCTCATCCCACCAGCCTCAGCACGTGGGCTCACAAAAGCCATTCCCTCTCTGCCCTTGGGGCTCAGGGCTTTCTACCTGCCTGTCCCTGATGTGACCATTTACTGTTATTCACCTACACTGAAATGGAAGAGTTTCCCCTCACACAGCATCTCCTCCCCTCTGGCAGCAGTGTCCCTTTCCCCGGGGTCACCCCCCCTCCTCGCTGAGGATCAATGAAACCCTCTCAGACTTCACTCCTTCACCTCCTACCAGAGTAAAGGAGGTGGAGATTGTTTTCCAGAAGCAATGTTTCTCCTCGGGAAAAAGCCCACAGAGAATTCAAAGACGATCCTTGAGCTTTTTGCTTTCGTTACTTTTCCCCACCACCCCTTTAACTCCTGTGATCTCCTGTCCCTGCTCACTCCACTGCTGCTGCCTCTTAGTTAAACATTTTGACACAGACCCTATTTTCATCTTATGTAACTCCCCTCTCACTCCCTTCAGCAGAGTCCCACTAACGTGGTCCCCATTCTGTTTCTCCTCCCACTCAGTTTATAGTAGTAGCTACTTGTCTGTTTCCCTGATAGTAATTCAGCCTTCCCCTGGCTGCATTATGAAGATAAGCTGCTCCTACTGACAAAGAAATCGCTAATGGACGTGCCGTGACTGCTTTCCCATCCCTGACAGCGGCTGCTGCTGTCAGGAACTTTCTCCCTAGCACAAGTAGTTTTCCAGCATGCCCAGTAAAACAGACCACATTTATGATTGCTGGCATACTCACAGGGTTACCAGGCAGCTTTTTTCAGGACAGACTTTACAACTTGCATATAGATGGATCCAGACATGGCTCTGGATATAGACAATGGGAGATTTAGTATTGCATGTTTTTGCACCATGATTTGGTGGCTTTGTATGAACAAAACAGAAACAGAAAATAATTATTTGTTTGCCAACCCACTGAATGTAGGGAAGAAGCACAAAGTTTTATTCATCTGCAAGCTCAGCAGATGTCAGTGTATGAATGGCCTGATTTCAGTCTCGTTTTTGGACTAATGAAGATTTAATATAGCTAACAGAACCATGAGGTAATTCTGGGTTTGAACAAAAAGTGATTCCATATCATCCCATAACTTGTCACAATTAAACATTAACTAACCCCATGAATTTTGTTGGTGGTGTTTTGTTAGAACAGCTTCTGAGTGGAGTAATAGTTCAGTCATTATTTGAATGTCTGCTATAGTGGAGTCTATCACCACTGAAAGCCCAGAATAATGGCCTATGTTATTCTTTTGCATCTTTTTCTATACAGCTTTTGAGGGAGCTGTAATTGAAGAGAAATGAAAGGGCAGCCAACCAAGAGACAATAGTGCAAGGATCAGTACTGGAATGTGAGACAACATACTTTAAAAGCTGAAACTTTAAAACTCCTGCTACGTGTGTACTTTTGAAAAGGGTAACATCAATAGCAAAAAAGAAACCCCGGCTATTTTCTCCTGATTAAGAAATAATCGAACTCATATTTTTTATTTTTTGTTTATAATCTGGTGGCCTCCTATGAGGGCATGAAAAAAGGATTAATGCTTTCACTGGGTACCTATTTTTTACAGCTGTTCCCTTTAGAAAATGTGATTAACTAAAAAGGTGAAAAAGACACCCATGGAATAAAGATATGAGAATACTAAGGCAGGGTGTTAAGAAGCAGGGACCCTGCAGCAATTTACAAAAAGCCTGCAAAATATGAGCTGCTTCTTAGCATCAAGTCCTGTGTCAGCTGGGTCTCCAGTGATGTCAGTGTTGTACCCCCTACTGAAAGTGCATTCCTTGCACTTAGAGCTGAAACACCACAGCATTTTCCATACTTAAGTTTGAAACTCCAGTACTTAGAGGATTGCAAGAGGATCACCATTGCACACTGACTGATGCACCAAGCTTAAATTTTCCTCCTGTTTCTACAAATATGAGAAGTAGAAGCTCTCTAAGGACCTGGTATAAAGCTACTGAAGCCATTTTAAAGCCACTAAAGTCAGTGAAAATCTTTACATCTGTCTCTTGCACTCTTGGATTCTCCAAATACTTATGTGTGTACTTAATGTTCACATGAACAATCCCACTGGACAAATTGTTTGTCTGAAGCTCGGAAAATGGCCAAGATGGCTTTAACTAAATGTGGCCAGGCTAAGCCCAGACATAAGCCTTTCCCTATCAAAGACAATTCAGCAATATTCTCAATTTCTGAAATGATCTGTGCATCTGAAGATATTTGGGATATGTTTGTGATCAAGACTTAAAATGATACATTAAAGGACTGAGCTTGTTCAAAATAAGCTGGATCCCAAACATAGGAGTCACTGGATCATAAACATAAAAACACTGAGGCTATTTCAGGCTGTAATAAGAAATGTTTCCTCCAGTGTACACCCCAAAAAGATTATGTTGCTTTTAATGATGGAGAGTTTAACAAAACATAATTTGGAACCAGTTTTCAGTACTCCTGCCAAACTCTGAGTAAAACATCATTTACCTCCTAAGTGAACATTTTTTCTGGCAGTTTTGTATGAATTAAACATTTTGGTCATTTAAAGGAAAAATGTTTAAAATCTGGAGTGTTCTTAAAATAGCAGATCAGTATACTTAAAATATCTTTTCTGATTTTAGGGAACTCCCCCATGTATGTAACGTGCTATGAAAACCAGAGCTATTCTGCACTAATTTCAGAGCAGGCTTATGAAAATAGTATAATGAGGCAAAGAGCTCAGCAATGCCAGAGCATGGGGACCACAATGCTGTAATAGATGATATCAGGATGATGGCAAAATAATGTCACTGCAGTCACTGGAGACTACATTACTATGTCAAGATGATGGCAAAATGATTTTGACGCAAGTCTATTGAAACTCTGCTAAAATATCCAGATGATTGCAACATATCAGGCAAATGCCCCAGAGGCAGTGGCTGATAAATTTGTGGTAAAGTATTTCAAATGCACCACTCTAACCTATGTTACATGATCAAGATCCTGGTCTGCTAATGCTTTAGCCTGACCAACACTGGCCAAGGATCTCAAAAGGAAGCTTTGCCTTTTGGTGCAAAATTCTGATGATCCCAGGCATTTCAGGACACAGAGTTGATTTGGTTTTCTGTGCACGCACAGCTGTAGTTTGAGATTGCCATAGCTGACAAAACAAGTCCACTTCAAATGTGGCCTTATCTGGGATGAGCAGTTCTAGGAGTTTATGCTGTGGAGAGGCAAACTGTGCCCTGGTGCTCCAGATGTGGAAATATCAGGTGATAAGTGAGAATCACAGCCAAATCACAGCCAGGAGTAAGATTTCCCATTGTGGAGAGTGGTAAACATGTCACAGGTAGCAGATAGCCAAGGAAGCTTTAGCATCTTCTCCCCATATAAAGTAACAAGTTAATCAGCAAGGGATGTTGTCTTAGATGAACTCACCATTTACCCAAGGGGGCTAATTTTTTTGCAGCAGTAAGATGCTGCTCCTGAGAGTTACAGCAGAGCTCATGGATACTGACAGAAGTTAGCTGTGCAGAGCCTGATGGAGGTTGAGCAGATTACACTGGAGTTTAGCTGAGCAGATTACACCAAAGAACTGTATCACATAATAATGTATTTTCCTTATATACAAGAAAAACTTGCAGAACATCAGCCAGCACTGCTCCCTGCTCTGCCAGGGCTGACAGTCCCTTAGTTTTAAGAGCAGCATGCTCAGCAGGAATGGTAAGTACTGACTGCAGGACTGAGCCCTCGGAAGATTGTTACAGCAATTAGTGCAGAAGCAGCAACATTCCTGCTATCAGAACTAACGAGAAGCTGCAAGAGCTATTTCAACAGAAATAGTCAAGGCTGCTCTAATTATATGTTCTTTGCATAGGCTGGTGAGTACGATGATTTTAGAAACTGGGTTATTCAAGCTTCTGAGGTTACAAATGCTGCTGTGCCAGCTCCACCCACTAAGTAAAAGGTTGCACACTGCAGTCAGCTCTGGCTCCTTCAGTGCAGCCACAACCATGGGCAGCTTAGAAGGGAAAATAAGGCTGTTCAAAGGACAGCCAAGCATATTTAGGAGGTGGCCTTGCTGGACTTTCGGTTCTACTACAGGTATATTTCAACAGTGGTGAGAAGTGCTTTTTGCAGTTTTCTAGTAAAAGAAGCCTTTACTGCTTGTTTTCTAATCTTGCTGCTCTGACCCACTTGTTCCTCACCTCCAGCTGACAATGCTGGGCTGCCCATCGCATTCAGCTTTGCCCTGGATCTTGGCTCATCATGTCTATTGTGAACAGATGGAGCTTGGGGTTCCTGCAAATCCCATCTGCTCCTGCAGCAGCCAATATTAGTAGTCCTTTAAGAAGAAGCCTAGGTCCCTCCAGAAATCATCTTTCTTCCTTTGCATTGTCACTTACTGGGGCAGATGGACCAGTGAAAGACATCAGGAGGTGTCAGCAGCACCCACAGAACGGGGCATACCTCATCTTTCCAAATGAATATGAGCAAGGTCCTTAAGGCCTTGCTCTGCAAATATGGACTTGTGGCCACCTCTGACAGAAAGCTGCCTCACCACAGTGCAGATCCAGCTGAGAAGCCTGTACCTTATGGGTTAAGTTTGCAAAGGAGGTTGATGAAAATACAGGGTTTTGCACAACAGTTCACAACCTTAGTTGACCCCGCATAATTTTTTTGTCTCAGATTTAAAGACCTAATCCTAATTTACAGAGATTTTATTGTTCCAGGGCTAAGTTACATGAAGACCTACATTCAGGCACACCTCTCCACACAGCTACACTCACAAGAGAAACTACATCCAGGAATTCTATCACTCCTGAAACTCCAAGAAAGGGGAGCACAAGTACCCTGTGGGAGACAAGACTCAACTGGAACCCAGCCTGCTTCAGCTCAGCATTTCTGCTCAGAAGGGAGGTGAGAGATGAAGGGAGAGAAGGGGAGCACAGAGAGCAGGAGTTCCTTTGCATACAGCTCTTCAGCTGAGAGGTTTGCCCATCCTTATGTCACAGGCTCAGACTCAGCTGGAAGATACAGGAGCATATTCCCATTTCAGATTCCCACCTCAGCTGACTTGCTAGCCTCTGTCAAGGGAGACCCAGCCACCTGCCACCATCCCTCCTGATTCCTGGGAAGGAGCCTGGCTGCCTGGGCACCAGGGAACTGATTTGCATGCCTGGGGATCTTGGACCCATGGGGGAACTCTCCTATACCATTCAGTCTACATGCAACCCCTATACAGGTGAATCACAAATCCCAAGTTAGAATGCCTGATCCTGTATAAGTAGCACAAAGGAAAAGATTTTGCTTTATGTGACCAGAAGAAAACCCTCCCTCACTACAGGGATAAAGCCAAGTGGAAGTGATTTCTGTGCCTTACCAATCTCATTAGGGATTTTAACTGGGAACAAAGGGGTATTCGGAATGCTTTGCTCCAGTGATCTTCCGTTTCATGTAAACTCCATTCTAGTAGTGGAGAATGGAGTGATCTCATGATCATTTTTTAAGTCATCCAGGGTCTTTCAGTATATATTGACCAGTATATAGGAGGCTATAGTTGCATCCTTGACATCTTCCCCATTCTCTAGTGCTGAGCACAATTGTGCTTTTACATAGGATCTGGTAGAAATACAGACTATTTTGTTTCCTATCAAGACAAAACTCTGCTTCCAGGAGCACTAGCTGAATACAGAACAACGCCATTAAATTCACATTGATGGCTATGAAATTATTTGGCCTTCAAACACGCTAGTCAGTGGTTGAAATACAGGCATCTCTCCTGGAGTCACTGTGACACTTAGTAGCAGCAAGCAACTGGATTGTGAACACTGTTCTTTTAGCATGAAACTAGCTGTTGTAGCTCAATTATTTCCTTTATTTTTCTACTGTCACTAATATAAATCAATACTTTTCCATCTGCCATTTCTAGAGTTGAACCATGTATCGCCTTCCTAAGCATTATGCAACCTCTTGACAGAAACCCATTATAAACCTTTCAATTTATTCTGCAGCACAGCTCTGCTAGTGATATTTACATGTATAACATACACATCTTATACTCTTTTCTTTCTTGAAGCCTCTTTTATTACACCACACTTGCACACTGTACTCACTTCAGCCTCTAGCCAAGGCAAACACAGACAAAAGTACACTTCTTAAACATATTTCCGTTTTAACTGCAGTCTTCAGTATTTCCAGTGAGAAGATCATAAAGAGCTGTCAACAGAAAAGGGAGTTGATTTCAATTTTTAGTGCCTTCATGGTACAGGAGACTTGTAAAAGATCACAGCACTTTGGTGGATGTTATACTCAGTGCAGAAAGCTGCCCCTTAGATCTGCAAGATACAGGTACCCACCCCAGCTGCTGATCCCCTACTTGTGCAAATCAGACACTCTCTTTTCCTACAAACACATCCGTACATTGGTTTCACAGCACAGAAGCAGCAGCCTGACAGGACCTCTGTCTTTGGTGGCAGGACCCAATGGGTTTCACTTTTGATCTAACAGGACCATAGTTGTTCAAAGTCACACCTGTCTTCCTGCCAGTCCTACTCACAGTTTCTGCTGGTCTTGAAGTAAGACAGGTGGTAACTACAGAAGCAAGACTCTGCCAAAGTAATTTGCCTATATATATTTTCCCCCCCCCAGGCTAACTGCAATCTTGTCTTGGAATTACACTCTGCATAGCCCACAGCCCAGTGTTCAATAGCACCACACGTGTATGTGAACACTCCTTGCTGGACCAGTCACTGGCTGGTTGGGTGTAACATCAGATCAACAATCAATCCACAGCAATTTTGGAATTGCTGTTTTTAGCACGGTTACCTGGGAAGGAGATTAAAATGATGAAAAACAGGTAGAACTCCCCATATAGCCTTAGTGAAACCCCCAAACGGGCTGTACATCTGCAGAAGGCATGGCTCCAAGAGAACAGGGACTGTCAGCCACAGCCATTACCTTGCAGGAAGATGGGAGCTGCCATCCTGGGTCACATCTGCTGTCCCTGGAGTCTGGTATCATGGACCAGAGGAACTGTGCCTGTAATGGCTGATTATGGAAAAGCCTGCCCTAGAGGGAAATACTTCCTTAAGTCTCATCAGTCACTACTTACATATGCTGTGAATCATAAGCATTTAAATCTCTTAAGATTTTTATCCTAGTTAACATCAGTATAGATAAGCTCATGACCTGTTTCTGAACATTTAATTGTCCTTTCTTGAATACTAATAAGGTCTCAATATTTTATTTCTCACACAGGCAGAAAAACAATACTTCTGTGAGTATGAAGTCTGAGTAACTTTACTCACTGATGATGTCTTGTGCAAGCAAGACCCAGCATTGCAGGCAGATGGAGAAGTTCCCAGGCCTCTGAATAGGAACAGCATGCCAGAAAATTAAGAAAAAAAGAAATCTGTATCTTGAAAGAAAATTATCTTTCCATGTCTTGCATGGCTTTTGGCTTTGTTACTGTGAAAGATGTCTTGAGAATTCCCTGATGCACCTTTTGTCTTAGTCATTGTTTTACGTATCACTATTCTGTCAGACCTAATTTGCCCATTTCCTTAAGTGTTCTAGAAATTGGTTTCCCTCAGATATTTCCATGTGTTCTTAATGAGAGGAAGCTTCATTTTTTAAACAAAGTACAGTCCCGCTCACTGCATCCACTGTTGCTCAGTGGTCCAGCCACAGCTACATCCTTAGCTAACTTGTCAGTGTTAGTCAGGACCTAGCCAAGAACAGCCTCCCCTCCTGTGTGCTCTGCAGCACTGTTCCACTTGTGATCACTGAAGGGCTTAAGAAGTTGCTCTGGCACATTTGACCAGTTTATAAGAGGGAAGCTGGACCCACCACTTATTACTGTGTTACTTAGGGTTTTTTTTTTTTTTTTACCTTTTTGATCTCCCTCAATGTTTTAGTCACAACATTTTCTTAAGCCAAAGAAATAAATGCAACTTTATTTCTGTAACAGTATTCTCATTGACTTGGGGTTTTTCTCTCTCGTGTTTATAGCATAGTTCAGTTCACACAAAAATGTAACCGGTACACAAACCCCTGGCTATGGCACCAGTTGCTGTGCTGATGAGCTAGTCTGCTCTTCATATGCACTTTATACCTTGGCACCACGGCTTGGCACTGGGTCATATTTCAGTGCTGTGTCCAGAAAGGAAATAGGACTGTACATAAAAAGGTACCAGAGCTACCCAAAGACTATAAGGGGTGAGGTATCTGGTTGCAAGCAGGAACATGACTAAAAAATGAAATAATAATTTTGGTGTAGATGTGACTGTGCTGATAATCACACAGAACCACTGAGAGCATCCTCTGTCTACCAAAAAGGTGAAATCCTGGTTCTACAGAAGGAAAACTTCAGAAGTTTCCAAACACCAGAGTAAAATCAGCCACAGCTGACTGCTCATGAACTTAATAGGTAGTGTGCCTTCTCTCCTGAAAAACCTGCCTCTCGAGTATTTATAAAACATTACATGGTCTCAGAAGTTATCTTGAGCCAAAGATGGAGCAATTACTTCCCTCAAGTCTGCTGGAGTTATGAGGGAAGTGTGCAGAAAAATGGTGTCAGCTTAGCAACATTTTGAAATATTCTTCTCTGCCAGAGGAGCTGTTGGGGAACCAGCTGAAGGGCAAGTGGTGACACTGCTTGGGGTATTGGGTGGTCAGCAGCCCCCTAAGTACACCATGTATTGGGAAGGGAGAAAAATAATTTAACATAGTGTTAGGTGCTAAATAAAAATCTTACACTGATGGGGAAGAGGAGTCAGATAAACTTGCACTGAAGTTTTGAAGATCCCAAAGCAGAAGAATCAGCTTCAGAAGCAGTGGGATGTGCTGGGGTGTGCCACCCATACATAAGCATCACAGAAGTACACACAAGGAAAGCAATCACATACACATTAATTTCAAATATTTCAATCCTTCTACTGCCAAATACAGTGCATAAGATGAGGTTTTCAGTCACTATCTGGATTCTTTGTGCCTTTACTCTAGGAAACGGGGGCTACAGCAACTGGTGTAACCCAATAGGCAGCATGTTTACCTAGCTCTGCTTTGGATAGAGCTGACACGTTTGGCTCTGCCTCTTTCCTTAAGTTTTACTCGTCAGATTTCCCCAGCCAAATGCGCCCCACTCGCTCCTGTTGACAGTGACCCCGCAGATACTCCCAGCTTGGCTGGAGCCGCGATGAACTTTCAGCTTCTCCTCACTGGGTGTGCCCTGGCCTGCTGGGGATAAAACGGCGCATTCAGCTGGTGCTCACCACGGGGAATAAATATAGCCAGGAAGGAACTGGAGGCTGGCGGGAGAGCCGTCGGTAGCGGTGACGTGCGCGGTGCTTGGCCCCGCTCCCCGCGCGGTGTTGGCCCATCAGCCCCGGGCGGCCCCTGCGCGGCTGCACAAGCGGGGCCGCGCTCCCCCTCAGCCGGGGGGGAACAGCGGCCCCTCGTCCCCTCAGCCGGGGGGGCACAGCGGCCCCTCGTCCCCTCAGCCCGGGGGGCACAACCCGGGGAGCACAGCGGCCCTTCGCCACCTCAGTTCGGGCACACGGCGATGGCCCCTCGCCACCTCAGCCCGGGAACACGGCGATGGCCCCGCCGGCCGGACGCAGTAACTGCTGGTGGAGCCCCGTGGGAGGAGGGCCCCCAGCTCCCCCCTGCCTGGGAAGCAGCTGTGCCACTGTTGTGCCACATCGCTGCTGTGCCACCGTTGTGCCACATCGCTGCTGTGCCACCAGCTAATCCACATCTGTGGAACCACAACAGGAGAGCCCAGAGGAATTTTTTATTATTTTTTTTTTTTTTAAGAGGAAAAAAAAAAACAGGAGAGCGTTTCCCAGAGCCAGACTAGCAAGACAGCACCATATTCCTGAATTAGCACCACTGGAGCAAAGCAATTCCCAGTATCAGCTGGGAAAGGGCAGGAGCAAGTGAGCGAAGCAGGCAGAGGGGAACATTTAATTCAGAGCCTGTCTAAATAAGTACCTTGTGCTACTGCCAGGAGCCCCAGCTGTCAGCACCACCTTTCACCTGAGCCCGCCGCCTCCTGAGCCAGCTGGAGGAGGATGTGTGTAGGCAGTTTCTGATGACATTCAGGGAGCCGAGGACCATGAGCTGCTGCTTCCCACAAAAGTGCTTGGTGACTGGGAGGCAACAAAGGATGGGGCTGAGGGGGAAAGGCGCTGGTAACAGGGATCTGCAGTGGCTTTCATGCACACTGCTTCGCCTCTGAGCCACCTGAAGTGTCACCTGAGGTAAGGGACAGTGAACACCGAGCTCAGCTTACTGGCCACGGGTGCTTTTGATAGCTCAAGGCTGGCTGTGCTCAGCCCAGCTGTGCCCTGTGTGGGCACAGCCAGAGGTTCCTCACATTGCTGGGGCACAGCCCAGCAGTGAAGGCACAGAGCAGACACAGCTACGAAACCACCCTGGTGAGGCACGTCTGTCTCATTTCTTTGAAGCTGGACAGATTTCAGAATGACTCAATAAAAGTTACAATTCACAGTAGTGAAAAAGATGCTTTAAGGAAGGCACTTTGAGATAATCCAACCTGAGACCATACTGATCTTCCCTGGGAAAAAAAAATGAAATCACTATGGAGGAAAAGGAGTATATTAAAAACATTGCAAGTGTTTTGCAAGCCATATTGAGGAAGGAATTGATCACTAATACCTGGATTCAGGACCTGATTTCCTACTTGATAATATCTAGATTTCATTATGTCCTTAAACAAGTGCCTAACTCTGATTCAGTATTCTAGTTTGCATTCCAAAAGCCCCCACAAAACAAGATATGTGAAACAACTTATGTTTATATGTACTTCCAGGCCTTAAAAAAATTTGGCACACACTTTTCTATGACATAGTTCAAAGCAGTGTTTTATATAATCGCTGTATTTCAAAGGCATATGAAACTGAAAACTTGATAAGAAAATGAGAAGTGGAATGCTTAACTTCAAAGAGAAATAAAACCTCACTTCCTACTTCTGCCCCACTGTTCTACATTGCAATTAAATGAGACATTTCATACACGATATTGTGATTTATCACTAGACAGAATGTAGAAGCTAGCTTCTACTTTAATAAAGACTGCCCAGCTTGTGGAATTGTGATGCCCAACTGTGAATATATTTTACTAGTAAGTTACATCCACTCAAGAAAAAGACATGAATGAAGCTTCAAGAGAAAAGTAAGGACCAGGCATTAAGAAACAGAAGGCTAAAACAGCCCAAGACCTACATCAAACTTCCATTTTTCTGTTAATTCCTTAAAATGCTAAATCAAAGGGTGGAAGTAAAACTCCAAGGCTAGAGCAAAGGCATCAGTAGGGAAATCCACATCAGTAATCACCAATATATAAAGTATTCTAAGGGGTTAAATTATTTTTTTCAGGAATCAACATCCCATACACTCATCTGTTTCAAGCTGCCAAAAAGAAGCCACAACCAACCAAACAAAATCACCAAAAAACCCCTCAAAAAATCATCTTTTGTGTCCCTGCTACCTAAGCCCCACCAAGGACTAGAGGGAAGCAGGACAATGCTAGAGCGCCCAGAGAGCTCAGCTAAGCCAAAAGAGGCTCACCAGGGTCTGTTACCCAGCCAATGGGAATTCCATGGAGAAGCGAGTGGGAGCAGAAACCCAGCTGGGATCTGGATTCCCTGACTCCTTCAGTGTGCGCTGCCTTTCATCCAGGGCTTGTGGCAACTCCACAATTAAGAGCTTAATGCATGTAAGATATACTTTGCAAGCAAAACATTATTCATTAACAAATCTGATTAAAGTGCTAATGCAGTGAGCACTAGCACAAGTTCAGAAAGACAAATAGTCTCAGTGGTGCAGTGTTTGTGAGGAACATTAACCGTAAATGGATTTTAACTATTTAAATTGGCTTCTGTTCAGGAACTATGAAAAGTCATAATGCAGCACAGAACACTTCATTTAGCCTACCAAGCTTAATGTGAGGAGGAAAAAACCCTACAGATTAAGGTTTCTGACTTCAGAACAGTAATATGTGTAATTCTGCAAAGATACCTGTGTGATAGTCCTGGACTTATTTAAAAAAAAAATCCCTCAGCAGCACTCCACTGATTATTAAAGATTTGTTGGTAAAGGGTGTTTCTTACTGTGTATAGAACATTTTAAACTGATTCCATATAGACTAAAGCATGTTCAAATCCTGGATTCTACAAATGTACACTGTGCTTCGCTGCTATACTGGTAAAACTGTTCAGCTTTCATGCTTTTATAAGCCTTGTGATATTTCAGATCATGGAGGCAAGTTGTTACAGGAGAATTTTAGCTTTAATCTTTTTACTAAAGGTATATTTTCATCATTTTGGCAGGACTAAAAAAAGTTCCCACTGGCCACGACAGACATCTGATGGCTTTCCCTCCTTTCACATGCCTGCTTTTCCTATTTTTTTCAGAAGCCTGATATCAAATCCTGTAAGCAAGTAACTCGGGCTGATACATGCAAACAAACTCTAATAGCTATTCCTGCTTGGTTGTGCCCCTGCTAAATACAGGTCTATTCTGAGTCCTTTAGGAAGAATGTATTTCATTGCAGGCAGACACCAAGCCCTTATCTGCAGCTGCTCCGTGCTGTGAGCGGCTGGGGCAGGGTGTGGGAGCCTGAGGTGTGGGATGTCTCGGAAGGATTCCTGGCGCTGTGTTTTATTGCCTTCCTTTGATCCCTCTCCGAGAGGTGGTAGGTGCACAGCTTTGACCTACTGAACTGAGCTATGCTAATATGGACAGAACACTGCAGTAATTATTTCATTGAATGACCGAGAGCTCCAATCGCTTCTGTACAATAGCAGCCCACCAAAATGCATACTCCTGTGTAACCTGAAAAACGAATAGTTTAAAAAACTCTAGGTGCGTTTTTTTTTGCTCTTTCCATTGATCTTTTATTTCATTCTCTAAAACTCAAGATAAGCCTCAACACAGAAGATCAGAGATCAAGAGGAATTTTGACTGAATCAAGCTGTAATATTTGGCCCATAGTTTCTAGAACTATTTCTGCAGCCTAAGAAACACTTCTAGTCAAATCCCCCAGTGATAACAAGCTGTGTACACACACTGTTTACAGTGGCCTGATATAAACTTTACCTTATACACTCAGTACCTTTTCCTCTTACAGCAGCCTGTTTCATATGTTCAAATCTTGTTTGAAGGCAGTCACAAAACCAAGCAGTTTGGAATTTCTGAAACATCTAAGGAGATAGAAATCAAATGGTGCTCAAGCTAGTTAATTAAAACATTTCAGAATCTTTCACCTGCAAAGTCAAGCTGTTTTGTTAAGTGAAGAATTGAGAGACTAACAGAGCAGGTGCTGCTGCAAGCACAGATTGCCAGAGAAAATCACTTTATAGAAGCCCATCAGAAGTAGTCTGACTACAGGATCTAATAGCGAGGGCAGCGTATGCTCATTGCGTCTCATTACCTGATTGTGAAATCTTTAGTTTAGGAGAGCTCTCATTGAAGTCAATAGGGATTTTCCCAGAGTCAGACTGCAGGATTGGGACCACACTGTGCCATTATGGTAGATATCACAAAGACCAGGCTGCCTATTTTAGAGTTTTCAATGGCAGCATCTGATCTGAAGCCAAATGAATTTAATAGAACAGTTTCCATTGATTTCATTGCAGACCGGACCAGGGAAAGAGTCACCTAATGGTTGAAATAGTAGAAGGAAGCATCCTTGAAGCTGTTTAAGAGGTTGTGAATATATATATATTCTCTCCCTCAAGTTAAAAAAAAATAGAGAACAGTTATTAAGGACTATGAAATGATAGCACAGAAAGGAAAAGCTGCAATCAGCTGGAATGATGTGCATCCTGCTTGGTATTTCAGGGCATCATTTATTGAGTTTTAATGGAAAAGAATGTTAAAAGGTCAGAAGCAAACATCTGCACACCACTGCACATCTGAGCAGTACCAATGAAGTCAATGATGCTTGATCCATTTGTGCAGAAAGACTAAGGCCAATGCTTACAATACCAATTGTCCAGGGCCTGTCCTGCTGGGAGGTCTCTTGAACCCTGGCTCTGGAACCCCCTTGAAATCATTGCCAGTGTGTGTGAGCAAGCGTATTTGCCTCAGTCAGCAGTTTCCAGGACACAAGCCTTAATCTGTATGATCCTTGGGGCAGAGGGGGTAATGTATCTGCATTTATATGGACAACCCAGTCCTACCTAGGATTACAGGTAACAGCATAAACAAAGCACACCACTTCTTTCCAGATAAACTAAGAGAAGGGAAATCAGAGAATATTTTAAAGGACTTTTCTGAAAACATTTACCTCAGGAAAACCCTTGTATACCCACTAGGCTCTTAAAATGCAATCCCACTTTTTTACTCACTCCAATAAAAGTTGTAACCCAGATGAAGCATTTTTACTGCGTTGAACCTAGTTTTTCCCAGTGAACTAACCTCATTCTGAAAGTTCATCTTTGCTAGGACAGATGTGCTACCTCTTTTCCATTGGTGCACCTTTGTGTCAGCAGTTGCCTTTGTGTTGCCCCAGAAGGCAAGAACATGGACTTTACACAGGCTAGAAAAGAGAGACACATTCAGAAAGAACAAGTGGCAGAAATAGAGATGTGCAGTAATGAAGCTTCTTCTTCCAGCTTATTTCTCTGTTCCCTCTGAGAGTGAGCCAAAACCAGTAGTGTTCTTCTAGTCTCAATTGCACTGCTTGATACACACATGTGTTAATCAAAGCAGGTAAAACTACAACTTACAAGGGCTGCCTTCTAACATAGAGGATTTTTTTAAAAATATCATGAAAAGATAATTCTATTGTAATACATATTCTATGTTTGTAAATGCACTATTGTTTGCTGTGTGTTAACTTCCCAGGGTTCCTAGCATGCATTACTGCCAGTTACCATCTCTCTCGAATGAGCACACCAGTCAAGATGAGACTGTACAGATGAACTTCTTTATTTTTCAGAGGCAATCTGTCCTTTTTGTGCCCCCTCCCCCTCTTTCAGAGATGAAAAGAGCCTTTCTAAGCAGTTGCTTCTTTTCCATCCCTGTTCTTTTCTAATAGGCGATGGCTCAGTTTTAGAAGACTTGAGGAAGGATACTGAACTGGAGTCAAACTTGAGATTCCCCGTGCATCTATTTCTTCACTTGCCAACTACTGTAACGCTGAATCATCTTCCAGGTTAAATTCATTACTCTCTATTCATTATTTGGAAGTCTTTTTATGAAAAGTGGTACATATTATTATGGTATCAATGTCATTTTATGACAACTCTTAGTGCAAGATATTTTTCCCTGTCCTGAAGGGGGAATGAGTAAATATAACTGCCCTTCTAGGTGCATTTTCCTCAGGAAGCAGACCTAGACTTTCTGCACCAAAATACCTAAGCACCACTATCTCATATGAGAGGGCCAAAGCCATGAGGTGGATGAGAAGCAATAGCATATTGGAGCCTCTGTGCACACAGAACTGGGACAAAGAGCCATACGAGTCAGGATTACACATGCGTACATAATTATATGTTACCCAGCAATTATGTGGAGAAAGCACTGCCCATCTAGATCTGCAACAGCTACTGTGCACACACACAAAGCATCTACACGCTGCCTTATTGAGGAACAGGAATGGAACAACTTTTTTTTTAAAAAAAAAAAAACAACACCAAAGAGGACAGAAAAAGCATATGTTAAGGTATGATTGACAGCCGCCATAATGGACTGTCATGTCAAAAGAACTGCCTTGCTAATTCTCTTACATAATGAGCTAGATGCTAGGCTCTCCTTGCAAGTTTGATTGTGCACCCTTCCATCAATCTCACCGACATCTTGGCATCTAAAATACAGCAAAACCACTTAACAAGGGCTCTTTAAACAGGCAAGAGGAGGGATGTCTCTGCGTATTAAATGTGATGTGGAGGTTGCTATGGTAAATTTGAGCATGTGAACATCGCAGTGCAAAATTCCATACTGGTGGCTAGAGCTGAGGCTAGCCATGCCTCCAGGTTCTTTAAGTATACTTAGATTACATTATTCAATGAGTGGAAAAAATATGGTTCTGGTGCCACTTTCATGGTAAGGAAAAAAACCCTGCCTTTGTCTAATCCTTTTCTTTGTGTGTGTTTGTAGATCCCCAGGGTATTGATGAGCAGTATCCAAAATGGGTTGTAGTATGTTCTCTCTGCAGCTTTCAAATATGGGGCTCCATCCCCATGAAGACTCCTTCAGTAACTAGGAAAGGAAATATATATGCATTTCTCTCTCTTTTTTTTTCCACTTCGTCTGGTTGTCACAGTTACATAACGCTGCCAGTTGTAATCACAACTCAGTGGTGTTGTTAGGCAACTCGGTTAGCTTTAGTTATTGAATTGAAAATTGCCATATAGGTCTCAACTATCTAGCCTGCAGTTCTGGTGATTATAGCTTTAACTATTGGCACTTCCTTCATTAACAGTTCTCCAAGTTCACATTTTGCATGCCAGATTTATAATCCACGGAACCCCTTCAGCTGTGAACTGCTCCCACCCAAGCAATTGGAGATTAATTGCCAGCTCTACTCCAGGGCCGTGTAGCAGAGGGGGCTGAGCTGCTCCTCAGAGTGAAGTTTAGTGTATAAACATTTACTGGGATTTACTGTTCTCTGGGTTGTTTCAAGTTTCCCTTTCTGAAGAAATTCCATGAGAAACCTACTGATTTCCCAGCTCCATGGTGACATTTCTTAGAACATTTTTGTTGTTTCTACTCATTCATTATTGCAGAAGTACCAAAATGAGTAAGACACTACAAGCTCACTGATATCTCCAACATGGCCCACAGCACACAGGAGCTGCCAGCCCCGTTATGCCTATTTTATCTGGTGACTTTGGAGCTATTTATTCAGGGATTTTATTGTTTCTGCTTGTTCCATTTATCTATTTCTTCCTATCTTTTCTTGCTCACATTTTTAAGTTTTAAACTTCAGTTTAGCCTGTGCTCCCAATGTCTGCTTTTTCCTTTTGGTCAAGAAACATTCCCCTCCACAAAGCATCGTTTTTTGCATGTGCGATTCCATTGTTCTCCCTTTGCAAAAATCAAACTCTCTGGCAAACAAGTCCTGGGCTGACTGAGCACAAATGCTGATCTGGCTATTCACTATGATCCTCACAACTGCAGTTATTTTCAACCCCCTCAAATCTCCCGCTTTCCAGCACTTGGTTGGTATCAACTTCCAGGGGTTTTGTGCAATTGCTAACAACATTAGAGCCTTCTCAGTGCTTTTGTTTAAACACATTTAACAGGACTGTTAACTTTCTTCAACTCAAAAACATTCTCCTAAGGCACATCCCATGGCTCCAGAAATCAGACTCATTCTAGGTACAGCACCTCTGACAACAACAGCACCAGTTCTCTCTCACCCAGCCAACCTCTGCAATTTCCACAGTCAAATACCAGCTACAAAGAAGCAAATTTCATACCTGAAGCGCCATTTCTCAAGCAACTGTCAGTACAACACTTGTTTTGATGGGATTTCTTACTCACCTCATGCTCCCATCTCTCCTCACTGTGGTTCCAGGCTCCTCCAGTGCTCTGGATTGCTTCCAGCCCCTCAGTGCTCCCTCTTATTCAGCCTTTCACCATTGCAGACCTGCAGCCTCTTCCCCAGCAGCACCCAGGAAACAGCAAAAGCTTTGTCTCCCTTCAGGACTCTCCCTTATTTGCCACAGCTGTTATCAAATTACTGCCATAACTGTTCAATTATTAGAACTGCACCAAGGTATTTAAAAGCTTGTGGCTGTACCTTGTAAGTTCACGTGGGTAGAGGTGACTTTCTGACAGCATTAACAGATACAGGGAAGTTACCAAGTCCGTTTTATTAATTTTAAATTAAATTGCTGTCCCTTATTTCCTTAACACTTCTGATAAACCTTCCCCCAGTATTTCTGTGTGTATTTTTAAAGTCGTATGTCTGTTTTGGCCACATATTTGTTCCATTCGCTTATGAACACCTTAGTAACAAATTCATCCTCTGGGTTCCTGAATCCTGCTCCAGCCAATCCCATTTAAACAGAAGTCTTGCCCATTCTGCAAGTATCAATTTAATGTGAGTGAGATATTTCCATAGGCACTAGGAGTGAAATTTGGGCTGGGAAGAATATTTATGTGAAGAAAGCACGTGTTACAGACTTTGTTCAGCTCCTGATTCTACCTCTCATAGGCTTCTTGGTGATCTTGGATACTGCTTTATTCCTTTATGACTCAACTTCCTACTGTAAGATAGTGAGGATAATATGTTTGGAATGACCAGTGTTGGTGAAGTTGTGGGGTAAGAGCTACTAGACAGGGAAGTAAATAGAAAGATAAAAAGATCTTTTGCTCTCATCTGTTGGAATAAGTTTTTTTTTCCACCTAGCCCTCTTCAGAACACTTGAAAGTGAAAAAAGAATTGTGTTTCTCAGTGGGCTAGATAGTCTCAGTAAGAGCATTTCTCAATTTTTTAAAAGTGTCTCTCATTTCAATTGTCATTCAGGGAATCTGTTTTGTTTGGGTTTTTTTTCGCCCACTTGTGTATCTGTTCTACTTCTAGCTTTGTTATCCTGAGTTCAAAAACATTTCCACTCTATTCAGATGGTTTTTGTTCAGAACTCCAGACATCAACACTATATGACTTGTAACAAGACATTTAATATTTTTTCAAGTGTATGTTTCTCTATGGGGCTTTTAAAATTGCTTCTAGTAGGGGCAGTCTCTTAAGAGAAAAAAAAAAATATTTCATGGCTGTCTTGCTTTGCATTAACATGTAAAATCACATTTCTACTTTTTGCAATTTTGTGGTTTCCTCTATGACAGTACAGATTAATGGATGCATTTTTTGTTTCTCAGAAAGATCTAATCATAGCAGAGGAAGAGAAGAGAAGCCAGTGAGAATCCTCTGATCAGCCAACTCTCCCTAGATCAAATGCTCTCTGTTTGGGAACATCTGCCTTAAAAGATACCACCTGTTCATAAAAAAATACCAATAATAAAGTGCTCATATGTCAAATATTGCAAGGAATGTTTAAAAGCTTATAATAATGAGTCCTTGTAAAGTAACTAGGTTATAAATTTAGCTGAAAATAATATTGAAAAGCCAAAGCAAGTACATCTGCCTCTGTGGTTGGTATGACAGGATGGTGCATGTAGAGCCATGAGCACATTATAACATTTGATATTTTTAATCAAATCCCATTTTAAGATGTGATGTGTGTTACTCCACTAAAGGTCATTTTAGTTACAGTAGCATTAAGGATTTTCAATAAAACATTTTAAATGCCAGTTATATAACTGCTTTTAAAACATTTAACAGTCACATTGGTTACATGACCTGAGACAAAGGATATTTTCTCAGCACTTTGATAAATGGTGGCTAGATTATCCTTATGGCAATGTTCAGTTCCATAACAGCCTCAGGTCATCCCATAATAGGTGGTATAGGATTTTTTTTCACCAAAAACAATAATTGCTAATGAAGCCAATGGTGATGGAAGTTCAATGACATGGCAGAGGATGGAGACTGCAGTCAGTAATAGCAGCAGACACTGGCCAGGACAAGAAGTTCATCAGCACTTTTCAAGGACAAGGAGATGAAGCAATAAGGGATGAACCCACACAGATCTGGGTCTCAGCACTGCATGGATGTTACAGAAAAAGAACTTGAGGTAACAGAAGTTTTTTCCTCTCCTGCATTTACAAGAGTTTTGCACCATTAAAATATGCTAGAATATGACATATCTAAAATTTAATACAGGATATGTAGGGTATATTTTCAGGACTTCGTACCCAGGAGTACCTGGGCACATATAGAGATACACCACTCCATACTGCTCCTTTAATTTTGAGACAAGGGGATGCTGTGAGATGAACAAGTTCCATGTGATGTACAGGAGACTCATGCCAGATCTTATTATTGAGAGTAGACAGCTATTTCCTGTTAGGTTCTCGGCAGAAAAATATCACTGGAGCTGCATTTTCAGCTGTGGCCTCTCCCCTGCCAACTCTCAGATGCTGGATCTCTCTCCCAGACCCAGCAACCTTTTTGACTCACAACCCACATGGCAGATGATGAGCCAGTCAACAGGACACATTCCTCTCTGTTTCTTTAATTATTTTTTTCTTACTTATCTCTCTGGGTTTTGGGTTCTTGTGATTTAAGCCCCCTATTCCTATGCAATCCTGGACTGTGGAGCATGGGTGTGGTTGTCAGTGGGTTCTAGCCATACTTGTAGACTTCTGTCCCCTCAAAGCAAAGCAAGTGGATTTCTTATTTTTAATAAAAAGAAAATATTTGTTGCAAAAATGAAATAAAAATAGTGTATTGTTATTTTCTCCTGCTCTGAGAAGGAGTTATTTGATGACCTTCTGAGGGCCTGTCCAGCATGAATTATTCTAAGAAAATGTGTATATTTGTTGAAACGCAATATAAGCAAAACCAACAGTTGCACTCCTTTTTCACTGCTCTTAGGCATCATGTCTTTCTCAGTGACTTCAGGTCATAATGAAATTAAGAAGTTCCTGTGTTTCAGAATAATATCTTCCACAGCCAATTTTATCACGAGCCAATGAAATAAAAGTTTCCAAAGTGAACAGCTGGCATGTCTTTTCATAAAAGATTCCCTTTTAGAACACTATTTCCAAACAATATTACAGTGGTTCCATTCACAAGGCTATAGTTAAGACTGTGTCAATACTTCTCTTATAAACCTTGTTTTTCAAGGGTTTATAACTTTACAGCTGAGCCATAATTAGCTGAGATTTGAGTTAAGGCACAAGAGTTCAGTCTGTCTGTGAGAGCATTTCTGCTAATATTAATAAAATCAGTTTTAAATCATACAAGAGTAAAACATAGTAATTTATAACCATAAAATGGATTCTTGAACATTCAACAGCTTTGATTTTAAAAAAAGGAATTTTGACAAGTGATTAAACCATACTATGATCTTTGTATTTTTTGTCTTTTTAGAAGAAAAAGAGCAAAAAAATCACTTTAGAAACTCAGTTTGACAAACAGGGAAATTCAAAATCAAAGTGGATGGTCTCTCCTTAATTTATGTTTTTATGGAGAATGGGTACAATGGTCTCATTAAAAGGCACAGAATCAAGCTCATGTTCTGTGGCTTTACTCAGTTCTTGCTGGCACATAAGCAGAGCTTTTAATACTTGATTTCATTTTGTTTGAGTATTTTATGGCAACACCAGTTTGCATCCTGCCTGTTGTTTCATGGCCACTGCAGTCTCAGCTTACAGCCCATTTTTCTGCATCCCCTGCTTCCAAAGCCGTTCTTCATTACAGAGCAAAACCAACACCTCCCGTTTCCCATTCCAGCCATCCTCAGCTGGGCTCCACTGCCAGCCCAACTCACCCTTTGAGCAGAGTCCACCCAGGATGCTGTGGCTGGGGCTCTCCTGGCTGCATCAGGACTCCATGACAAGGAGAGAGACCCAGGTTTGGCTCACTCACTGTGCACTCACAGCAGTGTCCACTGGCTGTCTGCAGAGAGCAAACAAAAGGTGAGAAATCCTTCTAGTGACACACAGGATGGGTGCAGCCAAGGACCTCGTTCACAGACATTCAGAGTGGACCTCTGCATGAATACAACCACATGGCACCCCTTCCCCTTTCTTCCCTGTGTAGGCACTGCCTGTGTTTTCCTCCTTCTTCCCTTAACAGTCAGTTCTTCATACACCCCGAGTCTGGTAACATAATCTTGGTTAAGATAGGAGACTTTTTTCTAAACAGAAGGATAATTGGGGATGATTTGGAAATACGCTTATTTTAGCCTAGTATATTATCTCCAGGGATGCTGGACAGGGCAAAAGGGATAGACTTTCACCTCAGTGTTACAACATTGTGGAAACAAACACAAACCTTTAATGTTAGAGTGCAAACAGCAGCCACAGAGCTCCCCTTGTATTCACTGCTGACTGATCTGTTTGGGAATTGTAGGCTAGGATGACTGCCTACAGAGTTAACTGTATTACAAAGTCAGAAGCCTTCCTGAACTCTGTGACCGTCACCCTCCGCAAAAGCATGAAGTTAAAATTGTTTCTTTGAATTCAAATGGAATCAATACTTCCCAGGAGACAGATGGACTTTTCTTTTCTACACTGAAAAAAGAATCAGTGTCTAGAGTTCTGGTTTAAAATTTGCATTCAACTTACAGGACAACACCAGGAAAAACCAGCAGAGATCAGGCACCTGCTTTTTTTCCTTCATCAGCCCTGAATCTTAGAATTTGGTAATTTATCTAAAGGGGGCTTGCTGTTGCTCTTGCATGCAGCTTTTTAAACTACACAGTCTGGCTCAGGCAAGAAGGCCATGTTTATTCTTTTTTGGAGCTTTTTCATTTTTACTTGTAGCTGAATCCTCTAGGTCAATTGTATCTGCAGGGGTGGGAGAGGAATTTAATTGCTTTTACTTCCTACCTTCATCTCAGGGTGACCAGTCCATTAATAATGCACAGGAAGCAACTAGGAAATGCATGGTAGATTAGGGATTAATTGATATTTGGAAAGATTTCAATCCACATTTGAAGGAAAAGGTTATGCACTGTAGTCCAGCTCTAGTTACTATGTGCATTTGATTATTATTTCATACAGCCCTGCTTCTGCTGATTTTAGATGTTTTCCCCTTGCCTTGGCCAACAAGGCTTTTACAAAAATTTTGTTTGTTTCTTGCTGGAGATGTTTGCTATGTTTCTGATACACGCCATTTAGTATCAAGTAAATATATATATTCCTCTGTATTTTCCAGTAACTATGGGTTTTTTCTGCACTGACACCACGCACAGTTCCGTTATGAACAATTTGACTTTCCAAAATGTTATTGATTTCTCTGCTTGGAAGGCACAAGATTAATAGCTTTAGAGGCAAAAGTCCTTCAATCCTTTCACTGAATAGGTGCTGCAAGCTTGCTTCAATGCCTGCTGATGTGCTTCAGCACATCACTTTTAGTTAGAAACATGAGTGAGGCACTCCTCAAATCAACAAGGCACTAAAATACAGGAAACAGATGGGTAATTCCAGTGATGTCAGGGCAGGAAGGTATGATTTACTTGGTTTGAAAAGGATGAGCCTGACACCTCAACTTGTTTTGCCATAGAAATGATAATGACTTCAGTAATTTCTTCAGCCATTTTAGGGGCTTCAGAACAGCTTCTATTGACACCCATAAAACCAGTAACTACTCGTAGCAGAACTTGACTCTAGCTGTCAGGAATAAGGGAGGAGTGTAAAGAATAGAAGACCCAATAGAAAAGATATATTAGATTCTTTTACGATCTTGAGAAATTCGCCATCTTTTCCCAATGCTAGTTACATTAAAAATAGACTAAAATAAGGAATGTAACATAAATGTCCAGTTACAAGCACTTTGATAATGTTAGGTGAATTGGGCAAAGACCTTTTGAGGACCCCTGGTGTTACAGCAGCTTTTATGATGGTATTTGAATTTGAGAGTAATGGATTCTTCTAAGCAGCTAAAGCCAGACAATTTGGAAGAGTTTCAAGGCTGCTAAATGCACACTGCAGAGAATGTAAAATTTGAGTGGCCACCTCAATTTAGGATTAAAATGTCAAAGGAGAGGTAGACCTGTGTTTCATACGTGGTACCATGAAGTATTTGGAATGCTAATCATGGAAACACTTAAGTACTTTTGTAATAAACTGCCCCTTTGGGAGCAGAGCTAGTCTAGTTACAGAAGTCTGTCAAGATACCGTAAGTGAGTAAAGAAACAGTGATGATGACTGTCCTTTGCAGTAATTGGTTGGGATTGGAGAAGTTCATCTCCTGAGCCAGTAAAGGTCACATCATAAGTGACTTTTGGAGTCTACCAGTGAGTATTTTGCACTCCCAATGCAGTTCTGTTTGAATTCCCTCTTTGACAGACCAAGAGAAAGGGAGTCATTGAAATATAAGAAGTATCTCAAGAAGATGCCCTGGAGGAATCTTTGCTCACCTCACCACATCACACGGTCATAACAGCTCTGAAAATGCCACCTTTTTTCCATTGCAGGATATCTCAATCTAGGCCTGATTATTATTAAAATACCCTCTGTCTAAGATGTATTAACAATAAGCAGCATATCCTATATTACAGTATTAAATTAAAAAATATGCTATTTACAACTATTGTAAGAGCAGTTTTCAAATCCCTTTAGTGTTTTTCATCTATAGAGGTATTTGGGGGATTTTGCTAATTCTGGTTTTATTAACATATTTGGTGAAGGTTATCTGAGTTTCATCTCTTCATCTAGGAGGCTTTGCAAGCACTATTTGCAAGCACTGATTTATCTGCTTTGATTCATTAAATAAATGAAGAAAGAATTGTAAACTGTAATGGTGTCACAATGGGATAGTTATGCTTTATTTTAATTAAAATCAGGATCTGAAAAATATTTTATTCAGTGGCTATCTACCTGGCTGTGCTTGGCCTAGTTTCTTCAAGTACCTAGAGATTCTGCTGAAGTCTTCGTTTGCTCAATCTGCCAAATCCACAGAGCTGAATTCTGCATACAGCTCAGGCTGCAGGCACATTTTCAGCCAAAAGAATCTGAACACTCTGGTCACAAGCATTTGCGTGAAGCTTGTGTTGCTTTTTTACAAATCTGCTCTACTTTTCACAACTTCTAGGCTCTGCACCTTGCTGTATTGCAAGTTTCCCCTTAACACTTGAGGAAAGAAGACTCTACAACCTTCCACTGCTATATTACTTTCCTCTGCAGGAGCCCAGAGATTGTCACGGGCAAATCTTTGGCTCCAGCGAGTTTGCTGACCAAGAATCAGAAAAAAATAATGTAACTTGTGAAGTCATCACAGCACAAAGGAATACAAGTTCTTTCAAACAGAGGAATCAAAACCTAAAGAGAGTTTCCTTACCTTTGGTGAAACTCCCAGCTACATGGTTTGTGGCTGTGCCTCTGTTTTTAGTCATGCCCAACATATCCTGAGTTCTGCTGGAGAAAGTGATTATAATTACCAAGCAAATAAATATGAATTTCCATCACAGCTTATTTTTCATTTTAGTTGGCAATGATCTCATCCCTCTTAAAACTAGTTACATATTGCCTTGGAGACCACAGGTTACCCAGATGTTGCTAGGATGCACCATTTGCCTGATTCTCTCTCTTTTTCCTCAGCCACATTGCCCACTCTCTGTGCTGTTAATCCAGTTGGATATTGCCATTCTGTACACCTGTGCTGGGAAGTTTCTAAGTGCCTGTGTTGCTTACCTTTCTTCTCACTGCACTGTGCTTATCTTGAAACACTGAGCAGATAACATTTGCATGTGCATTTATTTTCCCTAGATGGGCTGTGTCGGCCTTTTGTGGGAAATGTTGCAAACAGACCACAAATGAAGTTGATGTGAAACTGAGAAACGCAGGTGGATAGGGTTATATATGGATAAATTGAAAGGGGATGTGGAAGACAGAAAAACCTACTATCTAAACTTCTGTACCATCAGTGCAGTTTATCTGATTGACCTGTATTACTACTGGCAGCAAAAAGCTCCAGTTGGGAAGCCCTTGTTGGTACTGACAGCAAAGCGAAATGGAGTGAAGAAACCTAAAGGAACTGAGTTGAAAAAAATAAGTAGCCCAGCTACCTTTTCCTTCCTAATCATTGTGTTTTAATACAACAGAATAAAGTGGCATATAAAAGGGTAATGTGCATTTTCTTCAAGGACTTGTTGAAACCCATAATAGAGTGTCTTTGTAATTTACTGGTAATATGTACACAATATAAAGGATCAGGAGCAGGGTACTATCACTATATTTAGAGATAATGCTGCTTTTCTTTCATAGGCTTGATATAAACTTTGATTACATAGCATTTCTTTAATTTGCTGCTATTCAAGAAAACCCTTAGAGCACTGCAGCAAGCAATGCCTCTCTTTTACATTTGCATTTTTTAATTTGCATTTTTTAATTTCCCAGACTGCAGCTCCACACCTACACAGGCTTCCCCTGTGGGAGAGAAGAGAATATATTTCAGTATGAATGATACTGTTTTTCTTCTCAAATAGCTGTAATTATTAATTCCAGAGATTTACAAAAAAAATCACTTTGCTACTGTTTCACTAAAGTGTGTAGGGTTTTTTTTCCTAACTAACATCAGATGCCAATCTATTGCTCCACTGGTACCCATTTTAAATAGGGCAGCCAAGCAAAAAGTTCAGACTGCTCAAATGACTGGCTGCTGCTCTCAGCAGCCTGCTCGTGCATTCCTTGCATACCCCAAAATGACACTGAGTGCAAGAGGAGTTTGGTGCTTTTAAAGGAAGAGCCATTATGTCCATAATACGTTAACCCCCCCATGGCACACTAATGGCAAGAATCTAGACCAGGTTACTCAGCACAGCAGACTATTTACTAACCAGCAGGGACCAGAGTTTAGTCAGTATCTTTAGACATGTACTAAACACTACATTGTTGGAGCTGGGGTATGTGCCTGTGGCCTGGGTGATACACACTTTAACCCCCACTGTGCCTCTCTTGGATGGGGACCTCAGCCTGGACCTCCTCCATCTCTTAAGAGTGTCAGGCCCTTCCAAAACATTCAGAAGTGTTATGACAGGAATATCCTATAAAGCAATGGTTGTATCACTCACATGGCAGGTGATAAAGTTAGGACATCTCATCATTCAGCCACTGATACTTCACTGCATAAAACACGAACTGTAGCAGTGACACTGGAGGAGGCTGAGAGAGCCCATAACACTCAAAAAGCCTGGTGAGCAGAGCCCTTCTGAGACCTAAATTTAATTCTATATGCCAGATTTAGCAGAGGGACATTTAGTTTTTCATTTCCTAGAAGATGTTCAACTAGCAGAAAAAAAGTGAAATGGTCTCTCCCTCACTCTGTTTGGTAGGAAAGGGTCAACTTCCTTTGAGAACAAACCCTAAGAGAAATTTCAGAATGCCAGGTGACACCTATGCACTCAGAGGCCAGAGAGCCACCCTTCCCTGGGGTACCTGCTTCTGCCTCACCCACCAGTTCCCATTTCAAGGTGGTGGCTCCTGGGAGTGTCATTTTTAACTTTCCCACCTGGTCCTGCTCTGCAGGCAGAATCAGCGCCTAAGGTGGATTTCTGTACCTTACGCTGAGTCTTGCCCCTGAAAAGCCCGTGATGCTAAATTTGAGGCATGACATAAAGAGAGAAGGCAGCAAGCAAAATTAGACCTGGAAAAGAGATGGCAGGAGTAGGGTGATGGCTTTGCTCAGGAATTTAGCCAAGTACTAATGCCTGTCTTTTGGAGAGTATCTGTTTCCAGAACAACTCCATTCACAGGCCAAAGCAACAAAAGGAATTATTTATTTTTCTCTATCCAGAATCTGGCAGAAAAAAATTTACAAACACAGTGGGTCTTCCTCCCAAGACTGAATGTTTGTTCACATAATAAGGTGGGAAAAAAAAAGAACTTGTAAGACTTTATGTAACAGTACCATCTCATGACACCTGCCATAACAATATTTTATTTGTCAGTCTTTACTTATCCCATGTCTCTTGAAGCTGGCTAGGTTACTGCATCAAAGGGCAGGAGTAATAGTATCATTTCAGATAAAAGAAGAAGAGAGAAGTGTGCTGTACACAATCTGCCCATCACATCACCTCACAGTTCCATTAACCAAACAGGCACCCCATCTGTGAAGAGTTTACAGACATGGCAATCTGTGTCAGCTGCAGCTTCCTCTCACGTATGGGAAAAAATGCTCCTCCCTTATGTGGTACCTGTAATGCAAAGTGCTGTACATAGATTAATTAATGGAATGTTCTTTATGCACACCAATACACTGAGTCAGGGAAAAATTAAATGACAAAGCACGAAATTTAATAGACACAGGAAGTAGCAGAGCCATAAACAACACTGAACTCCTGGATTTCAGAAAAAAAACCCCAGCCCTACTCTAATGCAACTATTTCATTTCCCTTTCTTAAAGTGTATGTTTCAGACAGCAAATTCAGCTGTGCACATCATCAGCTCTTTGCAAGCACTGAACTGAATAAATAATATTATCTATAATCCCAGTACCATGTCCTAAACAACTAAATCTATTGCAATTTGAAACCTTCGTATTTAACTGACTTTGGTAAAGATAATTCTGAAAGCTGCACTATCTTGGTATGACTAATTGATATGTAATAATAATGATAATCATGACCAGTAATACTATTTTAATAAGGATTTAATCCTACAGATCATTTAATGAAAGCACTTTGATAATCATGATTTTTTATTCTTACAGTGTGCTTTTCATGCTAGCAACTTCAAGTACCATGATGATTAATAAAGCTAAAGAAATAAAGAGATACAAAAAATAGCAAGCATATGAGACTGCAAATACACACATCTTATTTAATAAACCTTACCACATATAAAACTGTAAGGGAAGATTCTCTTGGGAGAGGGGGAAAAAAACCCCAAACATAAAACCCCTTGAGGCTATGTCAGCAGGATTGAATTGACCTGTGTATCACTGTCAGTTCCATTGTCACTCTAGCAAACAAAATAAAATAATAAATAGCATTTAGTGCACTGTGGGCTAAGCTGTCAGCTGGTGTAAAGAGGTGCATTGGCATCAATCTAAAGGAGCTGTGCATCTGGCCACCATTTCACTGGGCTGCATAAGAAAATAAGAAAATACCTAATATGTCCTGTCCATGATGACTTCAACACCCAGCAGAGGAAGAATACAAACTGTCAGTGCTCACATACTCTGATGACAGTGGATATACTTAGCTACTTAGCTGGATTGGGCATACGTAGGGCATAAGCCCTATGGTTAGGGGCTTTTTTGGCTGCAACAGAAGTGCCTCTTGCCTTCCTTCTCTCATGTTCCCACTCCTGCGGTTAAACCAAAGGCTGTGGTATGACCCAAGTTAGACTTTCATAGATATTCATAGCAGGCCAATAGAAAAATTCACCTGGTCCAAAAAAGTCCTCCACAAGGGATGCCTTTACCCTACAGAGCATTGCATAGGCAGCATTTTGCCAAAATAGCTTAGAAATGAAATCACCTGAGCTGGCACAATTTATAGCAGCAAAAGAAAAGTTCTGCAGTATGGTTTATATAATTAGAGAAGTCTGGTTAGCAATACAGGCAGTTTTTATACACAGTACTTGATCCTTATCAAGAAGCTTATACAGGTTTGCCTTCCCTGGCAAAGTCTTGGTAGTAGAGATCAATTTTAAGAGATCTATTCATCAGCAAAGATCTCTCCTGGAAGGTGAAATTACTTGGATTGAGTAACTTTCTATTTAAGAGTCCCCTGAATTTTTACCTATCTGGCACAGATTGCTCCAGTAGCAATGTGCAGCCAGGAAGAAATGGGTTATAGGATGCACAAGAGAGAAGTCCCCAGGAGGAGGTTTACTGAGACATGAGGTACAAATGGAAATCATCCATCCCATTTTCTCATGGGCTCCACAGCAATGTCCACATGCTGTAGCCAGGGAAGTGGAGAAGGGAGTGTCCGACCTCAGGAATGAGATAGGGAGGCAGGAGCAAGTCTTTGGAAGAAAAGCTGAAGGAACCATTGCAGAGAAATTTTGCAGTTCTTCCTCTTCATAATCATATTAGCTCAGGCAGTTTAGGAAGTGATTGCACAGAGAAAGATACAAAAGAAAAAAAAAAAGAGATGCCAGGTAAACAGAAGCCCTCTAATAAAAAAGAAGCCCAGCCCATAGTCAGAGAAACTACATGATGGTAAGAAACAGCTGGCATGTTTTGAATACCCTATATAAACACTGTCTGAGGTTCATGGAAGTACTGAATGGAACCAACTATCTCTTTGTTAAGGGGATGAACAATGTTTCATTCCAAATAACTATCAAGAGTAACCTCCAGCCACAGAAAGCAAATCTGAATAGGAAGAGATCTTAGCAGATCCAATACAGTCTTTCTACACTACCGGTTGATCTTTCTCCAAACTAATTTGTGAACAAAGAGAACAAAGGGCTGGATGTTTCTCTGGGGACAGTCATATTTTCTAACTGAAGAGTAAATTATGTTGAATGAGAATACAAAGTCATAAACCATAATCAGGCTATTAGCTAGGTAAGAACTGTGGGGAAGATACAGTGCTCCACACTGCATTCCTAGTGTTACATATGATAAGTAGAGACAATAGAAATCGGTGGGAAAAATTGGCATGCAGTGATTTCCTTCCCTGCGCCTCCTGCAATTTGCAGAACTCTGCAGAATTTCTTGGGCTGCTTGGTCAGCTTTCTCTTTTGCTGAAATATACTTGGATTTCAATGCTAACTACCACTGCTACAAAAGGAGGGTAGTTATAAAAGGTTGATTTGCAAAAATATTTATAAATTCTGCAGCTTTCTATTTTTAGGTGTTCAATTTAAGGCTTCTGGTGGCTGCAGACATCTGTCTTGTCAGAGATTTCTCTGTGGTGCTAACAGAAGCGAAGACTTAGGTTTATCATGAGATGGGAACTGGGGCTTTGATTCTACAGAAAATAGAACCCGGAGGAGAATCCTAAAAACACACACACACACATTTTCTTTACATATAAATGTTTCTATTATTCCCAGAATTGTTCAGCAATGGAAATAAATAGGAATTTTGTTAGGGGTCTAAAGTGGGATCAAGATGGAACCTGGCTGTATTCAGTAACAGCTTTCAGCACACCAGCAAGCCTAGAACTATTGAATCTTTATGTATGGAAAAGACCTCTAAGATTACCAAGTCTAACAGTTAACCCAACAGTTCCAAGTCTACCACTAAACCATGCCCCTGAGTGCCACATCTACAAATCTTCTAAATACCTTCAGGGATGTTAACTCAATCACTTTTCTGGGCTGCCTGTTCCAGTGCTTGACAAGCTTTTCAGTGAAGGAATTTTCCCAATCTCAAATCTAAAGCTCCTCTGGCACAACTTGAGGCCGTTCCCTTTGTCCTGTGGCTTGTAATATGGGAGAAGAGACCGACCCCCACCTGGCTACAGCCTCCTTTCAGGCAGTTGTACAGATTGATAAAGTTCCCCTTGAGCTTCCTTTTCTCCAGGGTAAACACTCCCAGCTCCCTCAGCTGCTCCTCACCAGACCTGTGCTCCAGATCCTTCCCCAGCTCTGTTGTCCTTCTCTGGACACACTGCAGCCCCTCAATGTCCTTCTTGTGAGGGACCCAAAACACAGGTGTGGCCTGACCAGTGCCCACCACAGGGGGTTGGTCACTGCCTTGGTCCTTCCTCCCACCCAACTTGATGCCATCCACATCTGAGGATACCCTTAGTCCCCTTGTTCAGATCATTAATCAATATGTGATAAGAGAACTGGCCCCAGGACTGAGCCCTGGTGCACCACTGGTGACAGCCCCAGCTGGATGTAACTCAATTCCCCACCACCCTCTGGGCCCAGCCATCCATCCAGGTTTTTACCCAGTGAACAGTGCGCCCATCCAAGCCATGAGCAGCCAGTTTCTCCAGGGAAATGGGAGACAGTGTCAAAACTTGGGCCCTTCTAATTTTCTCCCTGCAAAACCTCATGACATCCTTGTAGTCCTCCTCAGTTCTGTGCACCTTCTTCCAAAGGTCATAAACTCTCCTCTTGTTCCTGAGTTACAGCCAAATCTCTGTTCAGCTGGGACAGTCTCCCTCACTGACTCGTCTTTTGAAACTTGGGGACAGCCTGCTCCTGTGCTTTCAAGATTTTCCTTCTTAAAGTATGTCCAGATTTCCTGGACTCCTTGTCAGGAGGACTGCCTCCCAGGGGACTCTGTCAACCAGTCTCCTAAAGAGGACAAAGTCTGCCCTCTGGAAATCCAAACGTGTCTGTTTGCTGGACTCGCTTGTTGCTGTTCAGCCTGATGTGAACTCCTGAGGTTTGTGTTCCCTTTCACTTACTCTGTGTTTCAGCAACACATAACTTAATATCTATGCTTAACCATGTACTCTTGGTTAATGGTTCCCTACACAGTCTGTCAATGCTCTCCTTGGTTTTTTGCACTTCTACATAATTCAGAATATCATCTGAAGTAAAATTAAAGTTATCAGAAGCTCATTTGCTCCGTGTTTGTGCTAGAAGACCAAAGTCCAAGACTTGAAAGGGAAACTTTTTCCTTAAAGGATTATCCCAAATAACATTTTCAGAAAGGCTGGAAAGTGTGTCACGCCCAGAGAAAAGATCATGCAAGACTTCTACTGGAGTCTCATCAACACCATATTTGAACAACAGAAATGCAAAAGAGGAAGGAAAAACCTGCATGCATGTCAGTGGGATGATCAGCATGGAGCATGTGATAGGTGTGTGATGTGTTAGTTATGAAAATTCTACTAGCTAGGCGAAGGCTTTAGAACAGCAGAGTCTAAAAATGTGATTATTCAGGCTATAAAGGAGGTGCTGGAATGTTCTGGAGTACATGGAAAGAATATTAAAGCCCAACAACAAGGAAAACTTTTGGGAAAAATCACCCTGTTTAAGGGACTAAACTCAGGCATGCTTCACGAGGCAAGCAGTGTGCTTCTGCCATCAGCAAGGTACAGGGGATAGAAGACAAAATTAAGCTCAAGAATGAGTAACAACTGGGATAACACCTTCTTGTCTTGGATCCAATCGTGGTTAATGACATGGTTGGTTTTGATCAATTTGATTTGCATGCTGCAGCTTCTGTTACAAAACCCATCACAGGATAGAAAATACTTTGTTTGTTCTTAAGATTCCCATTTTTCCTTTCCTGTAAGGTTCAAAAGAATCTTTTCCTTGTGCTATTTTGCTCATACCATACTTGAAAGCACCAAAATGTGAACTGTTTGTTTATCCTCAGGGCAGGTGCTCTGTAGATTATCACAGTCAAGCTTTGTTGTTCTGCACTACAAAGTCTTCAGCCTTGACCTGAGAGGTTGTTTTTTCCCATTTCCCCACCCTCTGAGAAAAGGAAAAATAAAATGAAAATGGAGAAATCATTCTGTATTCTAAACTTGTGCTCTGTCTTGCTTTAGTAAAGCCTTTGTTATACATAAACATGCACAAGTTTTCTAGTTACCTGTACCTGGTGTTACTCAATACTGAAGCTGATCTGGGGCTGGAATCACTGTCTTACTGCAGATTCTTGTGGGTAATTCAGCAGTGTTAATTGTATGACTTGGCAATACTCAGGGGCAACCTTCCAGGTGACATGTAAGGAAATAATACACATATATCTTACTTCAATATGAAGGAAACCAGAATGCTCATCTCCCTGCACAATCCGTTGACAACTTCACCCTTACATTGAATGATGACACACAGGTGGAATTATCTTGTTCACTTAAGGATCTTTTAGAAAAACATATATAACAACAAAAGTCTGCAAAGGTTTTCTCCTTCCAGACAAATATTGTACAAATCCTAAATTCTGGAGTTACTTCAAAAGAGTAAATCTGTAGAAAATAAAAAATGTTTTCTGTTTGTTGGTGTGTAGGGAAAAGCAATATGGTAAATTACTGCTCCAAGCCCATCCCCTGGCATGATCTGTGATACAAGACAAAAAAGCAGACTGCAGCTCAAAACAGGAGGTGTAAAGGTGACTTTTGAAATCCCCTGATCCCAACCTAATTGCTAGACAGTCCCAAAGCGTAAGTTAGAGCAGCTTCAAGCATCAGCATCTAAACATGCATTTTGTTCCAGTCCAAAGCCAATCAGGAACCAGGCCCCAGTACCACAGGAGTATTCTCTGGGAAAAGAATTAATAGGGTCCAGAGCCATTTGCTTCATCAGCCTGGAGAAAGCCCTATTTAACTCTTTGCATCATTTCAGTATTGGTAGCTTTGGTCATATCTTGGGAGAATATACCACAGTGGCTGCCATTCATAATTTAACAACATTTCTATAGTGTCTTGTTAAAATATCCTCCTGATAATCCATGAGTGACCTCTTTCATTATTTGAGTCTGTGAAAATTTCTGGTTTTTTGCTCTTCTGCAGAAATTTAAAGGCTTTAAACAGCTACTAATCTCAGGTCTATAGACTTCGAACTATATCTAATAATCTTGGAAAAATTTTCTCAGGCCCAGATGGACACTGCCTTGAAACTTCTGACCAGATTGGTTAAATGGCTAAAGCATAAATATATTCCAGATGTTACCATGGATGTTTGTCTTGACTAGTCATTAAACTTTGATATGCATAGACACTTGGCACCAAATTACATTTTCTTAAAATTCCTACCAGTGGAAATTTCATAGTTATGAAACCTTTTTTTCCTATGAATGCTGAAACGTGGCAATTATCAGTACACAGGGGCACTGGGTTTGCTCAGGACATCCACATATGAACAAGGGAAATATTAATTTATCATGAGAGACAGAAATATTTCCCTGATTTCTTGCAGTGACAGAAGGGCAGATGGGAGCAATGGGTTGGATTCTGATCACATGAGGTCACAGCTTGCAGGAATGAGTACATGGGTGTAAAAATGACATAGGGCTAAAAGCAGTCTGCAATGGATCTTGTTCTAAAATAAGACTTTTGTTGACCCTTGTATTTCAAAATGAGTCAAAGACAGTTGGAAACTCTATTAGTACAAAATGTAGAAGTTAAATTGTTTCATGCTTATCCTTTGATAAAAGGGAACTGTCCTAGTTGCAGTAAAAAACCCTAAACCAACCCTATCTCTATTTATACTTTGGCTATTCCATGTCCTTCTCCAGGAGGACCAACACTCCAGCACCACATAATCAGGTGGCTGGCAGCTGGACACCATGGTGCTCAATATTCAAACCCATCCAATGTGAAAAAAAGAAACTGTGTCAAGGAAATCTCCATCAGCTGTGCCCTGTATCTTAAAACTAGAACCTCCAAAGTGTGTTACTTTTGAGTTCTTGCAGGGTTACAGGCCTCCAAAATAAATCAACCCTGCCAATTGTCAAACATGCTCGAGCACGCACTGGAAATAACCACTGTCTTTTAAAGTGACAGATTAAAATCTCTAGTAACAAAGTTCTGCTCCTTTCCTTAATCAATTCCACTCACTCTTGCAGTGAAGGATTTGGGTGTTTTTCTGAATATCTTCCAGCAAGCCCCACCAGCCTGCTTCAGACTGATTCTGATTTTGCACCAGCAAAAAATAAATGTAAGTATACTGTATCAGGGGTACTTTGGTGCATGTCCAAAATTAGGCTCCAGCTGCAGACCTGTGTATTTTTAGGCTAAGAAATCCTAAGCTGGGCATGCAGAAGAGCTGTGCCGGAGGGGGCCAGGGAAGAGTCATGTTTGGGTACAGTAACTCAGCCACACAATCCAGTTTCTACTGACTCTTCTACTTGTGCCTCTGATGTTTGTCTCAATGCTGTCAGCACGCCAAGGCACTGTTGGGGACACAAAATCAGGAGGGCAAAGGCAACTGTAATGTCTCACTAAGCCATCTAGGAATGAGTGTAGATATCTGCCTGCAAAAAAGTTGAGATCTCTTTAGATAGAGCTGCCTCTTTGTGTGGTTAAGTGGAGTCCTCTGTGTGAGTGAAAGGTCCTTCTTGGCTGTAAACTGTGTATGAGACCATACTAGACACTGCCTGAGAGAAAAGTTCCAATTATTTCTAGTACTCTCTGCAGAGAACACCTCGAAAAATCCTCAGCAGCTGCAGTGGCCACAGGCCCAGCCATGTGTGCACTGTCCTTACCCCAAACAAAAAACACAGCTCATGCCTGTGGTACTGGCCCAGCACCAAACTGCTCAGAGAATGGAAGAACAAATCTGAGGAAGTTATTCTTCAGGGTAATTTTGTTTGAAAGAAAATGTTTCTCAAAGTGGGCAAACAGTAACTCACAATCAGGACTTGAAGACACCATGATTAATTCTGTCCTTCTGAATTTGCAAACAACTGCTCCAGGAAGTACAAATTACTTTTTATTTGTAATGGGGTACTGCTGAAACCTAATGATGGCAGTAAAAAAAGTTTAGTATTTCATTACCTGATAGCACTAGCAAAATATTTAGCCCAATATATCTACTCATAAGCCTTATACAATATCCTTCCCTGTGTGAAATCCATGTGTCAGAGACCTCAACTCTGTTCTTTGCTGACTTTATACGTGACATTTTGTATGACACAATTATGCATTTTCAACCCCCAAAATCAGTTAGATTTGCAGTACAGTGCTGCAGATGGAAAATGGAGACGATGGACAAGACATTATGAGGTACACTGAATAGCACACTAGAAGAAAAACCATAGTGTGGCCCCTGTTCTGACTACATTATTCATTTTCATATTTAATTCATAAAAAACTTTGTCTAATTTCCACAACGTTTCCAGCCTCTTGCAAAAAAAAAAAAAAAAAAAAA
>VXAC01000152.1:669152-798335 GCA_013399225.1 Rhipidura dahli
AAAATACAGCCCTGAAATCTTGACATCCTCTTGCAAAATTCTGGTTGAGCTGGGTACTTAAAAGTAAAAATATTAATTTTGAAGACAAAGCCTGAAGCCCTGTTCTCATAAGGGCTTTAATGTTTAAGCTATTGAAAACAATTCTGGAAAACAGTTTTGAAAAAGAAAGTGCCCGTCTTTTATACCAACATCTTTTGAAAAGCACCAAGTTTTGACCGATATATAAGACTAATGTAAATCAGAAGCAATCTCCTTGAAGTTAATAGAGATCAGATTCCAGGCTTATAAGCTTTTGCACACTGAATTTAACTATCTGTCATGCCTGCGAGGTTACAGCACAGACCTAAAAGAAGGTATGGTGTAAGATCAATGTTAAGGAAAGAGTTTCATTTATAAGACCATCTTTTCCCATCAGACATGATAGGAGATTTATTATTCCAATATTATTGTTGAAACTAGAAGAGAGAGAAAAAATAAACAGGAACATATATTTTCATTTTATGACTGTGAACAACATTTCATACTGTAAACATATCTTGGTCTATAACATTTACCCCCTAAAAAAAATAATTTCAATACAGTCCTTATTGCTAGCTCGGCAGAGCCTCTCCAGAACATTGTGTTAATGATTAATATGAAGTCAGTGGAATTCCACAGTTGCTGAGAGTCTTGTGCCCAAGAATGAACTGCATTGCTAAATCAGCAAAGACAGTTGTCAAGGTAACCTCTATGTAATCTATTTAACTGGCTCCCAAAACACCAATCAAGGTCAGATAACGCACTCAAGCACCATATGAACACACTCATACGGCATAAAGCTTTGTATCAAGACAGCAGGGAGGAAAAAACCTCATTAGAAGGCAGAGGGAAAAAAATAAATTCAGTTTTGAGAAGTGCTAATTGGGATTGCAGTTAGCTTTGTGGGGAAAGCATGCTGCTCATCTGAATATGTTTTATCTATAGCAGAAGTAATTTCACTCCAGTTCAGTTTGAGTGGAAATATCCTTCTACTAGTGTTAAAAAAAAAAATAAAAGACAAAACCAACCCACCCAAAAAGTAAAAACAGCCACAGATAAATTATTAATTTCATTTATTGTTTTATTAATGCATGTCTGGCATCTACACTCTGATACAGAGTTCTCATTTTGTTTTCTCTGCAATAGATTATTGTGTCACTTAACGACAAATAAAATGCCAGCAGCATCTCAGGGCTGGGGATACAGCTCCCCACACAACACAGTTCCACAGGTCCTGCTCCCCTGAGGCCTCTCTCCTCCAGCAGGAAATTCCCAGTCAGTTCTGCGAAGGAAAAGGATCTATTTGGAGTTCCAATCTGATGGGTATCCTGAATTTTAAGTTGTATTTACTTTCTGTGAATTCAGATCTCTATAGCCATAACAAGGGCTGGCAAGAGTCACTGGGGTCTGAACTGATTTTTATTCCAACAATTGCTGTGCATACAAATCAACATTCTTTGCTTGATATTTACTGCTTTGCTCAACATTTACTGCTTTGCTCATCCTGGAAGCAAAGGACAGTAAGTGTTATGAGAATTAAACAGGTTTTCTGTTTTCCTTGGAGCCTCCCTACCCTTGTCTTCTGCCGGGAAGCTACAGAACACCACAACTTCTTACAGCCTCTGCTCCTCAATGGATCTCAACAAATATCCCTATACTGCTTACAGTAAAAGCACATACCAGGGGAGCTATTTCCTTCCTTCAGTTATACAATGTCAGTATCACAGAGCTGTGCTAATTCAGGACAATGCTCCCGTTCCACAAAGATGCCAAAAGGTCTTGCTGTGGAAATGAAGAGCTAAAATTAGCAGCTCCAAAACTGCAGAAAGCAATTACAGTAAGGACTATATACCATCTGTGTGCTTAGACAATATCTTTGGCCGATGCCATTCATACAAAATAAAAATTCTTCTTTAAGGGCAAAAGGACTGCATACATCACACTTCAATGAAAGAAGAGATGTAATCCTGAGAATCAAGAGTCACCAGCAACTCTGCTTAAGTTCTAGACATTTAGCATTTCTCAGGGTTTCCTCCTTTGTAACAGCATGTGAGATCCGTATGCCTGTCTGGGATCAGTGCGAGATGCAAGGGCTATAAAATCATGTACTAGATTAGGAAACAAGGAAGACAACTGCAAATTCTAGTCATCCCCAGTGTGGGAGGGTGTGATGGTGCTACAAGCTGCTGCTTATCATGCTGCTGCTGAAGGCAGCCATGTAGGCAGAACCCACAGCCTTCACAGAACTACCCCAGGACTGCTCCGGATCCACCAGGCTGGGAACAACAAAGCTGCTAAGCTGCCTCCAACTTACTTGAGAAAGCCAAGCTTCAGGAAAAGACAAACTGTGTTGCCTGTCACAGCATCTCATCTTACAGATGTAGGGCAGATGTGCACCCACATGGTGTACCCACACACACCACACTTCATGGTTGGGTTCCAACACATGCTCTGGAGTTTTCATCTCAGGGAGACAAGACTAAGGGCTGGGAAGGACCTAATCTTGTCTGGATGTGGAATCAGGACAGATGGAAAGTGAACAATTTCATGTGAACACCTTAAGGATCCAAATATAATTCATGACATTTTTTTGTTAAAATAGCCATCCCCATAAAACCTGAACACATTAACAATACTCAGAAATTCACCACAGACCTATTAGATACAAAAACCTACAGGCTCCTTTGTGAGAGGAAGAAGGTGATGAGCATGTGGACTAAGTGACTGGCTCACTGTCAACAGGATGCACATGGCAGAGTCACAGGTGGATGCCAAGAAACCTACAAACCCCAGCCCAGCTGAAGCACTGTGGTCTCTGTCTTTAAAAAAAAACCTTGCACCTTTAAAAAGCACTTGAGAGCTCTGAGCACCCACAAAACCTGTTGATTTCAGATTTCATCCAGAGGTGAGAGCATTTGGCACTTGTTAGGTGTGTTAGCATAAAAGGAAGGAGCTTGCGTATCTTTTCAAGCTCTAGAGACTGTGGCTGCTTTCAACAAGAAATTAGTAGGTTGTCTCTGGGTTTTGACATGTCAGACACAGAGACACTGATAGCTAATGAAGCTCTGAGACAATTACAGTGCCTCTCCTGTGATGAAGCGAAATCCACCCCTGCATTGCTGGGCACCAGTGTAATGGGAGTTGGACTATACACAGCATATCCCCTTTTGTGCCTCTACAAACACTGACCTGACAGTGCAGATAAAAAGGAAAGAGGATGAAAACTGAATGCTTGTTTCTAAGACCGACTATGTCAGAGATGCTGTACACAGTCAATCAATAGAAGACTGTTTCTTGTGCCGGCAAATACGTGATAAGCCAAGTTTCAAACTAACAGGATTGTAAATATAAATATTTATTGCCATGCCTGAAGTAATTTGGTATTTCAGCTCTCAGAAAATGGTTCTGGATTCACAATGACTTCAGCTCTTACATGCCTTTGAATGTGGATCTAGGTTACTTTTGAGTTAATTTTGTTACATGAACAGAAGTCATTCAATTTCAATCAATACTCTGCCACTGTACCTTTTGTGTACATGTATAGCCTATGTGTTTTCTTTATTAATCCCAATTATCATTGTAAACATGGACTGTACCAAAACCACTCTTCTTTGCACCCATAAAATTGCTCTTATATTTCTAGGGAGTTTAGTGCAGGCACGCAGAGCAGGTAACGTCACTTGCTCTGTGAGGGTGTAGCACAGCCAGTGTAGGCAATGCTGGCAAGAGATACCAAGCACTTCCTACTCAGAGACAGGATAATATAGTTCTTGTGGACAGTCAAATAGAAACAGACATATGGAATATAAAGCAGGATGGTCCTATTATATAGCCACAAAAGTAGTTTTAAAAGCCAGGAGTAAATGTATATTACTGCACGATCTCTATTTTGCAAGTTGTTACAGTAAATTCATGGTTACAATCATTTCAGTCAGCACTCCATGGAAGTAGTTTCTGGAGGTCACAACCTGAAAGTATGTTTATATCTCAGGAAAAAACATCATGCTTGCAGGTTTTTGAGACTTCAAAACAAACAAACAACAAAAAAGGCACCCAAAAATACAAAACCTATGTTAAACAATACTATTTGTTGACTCGATTAAACAAAATTTTCAAAAGGGGTTTCTAATTTTTTTCTATTACGTTTGAAATACTAAATTTAAAGAATGATTTTGCTTATTCCTAATCCCAACATATACAATGGAAAGCTCTGAAGTAGTTCAAAATTGCAGGTGTGGTTTTCATGCATCTCTCACTCACCCATGTGTTCATGCACTTCAAATGTTATGTCAGAGCTGTGTTTAAAACCCTTGAAATCTGGAGGGGAAGGGATCCCTACAGATCCAGCCCCATGTGTGGCATCAGGATCAGCAGTGTAGATTCTCACATCTCCAGAGGAAAATGAACTAATCCACACAGTAAGACAGGATTTACAAGACAGACTGTAACAGCTCCTAAGATAGCTGTTACTGCCTCTGTGTTGTTAATGTGTTTGCAAGATTAGTATTAATTACCCAATAAGGGATATATCTGTTTTGAGAGCTTGTAGTAAGTCCGTACTTAATATTAAGCAAACAACATGCAAATGAAAGAACATATTGTGTAAGCAAGAAAGTATTTAATTATTTGTATGTATTTGAGGGGTTTATAATAAATAAATCTGTCTTTGCAGGATCTATTATACATATGTATTTATATACCCAAGAACAGTGATTGTATAAAGGATATATTCAATACAGACATTCAAGGTTAAATAAGCAATGGAAAGGTGATATGAACTAATGATTGCCAATACACTCAAACTTAGATACCTTTGATTGCAGCTGTTTATCCTTTGTATAAAGAATGGTGAGTACCTGTCTGCCCACCCACCCCTCCCTTCCACCAACTTTATCATTCCTGGCTTAGGATCATGTTCTGAACCTCCTTAAGCACCCTCTTAATATATGATAATTGCAATATTTTTCTTAGGTAAACAAACGAGAAAAAAAATAATGATGGAAGAAATCCAGTGCAAAGGAGCACCATTCCACTGCAGCCCACCACACAGTCCTGACTTTCACCAGCTGGGACCCCAGCTAGAGACTCTGACCCCTAGTCAGGCACCCGATAACAAACTGCCAATCTGCCGACCAGCAGGAAGGACGCTGCTTCTCCTGCTACCATTCATCAGGTTCCCAGCTCCTCTCTGGCAGCGGGAGGGGGTGTGGGAGCAGGGGATGCCTGGCTTGGCTCGGCAGAGTCAGGTGTGGGTCCTGGCATGGGTGCGGAGCCGCTGCCAGCGCTGCTGCCTGTGACTGATCAGCCCCCACAAGGCTCACGCTTGTTTATTCCACTTAGATTCTTCTGCTCCCTATCAGAACACAACAGCCAGTGATACTAATTCATCTTCATTTTCTCAAGTGAAAAAACCAACATGGCAACTCCAGCAAATGTTTATATAAAAATGCGCTTTTTATCTCTTGATACCTCTGTGACTGAATTTTCCTTCAAGAAGAACAGATGGCTTAACTGTACCAGGTAAAGACTTTGCATGAGTTGGTGACAAAAAAAGGGTTGTACAGTGGGTTTTTTATAACATAAATCTCCCCCAAACCCACTCCTGTAAACAGTAATAAGAACATGCAGGGCTTTTTAATTGAACATTAAACTCAGAAGTCCCATTACATTCACAGTACAGTATCCAGTTAGTACATCCTTTGGGGTTTTTTTTTCCCTTTGTCCCACCCACAGAGATGTTACAAATTGGATTTAAATTAAATTTCATTCTAAACACATATATTCAATCATAACAAAACAGTGACAAATTAGCTTATTCCATTTAAACTCATGGTATGCTGAGGCTGAGTGCCTCCTGCTCCAGCCCCGGGCCTATTTCCCAAAGGCCGGGTATTTAAAGAACTGACGCACAAATGTGTGTGCAGCTATTAGCAGGGGAATGGCTTTGATTATTACATGAAATATCAGGTTGAGCTGCAGCGTGTGTCTTAAAGTGTGAATATGGAAAAGGGTTGTTTTTATTATTGCAGGAGTGAAGGGGTATAAAGGGATGGGTACAGAGTGCTGCAGAAGTAGGTGCAGCTGTTCTAGAAATGCCTACATTTACTTTTCCCTCTTCTTAAATATAATCTGATATAAAAAGAAACCTGACTGGTAAGTTCCCTTTTAACATAGTCTGTTGTAAATCCATTGAAACACTGTTCCCCATTAGCCCCCTTTCCTGCACAGGAATAACATATAAGGAGATTTTCTTGTTTGGTTGTGTGTTTTTTCCCATCACGGCTGGGCCCTTGCTAGTTTTTGCATTTAAAGGAAGCCAGAATGGTTCAGGTGTGGAAAGAAGAGAACAAATTTGATACCACTCCTGAGAGAACTTGGATAGATTCCAAATCAGTCTGTCTCAGGGGGTGGAGGGGAGGGCAGAAAAGCAACAGGCATGAAAAAAAGATCCTGAGTGTTACCATGGCTGAACATCAACTGTGGTTAGATCAAACACTTGTGAAGCAAAGGATATTGAAACTGTTATTTGTAAAGGAAAAAAGCCATCATTTCAAAATTATGGTGGAATGTGTTTAGAAAATAAACATTCTCAATTTGCCCAAAAATTTGGTAGGAGTAAACAAACTCACTGTTTTTACCACATTTATGCAGTCTTTATACACTGTGAGTATTTTGGAGATAATTCAGGACTCCTTGTTAGAAATTTCTGTAACAGGTTGGACTGTGATGTCCCTACATGGGGATGTGCTTTAGCTGTCTATTGGCCTAGGGTAGTTAGTCACAACTGCTAACAAACAGGAAAAAAGAAACAATTAAAATTCTAATTGGTTTGAAACTTTAAATCTCATCCCAGCATGCACACTCATTCCTCTACATACTACCTAAATCCTAACAAACGCTCTTACCTTCTCTCTGTGGGCCAGCCATGTACAAATTTGCTGCTTCCAAAATTCAAACTCCAAATGTAAGTCTGGATTTAATCCTGCCAGATACCTGGAAGCTATGACCTTCCCTGAACAAGCTAACATCCTCATAAGAAGAGCTCAGTACCTCATGGAATTGGCTATGAAGGAACATTTCATAGAATTGCTTAGGTTTGAAAAACCTCTAAGATGAGCAAGTCCAACCATTAACCCAGCACTGCCAAATCACCACAACACCACATCCCCAAGTGTCTCATCTACACGTTTTCTAAATACCTTCAGAGATGGTGACTCAACGCTTCCCTGGGGAGCCTGCTCCAATGCTTGACAACTCTTTCAGTGAAGGAATTTTTCATAATATCCAACCTAAATCCCATCTGCCACAACTTGAGGCCTCTGGTCCTACTGTTACGTGGGAGAAGAGACTGATCCCCAGCTCACTACCCTCTCCTTTCAGGCAGTTGTAGGGAGTGATGAGGTCCTTCCTCAGTCTCCTTTGCTCCAGGAGAAACACCCCCAGCTCCCTCAGCTGCTCCTCATCAGCTTTGTGCTCCAGACCCTTCCCCAGCTCTGTTCCCTTCTCTGGACACACTCCAGCCCCTCAGTAACTTTCTTGTCATGACGGACCCAGAACCGGACACAGGATTTGAGGAATGGCCTGACACAGGGGTCACTGCCCTGGTCCTGCTGCCACACCATGGCTGGTACAGGCCAGGTGCCATTGGCCTTCTTGGCCACCTGGGCACAGCTGGCTCCTGTTCAGCTGCTCTCACCCTGCACCCCCAGGTTCTTTCCCTCAGGCACCTTCCAGCTCCTCTGCCCCAACCCTGGAGCACTGCAGGGGTTGTTTTGTGTGCAGGATATGATTTGTGGCTGCTGTCAACTGAATTTTTCCCCACTTGCCAATGGATGTGAATACTGTGAAGTTCTTTTGTACCTTCACAGCTGTGCCAGACTCACTGCCCAGATGTAACAACTCCTGGCACCAGCAGTTTTTCCTTTGCCACATGAAGGAGAGCTACAGAAGTGCAGATCACACCTTCACCAATAACTGTTTACAGCTACAGGATCTCAAAACAGGTTCCCCTTTCTGCACAAGGTCTACTGAGCAGTGTTTGAGGCTGTACCATCTGCACGAAAAATACTTCCACATTATTGCACCCTATAAATCAAATATGACTGCAGGAAAGCAGGTGGTCATAAACTAACAGAAAAATCAGACCTATAGTGCACATATATTAGACTAGATCCACTCATCATGCTGCCCAGCAGTTGAATGCAGACAACAGGCCAATTTATTTAGGTTATCTGTGGCTGACAGGTAAGAAGCATGCATGGGGTGCTGGGAGAGTGTGCACATGTTGTGGATAACAAGACTTGCATGTTCTGACTGGTCTGACAGGGAAATACCTTCCCTCTGTCCTCACTGCTACTTGCCCGCTGGGGGTCCTAGAAAAAAGCAACCAAACAATGAATGGAAGGATGCCCAGGAGGAGGAACACTTATCTCAGGAAAGAGTGAAGTGGGGCACCTGGGATAAATACTGATGCTTAGGTAGGCAAGCAACTGCAGTCTGAGACAAGGGGAAAGGATGTCTCAAAGAGTAAAGGAATGGATGTGGGTGGGAATTGCAAGTGGAGCAGAAGGGATTTAAGTGGAGTGGAAAAGTTGATTGTAGCATTGATAAGCTGGAATCTTCAATATCCCGTCCACTGTTTGATGCCAGGTGTGCTGAAGAAATATCAGCCTCAGTGAGAGCTCTGCCTGAGCAAGGATCTCAGGCTGAGACCTGCAGTAAGGAATCTGGTTTTCTGTTGGGTTTTTTTGTTTGTTTGTTTTTATAATCAAGGAGCTTAAGCACCACCAGCAAGATACGGACAGAGACAGTGGCACATCCTCCGGAACAGGAAATGGTGCCCACAGCACAGGATGGTGCTGAGCATCAGGGCACAGTCCCATGGCATGTGAGCCCAGCAAGCAGAGCAGAGAAGTGACGGCAGTGGGGACAGCTCAGGGAGCCACAAGTGGACAGTAGGTTACACATCAGCTTGAAGGTCAACTGAAATCCAGGTTGCACTCCAGGATCAGGGCTGGGGCCATGCACACCTGCACTGCAGGGACTGAAGTGCCAGGGCTGAGCTGCAGAGGGGTCCTGGGCCATGGACAGGCTGCCAGGGGGCTGGACAGGGCCACTGGGGATTGTCAGTGCAGGCTGGGCCCTGAGAACAATCGAGGGGTGTCTGTCAGAGGTACCAGCAGACACAGAAGCAGCTCAGTGCAGCAGCAAGGCCAGCAGCATGTCGTATCCCAACGCTGGAGCAAGGGCAAAGCTTAACAGGCACAAGTGACCCTCATTCCAACCACTGGAACTGCTCTGGTGAGTGCAGGTTACACCAGTTGGAGCCAGTGAGATCCAGCCTCTCCTGATTCTGAGGTCAGATCCAGGCACATTTTAATTAAAGGACAGAAAAGGAAGCAGAATGGTATGAGTTAAAACCTACTGCTAGCAGAAGCTTCATCTTTTAAATATTCTTTAAGACTACTTAAGTATTCCTGCCCCAAGGAAGAAAATGAGATTATTCATATAAGTAAAAACTACTTACACAAGCTATGGTTTGCAAGACACTTTACCAATTACAGAGACAGATTCCTGCAACAAAGTCTTACAAATACACAGGACCATTTTTCTCTGCTCTCAAAATAATAAAAATCACTGCCTATCCAAAACTGCAAATAGAAGGGAAGAAAGGGAAACTGCAACAATACCGCCTCTGTCAATGGTGTTGCTTAAAAATTAGTTTCCTTTTAAAACCCCTGTATTTCTTCTTTACTTTCAGTTATTAGAGTACGATTTCAAATAAAAAGGGGCACTTGAAATAAGCACCAGGAGTTGCTCGGACACACAGAAATGTGTGTGATCACAAAATTGCTTACAGTGTTAACGATAAAACCCTTCCTGATTATCATTGCCACAAAAACCACCCAGTTTTTTGAAAGGATAAGGTCCTTTATGATGTTGATAAAGCACTCCTCTTGCAGAAACATAGGGTACCATCAATCAATAACATTTGTCTCTGGCTTCTTTCGTTGACATCCCAATATTGCAACAGCAAATCATAATCCTAGCAAAGTAAACAGGCTCTGGGGAAAAGCAGCTATAAATTGGGCCTGCTTGGATGAAATGAACTTTATCATGAAGGTCTGTTAAGCACTGAGTGTTTTACTTTCTAGCAGAACATTCAAATTGAAAAGAAATAGGTGGATTGAAAGTAAGAAGCAGAGTTAGAAACTAGACAGCCTAAGTAATTTGGTTCTTCAGTTAATTAGCAGCAGATCACCCTGATAATCACTGTTGTGCCTTGTTATTCTTTAGCAGTTATTGATTTCAGTTTACCTTAATATTTTCACATTTATTCCTCCTCAGTTTGGAAGATTTCCTTAGGTGCAAAGCTCAGGCTCGATCTGAGCAGGCATCACTCCATGTCTTTAATGAGCACTTAGGGCCTGTCGACGTCAAAAGGCTGCTCCAGGTCAAACACAGCCCATTACAGAAAACATCTGAGCTGCACGGGCTTAAATACATTCATCAGGGTTTGGCTCAGGGTGGCACCAGCCTAAATGAAACCCAAAGTTTTCCCTGGCACAGAAAAAGCAGGCAAAGAGAATCCTGCATCAAAATATGCACATTCAACGGATGCAACTTTGTCCCACAGATGAGTCTGAGCTCTTTTTGTTGACCCTTTAGTACATAAGTACCAGCCCACTTAAATAACTCCAGTTTTCATAAACAGATTTAATGGTGTTTTGTTATCATAAGAAATTATCATTCCAATTATTCCCCTTCAGTACCCTGGAGCATGCTGTGTAGTGTGGTGTCAAGGTTCAGTTTTGATCTGGGTCACACATGCATCAGGCCATGAGAAGGAACAAACCTGGGCCCATTTTAGCACCGAGCTGTTACTTCCACCTAAGACAAGTGCACAAGCAATCTGTCGATACACGGTGGGCAGCGAGACCTCGAGCCAGGGAGGGAGCTCACCTCAGAGCAGATTTTACTGAGATTCCCTGATGCCAACACTGTGCAAGAGGTCCAGCTGAACCCCAGGACACAATCTAGACCACGACTGTAGGTAAAATGCAATGATGAAAACAGGGAAAAGTAATTTAAAAGGGCTGGTGTGGCCACAATGACGTGCTGCGTAGACACTTTGGGGGTGATGACTCTCCACAGTTCTAGAGTACAAAATGCTGCTGCCTGCATGCTCTCACAGATCCGTGCTTAATTTTCACATGCACTTTGGTACAGACAGGTAGTATATTCAAAATCCAGCTTCAAGACACAATCATTATTATTGTTATCAACTGCAAGTAAAGCACAAAATACTCCTGTGGACTGTAGAGATGTATTTCTGACACAGGGAGCAGGATCTAAAGGCAGATAGCTTACCTTCTGACTCAAGTCTTTACACTGTTTACAATTGCTTTCCCAACTGCACAGGTGTCAAAAAAAAAGCAAACTGTATTGTGCAGAAAAAGTAACTTTGACAGGTCTAATTTACTGAGACTGATTCATGTGACAGCATAAACAAATCATTCTTGTCAAAGTCTATATTGAAAATGGAGTAAATTGATCGTGGAGTCAAGTGCACTAGTAATTTCAGGGAGTATTGTGATTTCATTTGTAAAACTATTGCAAAGAGGGGAAAAACCTGTCTTTCAGAGCTGGCTTCAATTTTTGCACTAGTCAGAGCAGTAGAAGAATATGCTGGTTAAGAGCATACTGCTACTAACAACACTTTTCCTGTGCAATCCTGTTACTGTGTATTCAGGGAAGTAACATGAGAAATCCCCTGAGAGCTTTTGTACAAATATACAGTGGAGATCAACAAGAAATCCTCAGAGTGAACAAAACATTCTGTATGTGTTTTCTTACTGCTTCTGTAGGGGCAGAATGTAGTGACTGATTAGAACACCAGCCTAACATGCAGTTTCTTACTGGAATGGGTTTTTAAGCTTAGGAGGAATTAGAGAAACAACATTATAAGAATGATGTTTTTTAACGTGGGTTCAAATTATATAATCTCTGAAGTCATTGTTTTCTTGCTCTGCAGGGGAGAGGGCGCGTTCCTGAGAGTATTCGCTAACTGACAGCGCCCGAGCTTCTTATCTGGGAATGAAAACCGGGGAGATGTAAACTTTGTGAGGATAAGCAATAGCAAAAGTCGTGTGTAACGTATCCAGGGAAGCTAAGGATCCTCCAGGCAGAGAAAGTGAAGCCAATAAGTTATGCTAGACAGGCACTTACAGAGGTCTTCTGGGGTCATGTTTACTAATCTCTCTCTCTCACTCTGTCAGAGTGCAATGAAGGAGCACAAAGCATGCAAACTACAAGGTAGATAAACAGTGAATTATTCAAAACAATACCTTCACACTTTATATAAAAATAACAAATGTTAAATCAAGAATGCATTTAACCTAAGAAAAAAATTTAATAGCCCAAATCCTCAGTATGCCAAGATCACAAAAACTGGGATGTGTCTTGCAAGAACGGTTTTGTCCATTTTGCAACAAATGGATTTAATAACATGCCCTGTGTTTTCTCCAATCCCTTGACTTGGTACAGCCCTTTGGCTTAAGTTCCAGCTGACCCCCCTTTCCCTTTTTTTAAAATTTTCTCTTCCATATACAAAATCTATTGTTTGTATTTCCAGGGGAAAACCAATTCTGTCTCAAGAATATTCACCTTTTGTGTTCATCCTGAAGCTTCATAAGGTCAACACAAAATAGGGAAACAGAGCATTAAATTTCTAAAATCAATAGCATGTACATAAATTGACATTCATTACTTTACAGTGATTTCCAGTTTCTCCTTGATTGATTAAAGCCAGGGGTTGAAAATAAGTGCTTTTCCCCTGCCTGGAGAAATTCCCAATTGTCCATGCTGTGAACCTTCCATTATGAGACATGAGACAGCGGTAGCAGTACATTGTTCATTTCACACCACCACAAAATAGACTTGTCATTCCACAATCGAAAGTAAGGAACCTGATGGAAGAGCAATGTGTCAAAAACTTGTCAAAAGCGGCCCGTGCTTAATGACAACTGAGAACAAGGAAACCATATCCTGAGGTTTTCACTGGCCACATCTCACACACAGGGAGCAGAGCAGAAAAATTATCCTGTTAATTTGTTATATGTTTAAATGTGATATTGAATGGCAAATTATATTTTTCAGACTAATTAATTTTGATTCCACATTAATTTAGGGAAGATAAATATTTACAGTACAATTATATTAGTTAATTTACAAAAGCAGAGGGGCAAAACCATTTAAATAAGGGATGCTTAAATTAATGCTAAGAAAAAAGAGATGTTTTCTCTCCACTAAAAATGCTGGAAAGCTAATGCTGCATTAAATGTCCTGTTATTAAGGGTTCTCTATACTAACATGATAAGTATAACAAATTGATCTTTTGTATGAATTATGTTAGACCCTGAGAAATGATAATGTCAAATTCTGCGGCACAGTGGAGCTGAACCAATTAGATGAGTAGATAATTTGGCCCTTCTCACTAATAACACATTGTAAGTAGGAATATCTTCAAAGAAGAACATGTATCTGGGGAATACTTTGCAACTAGGTGATGCTTTTAAAATGTTTATACAATGAAGATGGGGATCTGATTTCTTAAACCTCAAATACTAGGCAGGCAATTCCATGAAGTGGGGATTATAACCATATAGAGATGACAATACTGCTGGGTTTATTAATAGTTACAAAAGCACATGCATTTGCATATGGTGTGTATGTCTGGAATATTTTTTCATGGATGGGCTGATTAATGATGAGCAAAGCTTCAGGGAGTCTCAAGGATTCATGAGGATTCACAAGTTTGTCTGTTTATATCTGAAGTTCTTCCACTAAAAATGCCAGGCTAGAAATGCCACTTAAAAAGGACTTAATGTTAGATTTACAGTGCATCTTGGTATAGCACAGACTGACAATTGTGGAGGACTATCTTTCCTCACAGTGCGTTTTTGCATTTATTCTGCTGCCTGAGCACATGGACAACATTTCAGTAGTTTTTATTAGACTGTCAAAAAGGCTTAAGTTCACTTCCTCAAAGCAAAGTTTAGAGGAAATGATACTCATGCCAAATCACTTGACCCTGCAGGAACCTGCACAGACAGCAAGTCAGGCTGCCTTAAGAGACCTCCTCACGTCACAAATGCCAGAACAGTTTTGCTCAGTGGGGATCCTGGGAGGTTTCCACCTCTATCCTCTTTGTTCATGAACTTCTGAGTGGCTGCAATTTCCCCAAATTATGTGTGTTACAAGACCTGTAATAGCATCTAAAGCAAATTCTTCCAGGTAACTCACATACAACTTGTACAATTCCATTTTTGACCAAGAGAGACTCAAAGGCAAACATTCAGTGAGCCATAGGGCGTCACAGACACGTGCAGTGCAGCACCACTGCTGGGGACACAGGGCAGATTTCTCAGTCCCTTGAGGTTCATTCTGTCCATGCACTTCATGACCCTTCAGTGGCAAAGGAAGGATTAATAATTGAGTACAGTAGATAAGGAACTGCTTGGAGATCCCTTCACTCCTGGGATACTGGGGTATTTGCTTGCCAGAACAGTCTCATTACCTTCACTGGTCTCCCACAGAGCTCGTCAGGAGTCAGGTTTCCACTGGCCATTTACAACCTGTGGACTTTGCCACACTTTTCTGGAGCTCAGAAGGTGAAGGGCAGAAATCAATATCATTCCTAGTGACTCAGTTACTGGGGTGTGGGGAAGTGCTCATGAAAACCTTCAGGAGAGCTTCCTGTGTTCATGGGGAAGTAGAGAGTTTGAGTGGAAGGAACATCTTTGACAGGAAATGCAGTATATTGTCAATTCTGAAACTAGCCAGCTCTAAACTTTGCTCAAAAGTGGAAGGATGAATAAGGTTTACATATACCCAACTCTTAGTCCACAATAGTACTTTGGGGGAAAAAATTAAATAAAATCAATGTTAACATAACAGGTAACCTGAAACTGCTTGCTGAAGTGATTTTCTAAGGAAAAATTATAATTTCAAGGTGAACTGAGTCCAAAACCCAAGGCCAAAAGAGGTCTTGGGCTAAACCAAGCAAGCACACCATGCTTTGTTACACTCTCTCCAGGCTCTCTTTCTGGGAAAGATTTTCCCACCTCCCATCTGAGTTAGGTTAGTATTAGCCTTCAACATGCAGATCCACTGTGAATACACCACAAGATGGTTACTGTAACAGATTACCAAGGGATTTGAAAGGAAAACCCAAGCATGCTGGTTTTAAAAGAAAAAACAGAAAATGTAACATACAAGAATTTAGGAAAGCAGCTGTTTAATTCTGGACCTTTTCTGCAAACAAAATATCTCAAAAACAACAAGACACAAGAAAATTTGAACTTTGAGGCAAAATTATAATTTAATTTCAATAGTATTAGCAAACACCTTGATTCCCCTACTCCATACTGAACTAACAGGAGTGATATGAGAGTGTGTGTGCCTGTGCCTGGCAGAGGGAAAGGCAGCACTGATATTCCCCCTCAGTCTCACCCTCCCCAGAGCATTTATTCTGTTCCTGTTCTCAGTGCCATATCTGTCTTTTCTCCTCCTGCTGCAGATGCTAAACAGCATATTTGTTTAAAAAAAAAAAAATCCTTCCACATTTAAAGGACAATAGGACAATTTGCTAATTGAATAAACTGATTATTTTAAGGGCATTTACAAATCCATTCAAAAACCATTCACCCTATCAAGAAAAAAAATTCCTATTGGTGTCGGGAGTTGTCCTCAGGGATATTCCACTCTAAGCCTCTCAGCATTGCGCTGCCAGTGTCTTTGTTCTTGACCTGACCTAAAAAGCGCTCTCTTTATGAGTCATAGAGGATTTATTTCCTGCCTTAGCTTAGCCCCAGCTTCTTTTAGGTAGAAAATGACAGTTTTGCTCAGTTGTGGCAAATGACCTGCACTTTTTATGATGTAGATGATTGTCCAGCAGGATCTATGCTGAAGCCACCAGTGTAATTGAATTTAGGAGCACAACTGCCTGGAAATGTTTGCTAGAAACACCACTCTTGGGGGTGGCAGTAGGTTTTGGAATTCCCTCCTATTTTCCTAGAGATATTAAAGCCTAAAAGGTTTAATTTATCAGAATATTTTACAAGATACTCTTTTATTGTGCAATGAAATATTTAAAGCGTGAATTAGATCCTTAGTTCATACAAGTCCCTATGCAACGTACAGGTTTATCTTAATTTACAGCAACTGAGGGTCTCGTCTGAAAACCCTCTCCCCAGTTTTATATATTAATTTGTCCCTTGAATCAGCTCAGAACAAACCCCTACAGTATATACAGTCAGTTCTGTAACTTGTTAGAGATTTTTGTACATCTGCAGGGAAACATTTTATAATATAAGCTTTAAAGCTTATTGATATGTGCTTTATGGCTTATAAAAAACTCTGAAAATATGTTTCAGGATAGTGTTTGTTTGGATTTAAAATAAAACTTGTGCAGAGAGGAGTCATAAACACCCCCTACTCCTACAAATTCAAATCAGCTACTTAAGAATTGTCTCTCCCAGATCACCTAAGGGGACTCTTTCCTTAAAATGATTCCTCTTTGAAGCCTGAGTCCAGGTTATAGTCCTGCTTTAAGGCATGGGAGTTTGATCAGTGAGAGGTCCTTTCAGCAGCTCAGGGCAGGGATGGCCACACGGACAGAGGGCCTGGCCACAGTGGCACCAGTGCCACTTCACGTGGGACACAGCTGTTCCAGGGGTGAGCAGTGTGCTCCAGAGAGACAAAGCCCTTATGCTGGTCCTCATAACAGACTGTCATTTTCCTTCTGCAAAGCAGAAATAGAGCTCAAATTCTTTCACTGGATCAAGACAGGCTGCTGATCCCTGGGCCAGAACTCTTCAGCAAATGAAAGTTTCGCTGGTCTGAGGCAGTTTACATCACTGAGGAACTGGGCCTATGTTTTTCAGGCTTGTTGAAGACTGCTCTCACCCTTCCTTTGATTTGATGAGTATTTTTATTAATATTTTTACTTCATTCTTGCCCTGTAAATTTTAATTTCCATATCTCAGGTCTTTGTAATCAAATCAAAACTTCATTATCTATGTAGTATTGGTAACGCTCAAAATCTGTAACCCTAATCGCCCACAGTGCTGTAGCAGGTTATTTTAATTATTCTTCCTTTAAAGTTCTGATCACATTCAAGAGCTTCTAGTGAAAAAAAAAAAAAAATCCTGAAAATAAGGCAAAACTATCTCAGAATAATCAAAAGCTAGAAGAATAAAAAGAATAAAAAAGTGAAGTATATTGTTTTAAAATCCTCATTAATTTTAAGCCAATTTTTAATCTGAGGAGGCTGAGCAATTGATTTTGTAGATATGGCCAGTTATTTACATCTTTTCCCATAACTAGAAGAGTTTAGAATTCAAACAAGGTTTTGCAGGGCTGTGTTCTGTACACTGTGTAAACAATTCAGTGCTAAAACTCCTTCCTCCTGTTTCAACCTTCCCATTGGTTTTACATCCTGACATTTTAAAAAATGTAAATGTTAAAAGGTACCTACTTTTATAAGGAAGCCATTTACTCTACTGTTCAGGGTAAAGGTACACCATTACCATCAGAAATATTAAATCACTTTCCAATTCACACCATTTGGGAGTTCTGTTGAGCAAATGGATTTCTCACTGATTGGCACTGTTACTTTCCAAAAAAAGTGCATGTGATGAGTGGAGGACTGGCCTGGGGACCCCGCAGTGCAGTGAGAGGGTTGGCACTTCAGTCGTGCAGATGCACAGCTGGTGCATATGTCCACCAAAAGGGGAAAAGATGAAGTTTAGCATGGTGGGACTGGAGCTGTGCACATTGCCCACCCACGTTGCTAGCTCACAGCCCAGCTGTGCCCACCTTCCCTGTCCTTCAGGATCACTGGCAGCGGGATGCCAGTGCTGCTGGATGGGCTGTAGGTGTAGCACACGGTGCCTCCTCTGGATCCAGCCCATCCTGACAGACCCACAGAGCTTCGTTCTCCGTGGGGAACTGAGCATGGTTGGGCTGCTGCCCTTGGGTGTGCTCTGGAGCTCTGCCTAAATCCACACTTCAGCACAGACTTGTGCATAAACAACACTGATGATGAACAAGCTGGGACTTGAGAATCAGCTCAGATGTACATTTAAGCAGTGCTGTGGATGCCACATACTCAGCTCGGGAATTCCATTTCACCTTGTCTGGAGCAAGGGGTGTGCACAGGCACACAAGGGACTCCAGAACCCACAGCCTCACTGAAGTCGACAGAGACTTTGGATTTTAAGTTGTTTCTGTTCCATTACTGCTGGAGTTTTTGAGATATGCAAACCAGAGAAGCCCACAAACTATCCATAAACAGGTATGAGAAATCTACAATACTTCTCTAACCACATCTTACACATTCTGTGTATTACTGCAGGACAGGGAGCCCCACTGGATGTTATTTATTTCTAAGAGTATTTCCATAGACTTCCCTGACTTAAGAAGCCTGTGTTGCCAGATGCAAAAGCAAACATTGCTCTTTGTGGGTAATGTTTGCAGAACTGGGCTCTAACCAGCTGTCTGCCTCCTTTTTTGTTCTCATTTTATTGTCTTACAAGTGTTCGCAGTGTCAGATGTCATCTAGTACTTGTACATTTCTACAAAAACCACATAAAATCTCTTTGTTGATTACCTTTGCTTAATATGACATATACCAAAGCTCTACAAAGTCAGCTGTTCCTTAGATTTATTGTCCCTTCAAAAAAAGTTCATCAATAACCATGAGATGTTACTTTCATGTGGATTTGTGCATTGGGAAACTCATGTCTGATAACTTAAGCATAAAGTAAATCTTCCTTAGCTAACAACATCAGAAACAATTTCCAACAAAAGCTTCTAGGAAATATTCAGTTCACTGTGCAAGGATTCATTTTTATCTCTGTATTATACCACTGATGTGCCAAACGGGAGCAGAATTGTCTGCACTGATAGAATAACATGCTCTCCCCTTCTATGCTAGCCATTTGCTTTATTTTTCTTCCGTGCTCACTGGGCAGATAAAGGGCCTGATATTAAACTGTTCTGCCATCTCGTCATACTTTGTTGGTTACTGCTTAAAATATAGCAGATGTAGCTTCAAAGTGATATGAGGATGCAGTCTAGTATCTAAGCACAACACATGTACCTTACTGAAGGCTGTTTATTGAGGAGAAAACATTCCACACATTTGTGTGTTATACAGAAGATGCTTTAATAAGATTATTGTATTTGCCTGTCACATTGTACTAGCTTTGCACTGGAAATAGTCTTATTAAAGAGAAAGACTGTCTTTTCTATGACCAGGGTCTTTGATATTTAGAGAAAGATGAAAACAAAAAGAACAAACTACTCGAGCATTTCTTTGACATTCTGACACACTATTTCCTAAGCTGATGCTCTTGAGGTGAAAGCTAAGAAAAGCAGAGAATGAAATGGTTTGCCTTTTCTACTCCCTAGCCAGTAATAAGCCCTTTCATAATCAGCAATAGTCAAAGATATTCCACTCCATCAAAACCAAACACAAGTCATCCCCTGTGGAGCCAACAAGAATTTTCAATTTTCCACCCTTTTAGTACAGGTGCTTTTTATGAGCAACTTAGAAGACTACTCAGTGCTCAGCCATCTGGTCATATCCAAACCCCCAGATACTTTGTCTCAAAGGCTATTAGGGAATAGTTTTAAGGAAAAAAAAAAGATAAAAAATCAGGTGCAGCATTCTTTATTGTGAACTGTACTGTGACATGCTGTTCTCTCACTAATTCAGGTATGTCCCCTCCTGAATTCTAAAGTGAGTTTCATCCAAGTCCTTCATTTTCCAGGATAGTGGTCACCAAGGGAATGAAGCGAACAAATGTGAGGTTCTTCAAGGCACCATTAGCAGCTCCATTTTCTGTTCATACACATGCACATACCACCACAGGAAAAGAGATTTTTACTAGAAAAGACATTCTTTCTTATACTCAAAATGAAGCCTCTTGCAAAAAGTGGTTGTAGTTGTTCCACCTTGGATTAATGTTCCATTTCCTCCAATATATCTCTGCATTCACTCTTCTTATCTGTCCCCAGTTAATTCTGTTTTCACGGTTTTCTCCTCATTTTCTCTTTTACTGTCTTTCTCATTTTAAAAACATCTTTTTACTATTGATTTCCAACCCTAATTACAATCACAACTGTGCATTTTATTTTCTCTCACACAGCAGGTGAAATTTCATCACTGACTACAGTGAACTTGCACTGATGACAAACACAATGGACTACAACTGACAGCAGCTCATTTATCAGCTGCTGCCATCAACCCATTTGAAATAAATATAAATGCACGAGAGTGAAACAAGTGAAAAGTTCATAGAGCAGGTTGATAATAACTTCCATCCTGAGCTTCACTAGTCTCTCTGTGTCTTATTTTCTGTCAGCCAAGAGAAAACACTACGGTATCTCTCATGCTTCTGACCAGTCATTAGGATTTGAAAGCAAGCACCTGACAGCACCTTTTCTCACGCTTATACTTTCGTCATCTTTCAGCTGTGGAGTTTGGTCTAACTTCTGCTTCAAGCTGACCTTTCTGATGAACTTTTCTTCCAAATAATTCCTTTTATTTTTATGGTTGGTTTTCGTATATGGGTTAGTTTTTGTGCTTGGTTTGCTGTTTGTTTGTTTGGGGTTTTTTTAAGTAGAGAAAAGGTAACAAGAATGGCAACAATGCTGCATAAAGGTACAGAATAACCTTTTGACACAGAGAGGATTTCTCAGAATGGAAAAGTGGTAACAATGAATGGATAAGGTGGAGGGCTATAAAACTAAAACTGCCTATGAATAATTTTTTTCCTCACATCCCAATAATTTGTTGGTGTGCCCATTAATTAAGTTGGAAGCTTAAAACAAAGAACAAAGAGAAGTAGTTTTTCACAATTGCAGAAGCTCACTTTCCCAGCCTGCTGTAGATGTAATATGTAAAGAGTGACAAAGTCACAGAGCAGCTCCAGTTGCTGCTCTGAACACAATGGCTCAAATCCTACCTCTACTCACAAGAAATGCAAACTGCTGTGCACAGGTCTGTCTGTATCTCTCCTCATTCTTAAGTATCAGACACTAACTACTATTCTAGTAAGAATATAAGATTAAATGGACCTTTAGTGTGACCCAAGTCTCTTCTTCTGTTAGCAATAAATCTGCAATGTAAACGTTTTGATTTGACATTGTTTACTGGGGAATGGGAGGAAGATGTTTTCCCACATTCTGCACTGGCCTTACACGATCCAGATCCACCCCCACTGCTGTACCTAGAGTCACTTGCACATGAATCTGCCTTGTGAATCATGCCTAAAAAGCATACACCACTTGCTTTGCACTGAAGCGTACAGATAGAAAATGTCTTTGGGGGCTGGGGTTTTTTCTTCTTCTTTTTTTTTTTTTTCCTTTTTTCCCTTGAGTCTATGAGTGGATGCTTCAGTTGTTTGCAGAGATCAGGCACACAGCAGAAGTGCTTCCTCTCTTAATGGTTTGACATCTTTAGACTATGACTAAGTTTCTAAATTTTTTTCCCACCCACTTGCATAGCTCAATACAGCTGAGCAATACTGTAGACATAGCAGTGAAGATAAAAGACATACTGAAAAGATTTTTTTACTTTAAAACTGACAGAAATGACATATAAATGTCTGATCCCAAAGTCAATATCACAGATCTATTTGTCTTGGCAGTTGAAACCAAACTTCAAATAACAAAAATGCATTAATTCCCTTTCTTGAAAACATTTACAATGAGATTTCATGCACACCATGGTAATAAACATAATGTAATAACGAATTACAGTTATCCACTGGTATCCATAGGTTAAACTAACCTATATATTGCACTGTCTCTGTAGGTACAGAGACATGCCCACTCTTTCCAGTAACATTTGGGTTGTTTCAAATTGTGATCCAGTCCAGCCTCATTTCAGCAGCTGTCTCTTGAAACTGCACAATACAGAAACCTTCTTCTAGAGACTCCAGTGTATGAGGAAATGAAGTTTAATCATGCTTAAGAGACAATGCTTACTCTTTGAGATGTCTTTTTCTCATACAGAAATAGGTTTAAATCGAACACTTGTTACTCTGGACTCACAATTTTATAAGCACTGCAAAGTACATTCACAAGCATGAGGGATATACAGGAAAGATTCTGAAAAGCTGTAAAAAATTATGTGTTATCTCAGACTGGCTAAGCAGAAATATATCTTATTAGCTTAATGTGTATACACACATGCACAGAAAAGAGCAGCTTTTCTTTGAAAAACATACATTTTTAGGTGCTCTGCAAGTGATTGCCTATCTAATAATAAGATAGGTTATGCAGTACCCTTATTTTATGATTGCCATTTACCCTATGTTTTGCACTGCACACTTGTAGACACATGCTTCAATTAGTGTGAGACAAATGGCATAATTCCAGCTCCACTAAACCTCGGAGACCTATATTGTCATGCACACACAGCATGCACTTTACTACTACCTAGGAAGCTGTATCTCTTCACCTCCTCATCTTTTTCAAAAGAAGCCACTTCTGAATAAATGGGATAAATAACCCCCAGGCAGATACTTAGAAATCACAGCTAAAACAGGCCCTCGTTTATCTGTAGGCAGCCTGGGTGAGGGGAGTGCAGAGCAAACCTGGTCTCCCACAGTGTGAGGCAGCTGAACAGCGTGCAGGGCTGCCCATGCCATGCCAGGGAGAGACTCCCTCTTCCCACACGTTTATGAGACAAGGGTGAGAGAGACTTTCCAAACTGATCAATATCAAGCAACATCTAAAACAATCACACCCCACAGAAATGCTCTGCAGTAACTTGGGAAGCTCCAGAAGCAGCATATTCTGCACAAACTCCACCCTGCCAGGCTTCACTCCAGCCTGGGTTTTTTTTAGGTTTGTTTTTTCATTTTGCTTTTTTTCTGGTTGTTTTGGTTTTTTTTGGTTTTTTTTTTTTAAATGTGCTTATTCCACTTTTGATCAGGACTGCAAAGGCTCCCCACAGTACAGTGATCCTCTGCAGCACCCATGTGCCTATAAACATGCTCATATGTATGAGACAGACCTACATGACGGGTCACTGCCTCTTCTTTGTCCAGCAAATGAGGCCAACTACTGCTTCATCAGGGGGCATTTCTGTACCATGCTCAGCCTAGATCCATGTAGGAACTGCTCTGGAAAAGTAATGAATCCCCTTTATCAGTTGAAGGGGACATCCTAACTACCAGCAGCAGCCCCACTGCACTAACTGCCCACAGAGCATCCTGTTCACTGTGCCCTCACAAAGAGAAGACAGAACATTTTCTCCAGTCATGCTAAAATCACTTTTAGACTGCAGTACATTTGACAAGAGCAGTTGTGGGGAGCTTAATGGCTGATGTTTTGGAGCAGCAGCATCCTAAAAAATAGCTTAAAGGATCAAATGTGAAATCCTCAGGAGTCTCAAGCCACTGAAAACCGTGTACAGCAGAACCCTCCTTTGTCCTACTGCAGGATCTGGGAAGGGGCAGCTGGGCACTGGAGAACTCTGTCCTGCAGGAAGAACTCACTGGTCTCCATATTAGGGCTACTACACCTAAGCTGACCAAAAAACACAGCCCTGGATAAAAAAAAAAATTGAAAAAGTGTGAAGTTTTCAAACAATGCCTTTAAAGCTCACTGTGATTCTGACATTTACCTCTTAAACAATGTAGCATGTGTTTCAGTATTAAAATTTGCTTGGTAAGATGAAGAAAGGGAACAAAAAAAGAGGAGTGCTAAATAAAGTGATCTCTAGGAGCTAAGCACTGAATAAATCCTGTGTTGTCAATTAAGTGGCAGTTTTACAATTAAAGTATTTGGTTGTCATAAATCTGTTGCAGCATGTCAGTAGAGAAGAGGAAGAGAAAGTTTGGGGGTGGGAAGTCACAGAAGGAGGCACGATACTTCCCCCTGCAGAAGTCTAGCATTCATTTTACAATTGATTCATTGAACAGAAGCATCTTGCCATGGCAGCCACCCACCCAGTGGTGACAAAGCACGGCGAGCGCAGCGATGATAGCACAGCACAGTCAGGCAAGACATCTCACATTAGCCATGGGTGGCTAATGCCACTACCCCACACTCTGCCCGCCCTCTTGCCAGATGACAACACCTTACTTCAAACCTCAAGGCAAGGAATACAATAAATGAATATGCATTCAAACAGGAGGTCTGTGTTCCCTTATGGATTCCCTTAGCCCTTCCTGACACACGGCAAGGTGCGTTATGCAAAGAGAAGACACTGACATTTCATATAAAATAGTCAATCAGGACTGCATCATAAATATATAATTTCATTCTCTAAAAACACCCTAAAATGACTGACATTATTCCAAGGAATTAATCTCGAGGAAATTGTTCAGCTTTCCTGTCACTTGTGAAGGATGCAAGTGGTTAGGTTTATTTAGGACAGAGATGGACATATCAAGCCATGGCACAGGGTGAGCTAGAGGGAAACATCAATGCACTAACTCTAACCTGTTTTTATCATGAATGTCTCTCCCCAGACCCCTCCCCCAGGTATGTAAATTGGCAGTAAATGACTGGCATTCACAAATGCGCCTCCAAGCAGGTTAGGGATAATTAGTAAAGCATGTAGACACCCTATCCTAAGAGCCAATTGTGACAAATTCACAAAATAATGAATCTCTATTAATAGTTAATGATGTATGTCAAGAAGAGCCCAGACTTTGGGCTCTTCCCCTTTAAGCTTGTGTGTTATCCCCTTGTGTTTCAGCTGGTCCAGCTGAATGCCTCCCTCCCCGCGTGCTGGCCTGCTTTGAATCCCAGCCAAGATGAAGTAATTGAAAACTGCCAGCCCGAATACTTCAAAAGTCTATCATGGAACAAGATTCAACAAGCCTCTTCTCAATTTGTAAATATGTTGGAATATAAGTAGTAAAAAGGCTCTGATGTCAAACAAGTTTAAGCATTAGCCACGTTCATTTATGAGTCCTACAGCGGTGATTAATGCTTCATATATTAAACCCTATTAACACTGCTAAGTTACTTCATCCCTGTGTTCCTCACACTGTTTTGCTCATAGATTTTTTTAATTTCTTTTTTTATCATTCAGAGCATTCAGCTACTGCAGTGATGTATATGTATTGATAGTTTTAAAGTCATATTTAGAGGTCTAGGTTCACGAAACATTGTATTTGTATGATTTCACTTGACACGAAAGAACAGTAGTTTTAGAAAGAATTTGTGTTTTGTATATTTTGTTTCTAACATGGTAAGTTACATATTTTGGGTATATACACATTCATGACCCACTTTTGTGTTGCTGGAACATATTAAAATACTAAAGTAAAATGTAAACAAAACATAAACCTTTGCCATGTGGAGAGAGACCAAGAGTAACAGGGAGAATTGAGATGACATTACAATTTTATAATGAATGTTTTTAAGTCCTCCTGGTTGTTTGCAACTTACTGGCTCTTGATAACCAACCACTACAGACAGGCCATGTGCTGTTAATTGGACTGAAAAAATGACTTGCTCCAAAATTCATCACTCTTAATAGCTTAGCCTCTTTGTTGTCTTCACAATTAATCTTCTTACTACCAGAAAAGCGGAAAGAGTTAACTCTACACACAGTGGGTTGTCAGCAGTGGTGTTACAAATTTAAGCTAAAAAATTTTAACCCAAACTTCTGGGAGGTGTTGATCCAGATCAAATAGTGTCAGCTTATGTCCCTCCCTAATTATTTAGAGGAACAGAGTATTTGTAATACTTGATTCCTTGTGGCATACATAGGAATCATGGGCTTTAATTTGATCTCACAGAAAACGCAGAGTTTTAAAAGAGGATTCAGGTGATTTACTGTAATCAGTGGAAGAGCAGTACAGCCAGCAGTGATAAAGAAGAACTTTCAAATTATCAGATTTTAACATGACAGGGTCCCTCTTAGAAGCTTTTACACCTCTGTTTAAAAAGAATAAGAAGCCTATAAAACCTAAGCAAATGCTTCTGAGTACAGCCCCTACCTTTGTGAGACAAGGTTAGTGAATCCCCATCCTTTATTTGCCTTTCTTTGTTGTCTCTTCAGAGACACATCACTGCAAGTCATCGAACCCTATGGAACCAGCAGAGGTAAAGAGCAGCTGAGGGTTTGAAAAGTGCCAGAGCATTAATTAGCTCAGAATTCCTGAATCTCCACTGATAAAATGAAAGTTACTCAATCACAGGATGATGTGGAAAGCCTAATAGAGGCTTTATAGTTAAAGAACAGGAGTGGGAGGCAAGAAGTGCAGGTTCTATTCTTACTGCCAGCACCTGTGTGCAACCTTCAACAAAGCATCCGTTTTCATTGCTCATTTTCTCTGTATGCAAAATGGAAATAATTGTGCTCACAGGACTCTTCTTAAGCTAACTTCACCTCCATCTGAGAAGCACTTTGGGATCTTCAGGTTAGAGAAACCACTGAACTGTAAAATATAATTTAAAATATGTATTTTACTGGATGTGCTTAAAATAAGAATTCCCTGTGCCAGTGTAAAGAGGAATCTTGAGTGTGGGATACCAAGTCTAGATAATTTAACTGTTACCTTGAAATGTAAAAACGTTGTTTGCAAAGCATTTTTCAATTCAGCAGATGACTGTAAAGCAGCACTTCAAGCAGCTTTTCCCAGAATATCTATTATTAGTAAACAACTGTGCCTTACAGGATTATTTTGCAACACTTTCCATTAGGTACAGTTGGAGTAGTCTTCTGAATATAGAGCTTCAAACATGTTAAAAGATTAGATGTGTGTACCTGAATAAACTTCAATGTTTTCTAAAAACTTGCATTTCTGTTCTAACAGAAACAAAAGTAATTTCAGAAATGACATTCAATATCTGACCCATTTTTATGCTCAGTAAAGGTTACACATGGCAGAAGAACAAAGCACAGAACTGGCCTGGCTTTGGCTATTTCCTGTTTAGTCAGAAATAGCTGTTGGAGCTGTGTTTATCCCTCACATCACATCAGCAAATAGCAATCCTCCCTGAACACATCTGTCCAGTTTGTCCTGCATGTAAACACTGAAAAGTTCTTGTCTGTGTGACCAGTTTTGGTAAGTTTTATGTATGAAAGAGCAGGAGAACAGTTATTGTGTGAGGATTGCTCATAGGACTGGTGACCCTCTTCAGACTTTTCCTTTCAAATAGATGTACAGATTTGTCTACTAAAATCATGTTGCTTAGTCTTCACTCAGTATTGTGCACTACAGCTTTTGTGCTCATCTCAGCATTGTTTCTAGGGCCCTTCTACCCACACAAATGGCAAACATTTAGTAAATATTTGTTGAAGACTTCAAACACAATCTACTTTGAAAATTCAGATTGTTAGCTAAATTAAAAAGGCATAGTCCTCATGCAATCATCAGTCTGATTTACTTGAAGTAAACTGGGGCTCAAAGCCGGTCAAAGTCATAAATAAGTTTGTAGGCTCAAACAAAGCCTTAGTCATTAACAAGAGCACAATAACTGGAAAAAACAGTGTTATGTGAATTTGAATTCCAAAACTGAAAGTGTTGCTACATGAACTCATCTACATCAATTGGCAGAAAAATCCCCAACAATCCTCACTTGCAACAGCATCCTCCTTATCTCATGACTTGTATTAAAGAGCTCTCCTGAAGTTTTTCCTCTAATGATCTGCTTTAGCTATTCAAAGAGAGACTGAACCATATCAGGGAGTACAACTGGAAAGACATGACAGCCCTGTTTTGATTAGCTAAAACCACTGTCCCACAGTTTACTACTTCTGCAGGAATGTGACTGTCTGTTACTAGTCCTTGGCACCAAAGGATATGTACTGGCACCAAAATTGCTAGTAGCAGAGACCCAAATCTACATAAGGCAAGGTAAATATGAGTAAAGGAAGTCAAGTTACTTCTTTTTTTCCCAAAATGACACTTTCCAAGTCTTATTATATAAAAGCTCTTACACTGCAGTTCCACCTGAAATCCAGTAAGTTCAGTGTGTTTTAGGGTTCCCCTTATTTCTTTTCTTTTCAAATCAAGGGAGAGACGAAACACTGCACAGGACAGGCCTGCAGCACTGTCTGCAGGGGCAATAGGGTGATCCTTTGCACTGGAAAAGCTCCAAAGACTTCTGCCAGCAAAGATTTAAGAAAGCAGCTGAATATTTGCCTTTGCAAAAGAATGACAAAACTATCCAAAGGCAGGGTAACAGCCATGCCTTTACCTTGCACATAAGCTGACCATGCAGGGACAGCTACCAGCACTCCCATGTAAAACCCCCCTAGAATACACATTCTTTTCAGCCCAAGAATAGGCCACAATTGCCAAGGCTACTTATCTTCTTCAAGTTAGGCAGAAATACCCAGCCCTTTCCAGCACCCCAGAAATCCCTGGCCATAGAGACTTTCTCTGCCTTCTCTTCTGCAAAAGCTCCCACTGTATAACCCACTCACCTTTCCAGGCAGGCAGCCTGTTCAATCTGCCAGCTGGGAATGGGACCATAGTTGATTCCCAGCACCTCTGCCATTTTACAGCCTTGGCCAGCTGTTCTTGCAGGGCTTTAAAAACCAGGAAACTGCTATCCTGCTCACCATATAAAAAGAGGATATGCCCTCACTGTAGGGGAATAACCAGCTTTTGCTGTGCTTGGCCAAGCAGTGTGCTGGCAGAGCACACAACCCAAACCCTGTAAAACATTTGCTTTACACCAAAGCAAGCTGAGAATAGAGAAGTAGAAACTGTCAGATACTACCTGAATCAGGCATACAGCATTACCTTTATGCAATGTGACTTTGTCTCAGACTGAAATAGGGCACAGCTGAATTTGCAAATAGCCTAATATTCACCCTTCTGTCCTTGTGTAAATTGAAACAGGAACCTTCTGAACGACAATTCTGGCGTTCTCTGCAATCTTTTCTGGAGGCTCCATGTGGAGACACCTTGTTGGGTGACAGATCTTCCAACTCCCATGCCATGAAACATGTTGGAGATGAAGGCAAATTGTAGTCTGTGGTGAGATATGGTGACATTGAATTATAGGAGCACCTACAGAAAAGACTTCTGTAGATACTTCTGTGAGGATTCTGCATGGTTTGGTGGCAATTTAAAAATTAAACTAGATGGTAAAGCTTTATTTTCTTTGTTATCTTATAGAAAGCTTTCCTTTGAAGTGGAATATTACATTAGTCATTCTGGGTTCAGCTATAAAAGAATCTAATCTGGGCATCTGCAGTCCTGACTATTAGCTGCTTTAATGATCTTGTGGGTGCTTTTTGAGTTGGGCATTAATTACAAAGCGTTGCAGTGTAAATATGTATGCATTTCTTGGGAAATGGATGCAGTCACCAGCCCCATTTGTGTTACTGCCCATGTGCCAGCCATGCTCAAGGTCCCACTCGCACTTACACAGCAGAAGTTACGTGTCTCTAGCAGCTTCTCAGAGAGTGGTTTTGTTGAGAAAATGCTTCCCTGCTAAACGTAATTTATTTTATTTTTATTTGATTTTTCTATGTCACTCATGTCCTTGTTCTGCCACCTGCTCTATCTCAGTCAGCATACAATTTATAAAACTCTGTTAGAAGGATGGAGACAATCTTCCTGTACAGTTCTGCACAATATGAAGACAAAGTGATCCTGGGTATAGGAACGAAGCCATAGTATGGTTTCAAACTAGATCTAGAAAAAAAACCTGACTGATTTGGTAACATTGAGGTTTCTAGGTAGTTTAAAATGTGCCCATTTGTATTTGCAGTGTAAATAGTCACCACCAGGAACAAACGGTTCCTTGAAGTTAGCGAAATGGGGGATCAGAAAGCTGCTGCTCCTTCTTAAGTCATTTGGAATTTTGCCACTGGTACAACAAGGCTGAGGTTTCATGCTGGGATCTAAATGTGAATGACCAACCCTATGCCAGAGGGGAAGCCACACATCCTTTTTTGTTTTGGTAGGCTCAGTCGCAAAAATAGGCAAAAGCAAGACCATGCAAAAGTCACTCTGCCTCAAAGGTGAGATTTCCTGAGGAAAAAAAATGGTCCTGACTCTCCTTTTTCTACACTGCTCTCCATTAGCAGTGATGTGTCATGACTGATTTTGGTGCAGATGCAAAAGAGGGCAAAGAAGTGCATCTAAGACATTTTTCACAAAACCAGGACTTCCAGGCTTCCACTCAGATACCGTGAGATGCCAAGTTTCTGCTGACCGTGCTTAACAAACATGTTCTCTTTGCATTTGTCTGTGCCAAACCATGAACACTATAAGTAATTCTAAACTTTATCTTGATAGTTATTTTTCTTTTTCTCATTCATACTCTGACTTATGTATGATTTATAATGTTTCTACTGGGAAAGCTTCATATGCAAATAAGCTTTCCTTTGTGAGAGTTTGTACATTACCATTTGGAGGCATCTTTTTACTTTTACTATAGTAATATTTCCTACATCGATTTTCAACTTCATCGTTACTGGAAATTGTCTAGGTAATAATTTTAAAGATGCTAAAGAGCTGCTGGTATTTCATGCAAAAGCCTGACAAACATTCAATTAAAAATTATGCTGGTGGTAATTCATCAAAAGACACACTTTTCTCATCCCCTTCTTTTTTATTACAGACTTTGTCACCTGAAGTTACACACTTAATTTCTAAATACATGATTGGCCCCAGCTCCTCTTGTTTGTATCCTCACCAGAGGAAGATGCTGAGTCAGACAGAGATAGAGAAACTTCTAACACAACTAGTCATTCATCGTGTTCAACCCAAGATAAAGAGGGCTGGGTTGCAACAGTCTTTGAAGCTCTCTTTTTATCAGGATCCTATGAAAACCTCGTTTTGAGACTTCCCACAAATGGAAAAGAAATAGCTGTTTTATTGGTACCAATGTAAGATCATCAGCCCCAGCTCGTGTAAGGCAATGAGCAAAAATGAGATGGCAAAAATGAGAAGCATAATTTTCACTCAATTGAAGACCTTTTTTTCAGACATTTTCTACTCATAGTTACCCTTATTATTATTTGTTTTCAGTCACTATTAACACACTGGGCATAAAGTATTCAACTTTTTATCGCTTTATATTTTTACCTACCTATTACTTTCATAGGTATAAAAAATTAGCTACATTTTAATTCAGTTCTTTTGCTAGCATGTTGAGTTTAAATGGAAAGTATTGAGATTACATGGATTAATTAGATGTTTTATTAAAAAAAAAACAGGAAAATGAGTTGCAGAGTATAATATAAAACACAGCAGGCTTTGACTTTCTGCCTGGAAGCTGTTTAAAAAAAATAATAATAATTAAGAAGGAAATGAAGAGTACACTGTATTCTATGCATAAATCAGAGATATTAAAGGCAAATATTTGCTTTTAGATTATGATGAACTCAGATTTACACAAAAAAAAATGGACCTGAGATGTTAATTTAGCTAAATATGAGCTCTAATCAGTCATTCCTTCTGCATCATCTTCCATGGCTATGCATAATAATAGTAGAGGTGCTCATACTGTAACACAACCTTTCACTGTAAGCTACACCCTGAGGATGTTTTCTCCCCTTATCCTTGAATCCCCTTTGCACAGCCCTAAGCCCCATCACACATTTAGAAGGAACAGTTCAAAAACTAGATGGAGTATAATAAATTAATCTGGACTTAGTGGGTGGATAAAAGTCCAGCAGAGGTTTGTTACAGACCCTGGGGACAAGAAGAGGGAGGAAAATGGAATGCTGCACAATGACATTAGTAAGGCAAACAGAGATAATACTCAGTGTGCATGCCTGTGTGCATGTGTCTGTATGTGTCTGCAGAGGGCTGGGGGAAGGGTGGCACCAGTATTCTCAGGCTTGAATCAACTTAATGTAATAACGATTGAATACTGCCAGCCTGCTTCCAGAGAGTCAAGGAAGTAGTGTTTCTACATCTGCCCTTAAATTATCACACAAAACCAAATCACAGACACGAGAACTCTACAGCAAAAAGCAAACAGCGTTAGCAAGCCTCCTTTCTGAACACTCTTAGCAATCTGAAACCTTTGTTCTTTGACCAGACCTACCCAGAGAGGGAAGGTGTGCACAGCCTGCTTCAACTCATTACGGTACAACTTTATAACAGGAGATGCAAGAATGAATTCTTGTGATTTTGAATAGAAGATAAACACGAGGGTTAGACACCAGAAACCAGGTTTATTCTGATATATACTCTTACATACAGTACTAGTGCCATTTCAGTGTTGAGAACTAAGGTGGCAGCTGCACTGCGTTTGGCCACTGTTACCACTTTCCAAGGAAAGATTAAACAACAATAAAAGTGCTCTGTCCTACTCATAAGCTGTGAAATGGGCTCTCTCTTTCACACAGACTTGGACTTCCTACCTTCTATGAACCATCTTCAGGTAGGACGTCAAGTGTATAATTTCATAAAGGAAACATTTCAGAATGCAGAGAAGCACACAGCAAAACAGTACAAGGAAAGAAAGAGGGGGTTCAAATGGATTGAGAATTGCATTGTCAGAAGCCTACAAACCAACATGTTTGGAAAAGTAATTTCTGATAATCCATTTGAAATTTCTACCTAAATATGAAAAACATGAATGAAATGTTCCTGTCTTGAATATATATTCATCACAACTCAACATGCAACATACACTTTGAAATGAAACAAAACTAATGTAATAGTAAAACATGCCTAAATAGCAGCTGTTCTTCCTTCCCTTTTCCCACACCTACTGTAAGCAAGAGCTTGTCACAGCTCATGCAATTTGGGTCATTACCCATTATATCAAAGAATACAGATGCCAGTGCTTCCCATTTTACTTTTCCAGCAGAATTCTGGATGACGTCTTTAGACATACACAAGGAGAGGGTGCAATACATTGCACCTTCTGCTGTACAGGGACCTGAGAAAACAATTTAAAGTGCCTTCTACCACTGCTTGCATTGACCAGATCCCCCTCTCAGCTCTCCTAGAGCTGTTGAGGAAAAGCAGGGATTTGAAGAAGGTCCTCCTGGACACCACCCATATTTTCCCCATGTCCATTCTTTTCAGCACAACTCCACCAACACAGCAGACCTATGCTTTTCAAAGAGGAGTTTCCAAGTTTGAGCCTAGCTTTAGTTTAAAACCACCTTTTTTTTACACATTCTCTCAAAAACTGCATCTGCAATGGAATCTTTGGAGTGCATGAATTATGTGCGGTTACTGGCTTAAATCTGTGCTGGATTCCCAATGGTCTATTTTTATCTCATGATCTCAGAACAATTTGGGATGTTGCACAACAACTAACAGTTCTGATGCAAAGAAATGGTAGCAATGCAGCTTTTCAAGTTAAAAATCTGGCTAGGATGCTGGACTGGCAACATCTGACTGGCTGAAGATTGTGAAAGAAACAGCTGAAGTAGAGTAAAGGATGTTACCCAGAAAAATACCCAAAAGAGCTAAAAGTTAAAATAGCCCAAGGTTATCAGGTCTTTAGCAACATCTTACATGTAATAAAAAATAAGAAGATATGTAATTAACAGTGAAGAACATTTCCAGAACTCGCAGAGAATTCATTTTGAAGTCATAGCAACTTTCTTCATCTGCTGGGGCTGCATCTGACTGTTGCCAGAATGTACTCAATGCTGAGTATCTCTATTCCTGCATAACTCTTATTCACAAAACACAAAAAGAACACAAACAATGTTCTTCCTTTATTTGTTTGTAAGTGTGTTTTAGATAAAGCTATTCTGATAGTTTAAGACTGTCTGTTCAGATTGCACAAGCTATTCAGTGCCAGAGTTATTTAAATCCTGGGAAGAGGTATTACAATAGATAGAAATGATGTATGAATAGCACATAAATTATGATAATGGAAGGGCTGATTTAATAAATGGAAACTTTAAGCTGAAAGCATGAATGAGAAGGCACTGGATCCCTAGCTCCACTGATGTGGAACATGAGGTCATGAAGAACTGAGGGGAAATGCTGCATGTTGTCCCCCAGGATTTATCCCATACCCTGAAAACTGGACACACTGTTGGATAAGCTACTGGAGCTGCCACCTTGCAGGTGATACTTGAAGCTGACAATCTAATCATCTGCAGCACTTTTTGTAAAGAATAAGGCATTAGCTGTAGTGAACTGGCCTCATTTCAGCCTGCATAATTACATCCTGCACACCTATGATTCCTTTGCCATTTCTTAGGGGGGAAAAAAGAACATATTCTTCCCTTGCTGTAAGCCTTTTGCCTAGGAAATATCAGATATAGCTGTAATCATCTTGTGCTTAAGTCTTATATCAAACTGTTAAATTTGCAATGCACTTTGAGATCATTTATTCTAAATCTTAAGATTATTATGGCAGACATCTCAAAGGACTACATATTCCACCCTGCATGTTCCAATAATGAGGCATGAAAGAGTAAACTGAGAGTTTGGTTTTTGATTCCTCCCCCTTTTTTGCCCTGCCATTTATATGCTTTGAAAACTGAAGTCATAACACTGTCGGAACATTTTTTTTAGTGGTTTAATAAACATGACATGCTTGCACTTGCTTTGCATTTCAATAGGAATGCAGTGGCAATAAGACACTTCCACAAATATAATGCATGCAATTATATAGGGTTTTAAGTGCTAACTTTTTGTCAGGCATATATACACACACATATTTTAAAGCCTCTTTTGTTCAAAACCTAAAAATCCTCTCTCAGTTTTCACTTTCCCATAATGGGTGCCTGACTGCCTTTCAGGTGGAATTTGAAGGGCACACACCACTTGGACCTGTTAAGAGCCAGACGTTTGTGGCTGTATCACTGTAGTTAGCTTCAGTGGAAACATTTCAGTGGCACCAGAGGAGCACCCATCAAAGTGGTCACATTGTTGATCTAACAATTTTTAATCTTTCTGTTTCTTCCTTGAGGACAGCTCCAACAGGAGGGATCTGTTCCCTAATCTGAGTATACATATACAACTTCACAGACAGTTCTGCTTGATTGTATTTGTATTTTTCCTCTTCTGCCTTCTCTTAAACTACTTTGATGCTCTCCTACATTTCAGCATACACAGAGAAATGTAACTTGACTGTGTACTTTACTGTGTGCAGGGTGTGCTGCTGCCCTGGTGTGCTGTGTCTCAGTGTGGTGTACCTGGTGCTTGTGACCAGCAGATGGGTGTGACACAGCACTTAGGAGTGACCACTGAGAGCATCAGTGCTAAAAGCAACAATGGCCAAGTGTTGTTAACACAAGAAGTTTGGTTCAGGATTTTAAAGTCCCAAAGTATTGTAATGGTCTGTCTAGGGTTTTGGTTTGACCCATTTTAAATACTTTGTGTCTGTTATGGGAGTAGACCTTCATTAACCTGCCCTGAAGTTCTTAAAAATTAAATTAAATCTCACCAGAAATGATTCAAGTAGTAAAGTGGTCGTTTTAGTTCTAAGGGATATAATTTGTACTGTGTTATGCTTCACCCCTCTCTCTCTCTTGCCAGGCTCAGGGTGACATTTCACTCATTTTTATTCAGAGGTAAATTGGATGACCAGGGATGAAATTAATTCCAGAGTCTGGCTCAAAGTGCATTAAAATAAACAAAAGGACTCCTATGAACTTTAGTAGAATACCAACAATGTTTAGTGGAGCACTACAGTTAACATAAGCCATAATGTGCACATAGTTTCAAAGAAAAAGCTTTAATATTCCATACCATACTGACAGGATTTAATCTATGTTTATGCTAAGCAGCATAACTTTCTTTTATGCTTTTTAAATTTACAGTATAATACTGTATTTTGCTTTTGCATTAGGTTCAGCTAGACTGTTATCCTCACAAACATTTTTAAAGATTTTTTACTTACTAACTCAAGAGACTACACTCAGAATTTTTCTGCTACATACCTTCACTGGTGTAGGGATTATAGGCTTGAGCAACTTACATTGTATAATAAGCTGCCAAATGAGATGAGGTAAAACAGTAACTTCACAAAAGGATCTAATTCAGTGTACTTACTGTGTGCTGGCATTAGTCAGTGATTAGGTTATTAAATCCTCTCTAATTATTATTTGAAGCTTTTCATAAATAGCTTTTTGCAAAATGGATCTTATCTAAAATATTTAATTTATTGGATGTTTACAGGCTTAAAAAATGTGATTTTATGATACAAAACCAGAATTACTTCCTTTTAAAATAAACCAAATTGGTGCTGTAATTGAGATGAGCATGCAATTTTTTTTCACACAATAATCTGATATGGGACTTTCTTCTTTCAAGAGACTTGCTTGATCTGGTCTTTATAGACATTCAGTCTCTGTAAATATGCTTTTGGTTTCTTTATCAGTAATAGTATTAGACCTGAATGCTTTAGTATACAGTATAATGGGATATTAAAGGGCTTTCTGTATGTGTTTTAGACAAGCTAGTCTAATAGAAAGAAATGAATACATAAAGGATGTTCTTTACAAGTAGACAGTACCATTTATAAGGATTTTCTTCGACCATTTAGTTATTATATTTTTAGAGAAAATCACATTGCTTTCTTTTCTTTTTTTTTTTTCTCTCTGTCATTGTTTGCCTTTTCCTCCTGTTTGTACTTTGCTACCCAGCCATCTGACTATCTGTGTTGCCATGGGAAGGACTGCAATGTCATAAATTCAGAGAAGAGAAGTTCCTGTGTTCATTTTTTCCCCCCCATTTTATTCTTAAACAATCATTAGCACAGATTAGCTGCATTCATAAGGGTGTTCTAGCACTAGAGGAGGATTGTAAAATATTCATTTCTGGAAAAGATACAGCAAAAACATTCTACTTGTTTCACAGAAAGGAACCAACCTACACAGGCAAAAGTCAATGCTTCCCAACTTGTAGATACCTGACTGTTCAAGAACTGAGTCAAATTATGGACAGTTATCCATCTTGTATTACAGCATCTAATGTGAATTCCAAAAATGCTAAAAAATGGAGTTTAAAACATGTTGAATCAAAAAAGAAAAAAAAAATCTGGATGCCTTGGAGGATTTGTGATGCAATTCAGAGATTTTCATTTTGAAATCACTGGTTAAACACCCCACAGGCTAAAATATGCCATCTTCTGAAATCTTTAAAGTGTGGCCCATGCAGAGGGAGCCACTGGCCTCAGCTCAGCTGCCAGTGCCAGCTCTTCCCACTAGAGAAAAGAGCTTTCTTAGGCAAGCAGGTGCTTGCTCAGCGGGCTCCAAAGGGAAAGGCCAAAACATCTACCAAAAGCAGGTCCCCCAAGTGCCACAGTGTAAATAGCAGACCTGGGTTTGTTCAACAGAAAAGTCTTTGAGCCACAAATGACATGTCTTTGGACAATTGGTTCCTCAAGTCACATCTACTGAAGTAAAAGGGAATGTACCACTTGGGCACAGCAGAGGCAGAATCACACACTGCAATGGGATCAAACTTCCTCATGTAAAGCCTGACCAAGTGCCTTTACATGTCAGAGCAGGATCCTATGTTTTGGACGCTGCAAGGGCCAGTTAGCATCACCAGGCCATGTCCCCACATCTCCTGCTTTTCCCATCCTAGACCAAGACTGGGGGCTCATGCTTACTCCCTCAGGGTGCAGTTCCAAAGCTCCAAACAGGCAAAATGAAGACCCTCACTGGTATTTTGCAATGAACACAACCTGACCCTACTTCTGTCACTGTATTAATCATCCAGTGCTGACATGGGGAACAGCTCATTTTGACCAGTAGATGGTCAGAAATGTGATTCAGAAGATACAGGGAGAGACGTGCAAGGCTCAAGAAGCCGAGCAGAGACTCACCGTCCTGTCTGCAGCCACATGCTAATCTCACGTTTGGCTGATGGCTGTGTGCTGAGCTGCTCTGTTCAATATTTTGCATGTTGATTGGCTTGTTATTCACTTCTGCCTCTGCTGGAAGCCAGACTAACCTGTGGGGGAAGTGTGGAAAACAATTACAGTATATTGAAATGGTCATACAAGTGCAGTACACTGCAACACTTTACATAATTTATTAGGTGTTACTACATGCACTGGCACTCACATGACAGAGATCTTAACAAGACCAACAAATAGGACAACATCTGCATTCCTGTAAGAGCATTTGAGATGAAAATTTAACATTAAAACAAAAGTGTACTTACTGCGGCGTAAATACTGCAATCAAGTGGTCTGCCTTGACTTGCAATGTATTATGTTAACACAGTATGTTTGCCAGAGTAAAACAGAAATGTTCATTACAGCAGCAATTAATTGCTTGCTATTTTTGAAAAACAACAGTTAATATATTTTTCCAAACCAATCCAATTCAGTCTTACTCTGAATTTTCATGCATAATTTCTTTATTTTTGTCCCTATTGTGTACTCAAGGTCAATTAACTGGTAAATACAATTATTTTACAAACATAGCAAGCAGCAGCTATTATAAATAACAGCCGATTTGCATATTTCCTTGTTTCTGAAGAGAACGGAGATGTTACGGGTCTGAAAATCTTTGTAACTCTAACATAATGAGATACCGTTTTTAAGTAAATCTTCTGTTTCAGTAAATATTCTAGTAAATATGCCATTTCTTAGATTAAAATCAGCAAGGAGAAGCTGGGCTGCAGATTTCAGAACTTGCCTCATTTGCATCTTGAAAATGGAATGGAACTGAAAGCTTTCAAGCTTTATTGTTCAACTCCACAATTCTGTTGCTCTTTGTAAATGAAACAGAAATGTATTTGAATATATCACACATTGCAGCTAAAATGAGTTTTTCAAACTGTAAATCAATATCATTGTCTGTAGTCACCTTCACAGCATTCCTGAAGTTGAAGCTGTGAGCTGTGATTCTGACTGAATTTTGTGAAAGATTGGGGAAAACATGACTCACAAGATTTTAACACTGGCAGACAAAGACCCCTTTCAGACTCTAGTTTTGATTTCCAGAGGCTCTTTAAATAAAGAAGATATTCAAGACTGAGGGACAAGGGAGAACAGTTGCAAGGATGATTTCTTTTAAAAGGAGAAATCAAAGGACAGTGCTCCTCATGTGCACTATATATGGCAATCTCTTTGTCTGAGTATTGAAGGACTGGCTGGTACTCGCATGCTGTGCTGAAACTGCATGGCTAGAGAGGTTTTCCTAGACATATTTCTTGATGACAACTGCATGCTGTTGGATTTGTTTCAGTGGCTGTGAATCTGTGAGCCATGCATATTGTGCATGTGCACTTCACAAGAAAAAATATTTAGTGAGCAGAACACCTCATTTGTGCTGATTGGGGTAGAGAGGGTGACTTGTAGATGCACACATGCCGAGCTTCAGGCACTTTGAAAAAACTACATTGGGCGAATTTGAGATTTATGCCCCAGCCCCAATGCAATTCATGTGTTGGGGTGCTCTTACTGAGACCTACCAATGGGAGCTGACAGCCGCATACAGTGCTCTGGAAACATTTTAAAGCTTGCTGTAAAGAAAATAGAGCAATCTTCGCCTAGCAGGGAGGAAAGTCGATGAGTCGGCACTTGGCAGTGGTGACCAGCAGGAGGATGCTTCTGATGAATGCTGAGTCATTGATTTCCCTCCCTGATCAGCAGCAGCTGCTCCATTCACACTACAGAGCCTTCTTACCACGACCACATGTGTCAGCAGGCTTTATTGTCATTAAAGCAAGAGGTATTAGCTGACAAGACACCCAATTTATGTATTTTTGGTTTCAGTAGCACTACCTTACAATTTCTAAGTAGCTTCTCAGCTAGGGCACCTAAAAGGACATTCGTATCAAGGCAGGAGATGCAACAGCACAGGCAGCTCACAGGTACAGACAGTATTTGCATGACAGATGCATGAATATCGCCCAAGCCTTCAGTTCCTTTTCTCACCAGGAGGCATAAATTTTATAAACTCAGAGCACAGTCAAGCAAAGAGGTTAAGACATCATCTGAGAAGGTAAGCTGCAAGTCAGCACAAAGCTTACATGTTTAAAGGTACATATGTGTAAACATGCAGATGGACTGGGCTCTGCTCATGTGTCATGCCTTCACTGTGTGTGGTATAACATGGTATGGCTGAACACCGAAGCATAATTGTAGCTTATAGTTTTATGACAGTAAAAAAGCAACAGGTAAAACAGGTGCGACTACACTGAATGACTACAATGAAAGTATAGTCAGACCAGGTTATTACAAATCTCAGCATTTGATGAGGATGTATATATTTCTTAACATGTTCTATCATTTGTTATACTGTTTATGGTACCATAATTATTACTTAATAAGTTTATGTGTTTGTATCTCTGTTTGACTTGATCTGTGAGGCAGCAGGAGAAAGAAGAGAAGGGGCTGTCATGAAATAAATGCTGCTTCTCAGGACTAAAATCAACTGAAATACACTATTTATAGTCAGGCACTTCACTGCTAGTAGCAGTGCTGAGCCTCTACATTTCAGGTTCCATTCACCACAGAATATGCATGACTTTGCCTCAAAAACACTCACAGAAAAAGTCACAGGTCAGGCTTCTGTGCTTGAACTGGTATTTCAGCAAAAGCTCACGTGGCCAGCCAAAAAACAATTCTCCCTTAAGTCTATGACTGTTTATCCTTCAAAAAAGAGTTTCTTCACCACAGTGACAAGCATGGATTCAGGAGAGCCCAGAGCAGGCAAACTATATTTTCCTATTCAGCTGCAGATTGAAAATTGCTCTTTTATAGTTTGCTTCCCTCTTTCAGAAGGCACAAGTCTACTTAAATTCTTTTGCTTTTTCAAGTGACCTCATCTCCTGGCTTCAGTGAATCCTTGCCAGAGCTGCATCAAACTCAGTGGTTTTAGTTTACATAGATTTTGGAAAGTGTACGTCAGTTACAACATCCACTCAGGTCGCAGTGTTTTGTGAGTTTATGAACTCTAAAATTGAAGATAAACATCACTGCCAGCACCTTTCCTTTGCCTTATCTCCTTATGTTTCTGAAAGCCTGCCTTCATTCTGCTGTGCCTGGGGCAGCTGAGCAGGCTCCTCCTCATACCAGTGGTTGCATTAGCACAGAAGCTTTCAAGGATAACTGCTGCTCCTCGGGGAGCCTCAGAATAGGAGCAGGCAAGAGTGCTCTTATTCTTTTATTCCTTCAAACATCTGGGGTCTGAAGTGTCTTAGGCTGTGCTAAAAATCTGCTAACATAAAAAAGAAGTCTTTGAAATCAGATTGTCAGCTATATTGCAGGTAATGAGCCATGTAACTTCTGAAATCATACATGTATCACTTTCTTTAAAATTGTTGACCAAATGTATGAAAAATACAAAACAGAAATAGCAAATGAACTCAAAAGTGTAATGTGACCCTGTCTCATGTCTGAATTTCTTTGGTATGACCCACATGGACAAAAATGACTTGCACATTAATAATTGCCACTGATGCAAGTAGCAGTGTTCTTGAAATTCCTCCATTTACTTTGCCAATGATTTTAGTGAAAAACTAACTTTGCAATCTGAAGGCCAGGTTCTGGTACTGACTGATGACCAGGTGACAAGGAATAGAAGAAGGATCAAATGAAAAATAAAGAACACAACAGATACTAAATAATTTCATTATTGACTGAAAACTAAAGAACACTGTACTCAGGACAGAATTGTGTAAAATGTTTTTAACTCCTATAACCCTGATCAGGAGGGGATATGCTACCCATAAATAAAGAATTTCCAATACAAATTCCATAGGGACACATAATCCAAGTTTTGGATAACAAGAAGTTTCATTAAAGAGATGTTCCAATGAACAAGATTCTGAAATGTTTAGATCATAACTAACTAATAAAATTAACGATTTAGACATAATTAATATAGATCCAGACATTTACCTAATTAAAATGAACAGGGTAGAAAGAATTGATTATACATTTCCTTATGAATGAAAATAAACATACAAATTAGTGTTCTTCTAAAGATAATGTATAACTTGGATGCTTTGATGATAGAAATCTCACATTATTTTTAATGTAAGATTGCTACTGATTAGAAAAAATATTGTTACATTTAGTCAGTCAGATTGTCCAAATCAGCACATGAGTAGATGGAACTATGACAATTTACAATATCTGAGAATCTGCCTGTTATCTTCAACCAATGAGGACCACAGAATCAACATTTGTAAAGAGGAACACTTCCTTACAGACACTATCAAATAAAAACTTTTTCAGATGAAAAATGAAAATGAATGATAACACTGCAAAGGATGTCATTATCACCAGTACTCAAACACCCTCAGTATATGTAAAGGAAAACTATTTTTTGGAAAATAAATTCAAAAAAGGCTTTCCATAATGATGGGAAATTCTGAGAAGGGGTTTAAAATTTTTCTTGAGCTCTGAAATCAGATAAAATCCCTGAAAATAGACTTTATCTAAATGAGGTGACATTTGGAGTTGTTGTACTGTGTGTATCCCTTTCTGTTACATCCCTGAAAATAAAATCAGAGTGCTCAAGAACAGCCCCAAATAAGCTGCCTTTTGGACACAGAAGACATCCTTAAAATATATTCCAAAAACTCTCAAATGTTCAGAGAAACAGCTGTTCAATCTTATGTCATATCACTACACCATTCTTGTTGCAAAAGATAGAGACCTTGCATAATCAACATACTTTCCTGGCATGGTCTCCTGTTGCTCCCATTCTCACCCTCTAACGTAGCTGCTGCATTAGCAGCACTTCTGTTTGACCACATATGCTGAAATTTATTTTCTAGAATAGACTTTCACAGTCCCAGCTTCATGAATACTGCTGGTCAGAGCTGTCAGGAACCTTCTTCACAAAAGACATAATTTTACTTTTAACTGAAGACATCTGGTCAATATTTCTTAAGGCTTGTAGATAGGTTTGATGATATGGGGCTAGAAACTTAGCTGATATAAAACTGATATAATTGTAATACACTCATTGGAGATACGCTGAATTAACATCAGTACGAAATCTACAATAACTAAAACTACAATATAGGAAGACATTAAGCAGGTATGCATCTTTTAAAAACTGATTTACAATCTTCACTTTCCCTAGATGTAATTTGGGAATATTCTAGCCCTTAAGCAAAGCTATTTGAAGGTAATGTCCTAGTGCAGATAAGAACTGAATTTGGCTCAATGTGCATTCACTGGATCTACTCCACCCTGTAGAAACACCTCTCCCTGTTTACTACAACAAATATGTAGGACAGAGAGCAGACAGTACCAGTTCATTTTTCCTCACTTTTTAAAGCCTTCTTTGCAAGCATCTTTCCTCTCTGTGTGTATGTGCATGTTTCTACCCTTCCTCTTTCATTTCTTTTCTCTGTAGGGCATCGAAAGTGCTTTTCAGGTGGGAGGGCAGCAGTGTAAAATTGACTACCATTCTAGTCAATTTGCTTCAGCAGCCATTCCATGTGTAAAGCACTTTATACGGGAGGAAGCTTTTTAGACATGAAGACCAAGAAATCTATTCTTTTACAGCCACAAAGTCCCTGTAAAATCAGAGGTTTCAAGAACTCATGCGAGGATAGAATTTGGCACGAAACCCACTGGAAAAAAAAAAAAGCCTATTAAGATCTTGCAATCTGTTTCCCCTTGTTTTTCTCATTAGCAGAAGGAAAATAGTTTGTTCTAGAGAAGAACATCTTTACCTAAGAACTTCAAACATGTTGTACACATTAGCACTGGAGCACTTTTCCCTGACTCCTACTGTCTGAAACCAAATTCTAGTGTAATTTTAAAATCAAATAGAGCCTAGAGAAATAAAATTATCTGTCTACATCCAGCCCATGTGTCTCATGTTTGGTTGAGTTGGTATCATCCAGTGATAAGTACCATCATCCAGTGATATCTATTTCAGTCTTCTTACTGTTTTTCTGAGACGCTACATAACTTTTACTTAATTCAGTATTTAAGCTGTAAAGGCTATACCTTTAACCACTTTCACTTCATATGTCGAGAGCTGGTGATTAACAGCAACAACACAATCATTGTTGTTGCTGTTAATCTGGAAGGAAGGTCATTCGCACTGAAAATATGTGATTGCTACTTCACAGAGGAAAACTCAGCGGCCTTCCATGTGGCCGAAACAACATCAGATATTTAGTGCAATAAACAAGTCTTTTTAAGACAAACAGTTTCACTGGTTCTTTCTCACAAATGCTTCAAGGCCATCATTTAAGAAAATCCCAAAACAACAACTACTTACCAAGTCCATCATGTAATCCCAGTCATGGAAAATCTGCTACTAGGTAACCCAGAACCTTGGTCAAAGAAAGAGTGGGCCAATCTGCATCTCAAAAATATGGATCAGGCCTCGGGAGGCTCTTAGGGTCTTAGGGTGTGTTTAAAGCTACCAGTCAGGGCCAGCTCAGGGCAAGCAGAGAAAAAAGTCTCCTGAAGAGATTCCTAAAGCCTCTTGTAACAGGTCAGACAGAGAATGCTACAAAACAGGAAGGAACTTCAGGAAGAAATGTTGTGGCTACCCCAAGACGTGCTGAACTATACCCTTCTCATTCCAGACAGGCACTTCTTCTAACCTCAGCTTAATGAAAAAAGGTAAAGGTTCTACAGTAATTTGTGTTCAACTAGCTTTACTGTCAAAAAAAGCTTTTGCCTAAAGCCTAGCAAAACATTTTGTTTTGCACTTGAATCACTCACTCTGTCCTGTCCACAAGGTTATTCCCTTTGGCTTTGCACCAGCTTTTTTCTGTATTTGAAGGCTGCTATCATGTTTCTACTAAGTCCTTTAACCTCTAGTCTAAACAACCTCAACCCCTGTAATCATTTCTCACAGGTCACTATGTTGCTCTGTTCTGGTGCATGTGAGACTTAAACCTTTACTTAGCTTAGAACTTTTCACAGCTGTAAAAGAGAACTACTTCATTCATTTTGCAGACTGTTCTCCTGTTTTTAGAACTCAAAATTTCTCCCCTCCACTTTTTGTTTACACTAGTATGGCATTGCCCATTAATGTTCAAGCTGCAGACAGCTACAACCCTTAGTTCCTTTCCTATATGACTGTAAATTGGTTGGTTGTTTCTCACTGAGTTGATTCTATGAATGATTCTTCTTGTCTGAGTATAGAAACTGGACTTGTTTTTAATTGCATCTTGGGTTTTTTCATACTGTCTTTCAAATTTTTCAAGACCCCTTGGAATTCTAATCATGTTTGCTTCTATACCTGGAGCCTTCAAAGCTTTGAGGCATCTGCAAAATTAATATGAACATTCCTTATCCTATCAATGAAGTCACTAATGAAAATATTTAACAGCATCTGGCTCAGGACAATTCCAAGTGAAACCACATTTGATACATCCTTTTCCATTTTGGGTAAATCACTGGCAACTATTCTTTGACTTTGGTTTCCCAGCTCATTTTGCTAACACTCCATAGCAGAGCTTCTAGATCTTGTTTTTCCAGCTTGTTTAAAACAATGTCTCATTAAACAAAATGCTTTAAAGCATCTCTGAATTTAAGATCTATAGCTTCAAGAGATATGGGATAGAAACACACTTCCTAGGCTTCTGGTAGCTTTGTGCCTGTGCCTCTCCTGAGCAGTTTTATACCCATGGGGTTTCATCCCTTCACTTGCCTCAGCTTTCTCCCACTGTAAAGAAATCACATCCAAGGGAAAAAACCCCATTGAGATGATACAGAAATTCATGGAGTTTGGAGTGGTATGAAGTAGGGAGATCAAGTTATAAACATAGGCTGTCTCTGAGCATACTCCATCTCTGAGTACTTTTTCACACCCTAGAAAAATCTTTTAAATAAGATCCCTGTTCCCACCTTATAATTGTGAAGGGATTCTGCAGGTATGTGCAACAAAAACTATTACCTCCCAACCAGTTCATCCAATCTAGCCAGTTCCATCAGCTTTACCTCCTTCACCTCTACCAGTGCTTGAGAAAGGGAGTATCCAGACCCAGACTTGTGTACTAGCTTGGCCCAGTTGGGTGATCAAAGGAAGGAATGTTGGCCTGAATTTCCTCGGTTATGTGCATTACATTAGGCCCTTATCATTACTTTGATGTCAGTTTTTTGTGGTTTAATTATATACTAAGAAGTTTCTTAGGTAAGCCAGGAAGATCTGTCCTTATGACTCAACCAGTTACTTTTTGGCCAGCTGACTGTACATTTAATTAACATCCTGGGCATCAGTTCTGCAGTCCTACCCCAGGCAAATCTCCCATCAAAGTGAATGGGAGTTACCATCTGTGCAGGGCTGAACAGCGAGTCAATAGAACAGGGCTACAAGTTTGGGCAAACAGTCAATCTTTATGAATTTTTCAGTAAAGCTGTTGGAAGTGTTTTTAGATTAAAATATTCATTTTAGTTTGAAGAGATTAGTTTTTTCCTTAAGTAGTGTGTTTGAGTCATTTGTAAGCAGGATACTGGTGAAAACATTAAGAGAGGTCTTTTGTATTCAGTCTTTTAATTTGTATTCTTTCCTTTGTGTGGGGACACTTGAGCATGGTGCCTCTCACAGATGCAGTATATATGTACCACATCAAGTGCATAGAAGAAAAGTTACTCCTCTGACATAGATAATTGTGCATGGAAAACTTCAGGTTGAAAGATACACTCTGGTCAATGCCCAGAGGCAGCAAACATGAGGGTGTTTAATGTTTGGTAGTAGGCTAACATTTCACCCATTGAACTCCATGGTAAATCTGCTCTCAGCTTCATAAAAAAAGAAGTCAATTCTCAATAATTCTGAAGCACTGTCCCAAAATTTCAAAATCTGCTACTGGATAACCTTAACCATAAATAGGTACTATAAAATAAATTAAGCGATGGGTCACAACCATTTGGATCTTTCACAAAACTGACTTTAAGAGACAGTATAAGAACACAAATAAATCCATGATGCTATTAAAGACTTTGGGAAAAGCTCAGTGGGATTTAGAAGAGCTGAACCCCATGCTAACCTCTACCTTTCCCAATTGAATCCGATTTTGCTGTTACCAAGGACACAGATTCCGCAGTGGTGCTGGATCCCTTTCTGAGCTCTCCTCACCTCAACACAACCTCATGCCTCAAAGACTTAGAGACTTCCCACATCAGTCACAGCTCTGCTTCACTTCTGAGTTGTCTTGGAGACAAGAAGGTGCCTCTCTGGCTGAGAGGAACAGAGGAGCAGCATAGCTTGCCTCAAGCACCAAGTCACTGCTCCGGAGCAGAAGGGCTGCAGCAGCAGACAGCACTAATGCTTGAGGGGGACAGAAATGGGTTGAAGACCAGAGAATGGGATATAACACTTCTGCTGCAGCATGAGGACAGCACAACAATGCTGTGTATCAGCATGTCTAATGCACATGCTGGTATGGGGATTGTCTGATGTGTTTCTTTTAAGAAGCTGGTGAAATCCAAGTGCAGACCATGCCAAACTCAGAAATGTAATTTGGATTGAATGAATTCGTCATGCTTTGCCTCAGAAGGCATTAAGCTTAATTTAGTCCCCAACCACAGTGGCCACAAGAAGTAGCAGTAAACTGCATCTGTGATTCAGGAGAGAGTAAAACTACAGAAAAGAGAATCAGTGATGGACCAAAAATATCTGCACTGGAAACATACATACATACATACATTGTGTCTCACAGAAAGGCTGCTCTTTGGCAGAAATAACAGACACTGGTTTACTTTGTGGAACAGGACACAGAAGAGATTTTTTTTTCATACTGAAATGATCTATGAATAAATGTAGGTTTTAGTTTTCTCTGTATTGTGTTTAATTGGGGCAGGAGGAAGAGGGGAGGTGGGTAGTGGTTGGGGAGAATTTAAGAATCTGGTTATCCTTAAATAAGGTTTTCAACCTAATACTTTCAGCAGTGAACTATGCTGGGTAGAAATCTATCTCGTACTTGTCACATCTATATTAAATTACCTACTTTTTTCATTTTACAAGGGAAGACGTGAGCAGAACATTACTCAGCTGTCAGGATAGAGGGCTGTGCTGCTGAGCAGAGTAAAGTGAATATATTCTACAATGCTGCAAATCCAGCACAAAGGTACCAGAGGAGGGATTTTTGTTACCAGTTTTTCCTCCTGTGCTCCAGGAAGGCAGTTTCAGGAGGCTTTGTTTTGACTGCTGCTTTTTGCTATGATGATATTTAAACATGTCCTTTCTTCTTTAAACAAGTCCTTGCTTCTGCAAAAATAGTGTCTCCTGACTACAACTTTGCAGATAAGGACTGGAAAAACATTTTTAGCTTTCATCAAATACAAACTGACCAATGTAAAGCTACTATTATGACTTATACAGATTGCCTTAACACCAAAGGGTAGTAAAGAACAATCCTTGCAACTCAGTTTTTACTATGTTTTGCATGTATTTTGATTTATCAGAAAAATAGCAAGTTAGAAAAGCACTAAGAAACATACTAAGAACATTATAGATACTGTATTCATGCTTCCCTAGACTATATATGATAAAACAGAGAGAAGCCCACAGAATTTCCTGATAATTCTCCACTTTTATCTTGAGATCTGACCTTGTGGGTCTTAGACTTTGCTGTAATAAATTTTCCCACTTACAGGAATAAACATGCAAAAGAAAACCTTATATTCCTTGCAAGGACAATTTTAGACCACAGAGTGGTAAAAGACTTCCAGGGTTCAAAAAATACCAGAAGTACAAACCTGAGTGACTGAACTGGGACCATTGTGAGTAGACAGGGAACGTGCTTGGGGATGGCTAAAAGTTATATTATAGAAAAACAAATGCTGAAAACTAAGACAGTTCCTGTGCCTACCACTTCCTTCCAATATATTTGCATCACAGCAGCACTTTTTATTACATTTCCCTGACTGTCAAGGTAGTACTGTACTTCTGGGTATGGCAAGAAGTTGAATGAGAGCTCTTTTATGTGAAAAAGTTATCGTACAATAAAATCATTAAGTTGTATTACAGCATGTTAGCAACTTTTCAACATATGCATGTACTCAGTGTACTGCAGAGTAACCTCCCTTTATGTTTCCTACTAGCTGAGAATATCAGGATGGAATGATAATACCATTCAGTTGGTGCTGCCCACATTTAAAGCCTAATATATCATGCAGTTCATCACACAGAAAAATCACAGGAGACAAACAAAAGAAAAGAAGAAAAAGCAAATTTACTCCACTAAATAAGCAAGCAACCACAAATGCAAAATATCAAATATCAACCTTGAGACATTTCCAGTAAAAATACAGACACCCCAACTCTTAACTGTTCCTAACTCCCACCCTGGTGAGTCACTGTGTATGAAGAGCTGGGCATTATCTGTTTGCCAAGAACATGTTTAATCTAGAATCTGCAGACTGGCACCAGAGGTGCAAGAGATGCATACAATGCACTTCCCCAGCTCATTTTCAACAGGGGAAAACACCAAATCAGCTGCCAAAACAAGTGTGAATGTTCAGTGTCATCAGAAAGCACTGAACTTAGACTGTGCCGTCTGTCTCGTCTGCTCAATTTCGTTTCCCCTCTCACAGAATACTTTCAGCAGTTGCACTTCACGTGGCACTGGGTTACACAGAAGCCTGCTCAGCTCTTGTTTGATCTTGTTTGTTTACCTTAGCCATGTTATACACACGAAATCTATTTTCCAGCTTATGACAAGTGCGCCCATTATTCTTTTTTTTCCAGAATTCTAAGCATCCTAAATGCCGGCCACAGAAATGCTGCAGTTTTCTAGTTTCCATTTTCTCCTTTGACAGAAATGGCTACAGAGGTTTATGTGTAATTTGACTTCTAAAGTTCACCAAGCTTTTGCAGTTCCTTACTTGTTATTCATGAAAGTTATAAGACTTTTCGCATCTCCTCTTATCAAGTATTAAAGTTGTTACTTAAAGTGATTAAAGAATAGTTTTAGGAAATATTATTATAATTAGAATGTAGAATTAACTGTATCCTTTATTTAGACAATTATGAAAAAGTTTTAAAGGTGTTAAAGTGTGTAAATAGTTTTAAGAAATGTAATATTAGCTTATCCAGCCTGCAAAAAAGCACACGCCCTGTTTCTGCAACCCGGCGCCATGGAAACCCTGTATTCAAATGAGTCCTTCTCCCGCCGAAGATACTGTTACAATAATACTCTACACACCCGCGAGCCATTAGCTAAAAGGTAAAAGCCTGTCACCAGAGCTGGGAGAGGAAGCGACCAACCACTGTGAGGCACGGGAGCAGAACTGAGGGGGGTGGAACAGAGCCGACACCGCGGTACTATTTCCCAAGCCGAAATTCCAAGCTCTTCCTCTTTTTCGTCGGATCTAGCCACGAAGGAGCTTCGGTGCTGCCCAGACTGCCTTCCAACCACGCTTTTTTAAGCAACCAGCACCGAAAGAAAGCTGTGCCCGGGGTTATGTTAGCCAAACCGGCTAAAAAGGTCTTCAATTGTGAAGGAATCTGGAATTAATCTCTTTTACTGATTTTTCTAGGTTTTTCTTTTTGGTCCTAGTTTTTCTAATTGTTAAATAAACCATTTTTTATTTACTTTAATACCTGGGAGTAATCCTCCTCATATATAACATTACTGATGTGCTGAATACGGAGGTAAACAATTTTTAGCTTTTTTCCCAACTACTTTTGAGGAATGAAAAGGCAAATTGACAATTTGAACCCACCTACGTAATTCATCTTGGCTAGGGCTAAGTTATAGCAAAATACCTGGAGAGAGGGAAGTATGAGGCAACACATCTCTTCCTCAGCCAGATGTTTTTGCTAGGAAAAAATAAACTTCCATCTTTCAAATTAACTGTCAAATTAACTGATACCCACTCCCTCGAGCTTGTTAGTCTGAGGATGCTGCTAAACCACCCCGTGAATGAGTTCCTGAAATGACACTAACAGTGCATCCCTAGACCACCTCCAGTTTTCACTTGTGCCAGTGGTATATCTCATGGATGTCCACCTTTCAAAGTTTTTCATTTAGCTGTATTCCAAAACTGAGGAGCAGTATTTTGCCTTAAAACAAAGACAGAACTTACCACAACGTCGTTTGATAAAAAGAACATTCTTTTGTACTGCTGAACATCCTGCACTACTAATAAATTCATAATGAGAATAAAAGGTGTTCAGCTCAGCAGGGAAAGGATAGATCCTTGTACTTCTTATAAATATAGATGCATATTTTGCAAAGATCATTTATAAGTCAGACCTAATATGTCTTTGCACCTTCTGTAGTAGAATACTGGAGACAATGAAGAGGCTGTAATTGGTCTTTGTGCCATATGAGGAACCTCCCACCTACACTCACTGTGAGACTGCTAATACCCAGCATTCTAAGGAAAGCAGCATCTTCATCTGCTTCACAGTATATTTCTATGTATTAGGGTATTTCAAAGTACATTTCAAAGCCACGCAGCAAGATCTCATTCCAACACTGTCTCTGACTTTTGTGGAAGCAGGAACTGGACTCTAAGACACTGACCAGTTTGCAGAAGCAGAAAAATTTTTCAAAACCTGCTCTCTGAAATGTATGAATTCAAGTCTTTCTAGTCCCTCATACCGCAGCTTGGCAGAACCACTGGAAAGCAAGAATGTTATGGATCTTCATTATTAGCATTTTTCCCAAGATGCTTTCCTTACTATTTGATTTTTCTTCCTTCCCATGCTTTTCTTTATCTTAAGAGGCCCTGCATCAGCTGCTAGAACTTGGATGCCCAGGACCCACTGTGGCATGCTGAAATGTTGTGCTAAAGCTCTGCAGGCTCATGTGACAATAATTCCCCTCCACGCACATACAGTGCACGGATCTGTCTTGACATCCACCCTAAAATTTCCCAGAGCTTTCCTTCAAAACCTCAAGGGAGATATCTTTACAGTTCATGTGGCTTTTCACTATTACTTTCAAACAATGTGGTATGTGAAAGTAAATGCCCTGTCCTCACACACAGGAGTCAGTGCCACTGTATGAATTAAGAAAAAGATGAAAAACATTGAGATAATGTTGTTAACCACAGCATTTTAAAAACATAGTTCTGTCCCTAAAAAAAGCTCACCTAACACCCAATATCCAGTGTTTTTATCTCAGTAAACAAAATTCACACGTGCAGTTCTTAAGATCAGGTTATTAATAAAAATTACTCTTTCTATTCTGTCCTACGGATGTTTTTCCCTGTGGTTTTATATCTCACTGTTATTTTTTAGGTCACTTCAGTTGTTTTGGAAAAGGACTGTATTTTTACTCATTTAAATGTCATACACATGTACTTATTTACCCAGTAAATAATAGGAGGAGTTTCTGATTATTTGGGAAATCCGATAACATACTGTTTATGAACCCTACTTGAAGTTGAGAAGGGACTAAGAAAAACACTGAAAAGGACAGTTTTCCTACGAGAAGAAAAGTATTTTTTAATCCGTAAAACTCGTGACATTGAAAGATGCTGACTGGAAAGGTCAGAGTGACACTCCATGTTTGAAGGAGAGGGTCTTAGCTAAAGAGGTACTTAAAGAGAAGGAATCCTGGCAGGACATATACCCAAAGCCTAAAAAATAACTGTAAGCACTTAGGATTGCCACAGAAAATGTCAGGGTTGACTGTTCTATTTGGATATGTCAATTTTTCATGCTAAAGCAAAGAGGATTTGCACTTAAAATCCCTCTGCATGATGTGTGGACTTCCTTGTCTGTGTTTGTGACTGTATGGCTGAAACTGGTCAATCACATGAAGGGCAGGAGAAAGAGATGATGAACCTCATTAAATGCCCAGCAGGTTAAAATTGCTCCTGGAAGCTAAGGCAAGGGGGACTGAAAAACCCTCCTTTTAAGCACTGATGCCAGATAGAATATCTCTGCCAGAGAGGACGGCAAGTGATCCCTGGGAGGTTTGGAGTCATGTCTGTAGATCCAGACAAAATCCAGGGAATGCTGAACTTCAGGAATGTTACCAGAGCTGTGCAACAATTCTCACCTGTAGTGCTGCTTGTAAATGTACACATAAAACTACAGTGCAGACATGGAACAACACTTTGAAATAGCTGCTTGGTGTCTCCAAAAAGAACTGATTAACTTGAGCTGCTCCACCTTCCTGCAATTACAAATTATTCATGAAATTCAAACCCCACATAAAGGCATGAATCTGAATGTTCAGAAATATTTGGTAAGTGGACAATTACTTGGCCATTTTCTAGAAAGTTTGAATTGTAAGCTAAATTAATGGAGTGCACTATGAGTCACACAATTATTTCACAATGTATAATCGTCAGGCATCCATCCCATTTGTTTAACAAATTTTGTAAATTTCCTAGTGCAAGAAGGAAACAGTAAAAACCCTAATCTAACATCAAAAAGCCATTGCACTTCTCAGTACTACTGCACAGGTCCTCTACCTTCACAGCACTGTTTGTATTTCTCTGGGCCACCCTCCACATCAGGAGGCTGTTCTGGACACTCCCTGTCACAACCGACAGTTAAAACTTCACCAAATTCAGCCCCAAAACCTCTTAAACAGAGCTACATTCAGTAGTGCTTGTGCACAGCAGTGCTGGTATCGAGATGTTTGATATAGAAATCTCACATATGCCCTTCGTCCTAAAATAATTAGCGATTGTAATTTTGTCCCAGGCTGTGCACTGTCTACTCAGACACCACACAGAACCCATGGCTGTGCCATCTGCAAATACATTTGAACAAGGAAGTTTTGAGCACCTGCCAGAAAGCAGAATATCAGCAGAAAAATACTTGTACTCAAAGAAAATGGAAATTTGCATGGCAGCAAAAAATAAACCCAACATTGCCATCACCATTATGCTGCTGAAGTACTATTGTAAATGTGCATTGATTGTTTGCTCACTGACAGCAAACAAGCAACAGCCTGCTTGTGTGGGAGCAGGATACGGTTTCTTCAAAAAGAAAAGGATCTTCTAACATATAAAATCAAACTGCTAGGAAATGCATCTGTCCATTTTTATTTTTTAAGCGAGAAAAATAAGTGGGTTTGATAATTAAAAACCCCAAACAAACCAGCCAATCAAACACACAAAAATACCCAAAGCAGGCTTTTCCCTGGAAGTTCCTAAGAAAAACTGTATTGCCCTTAGAGCTTATTTTTTTTTTATTACTATCTATAATTGTTTCCCAGGGTGTAATCACTCACATGTAGCTGGAACAGTACTGACTGGAGAATGTCTCCTATACAGACTTTATTTATTTTTTCCAGAGAAGGGAGACAGAGGCCTGAAGCCATGATTTTTGTCTTCATTCTGTGTGCAACATATCTCAAGGACAGAGCACTGGACTGTAAACAAAAGGGACAGCTGGAAGGTCATGAACATTCCTGGAAGCCTATTATACACAAACACAATGTGGAAAGAATATGGAAATTGGACTGAGCTTTAGAAATATTCATTTTATGCAGAGTTTTACATGTTTCTCAGAACCCAAGCTATTTCAGATTCTATTAGATCTTTTGTGTTGTGTCATTTAATGTATTACAAAGCATCTTTAGCGAACAGCAGAGGTGGGGGAGAAGTACAAATCTCACAGAAGAGCATAAAATAACCTTCTTGAGTCAAAATGTTGTTTTTTGAATAAAAAGTAACCCTATATAAAAATGGGAGTTTCAGTGCTAACTACACTTTATGGAGACAACTGAGGAAGTATGAATGGGAAAGAGAGAAGACATGTTACCTATGCGTTCTGCAGGTTATTTTAGTCCTACCATCTTCCATTCTGCTTATAAGCTGATCCTTTTATACTTGTTCTTTAAGTAAATAAATAAATAATAATTTTTAAAAGGCCCTAATATTAACAGTTTCAGAACTCCAGGAAAGGACAGAAATCCTTTGCAGCATATTGGTTTTGGCTTTTTTGGGTTTTTTTTTTTTTTTTTTTTTGTCTGCCCAGGATAATATTTTCAAGACATGTTTTTCTCTGCATATTGTGCTTACACAGACTTTTTGGTGGTGCTCCAATAGAAAAACGTCTGCATGTGCAGTTCTAAAAAGCTTCTCAGCAATGTAAATGATTAAAGACACAGGGACTCAAAACCATACAATTGCCGTGAAAAGCAAAATCCCTGTTGGCTGCTGTACATGACTGAGATATGCATTGCTTTCTCGTTATCTTCATTAAAGTTTGCACAGGAAAATCATTCTCGGTGGTCCCTCTTCTGTGTCAAATGCTCAGTCATATTCTATGTCCAAAACACTGCCTCCTCATGCAACACTCACTAACTCCTCAAGTTAATATGGGGACTACAGTGAATTTAAATGGATACTTCTGAATTCTTCAGCTTTTGGATTATCACATGTGGCTCTTGGCACTGCAATTCATGGACAAAATATATAATCCTAATCCATTATTTTACTGGATACTATGTGCCAAGAATGACACAATGTCAAGTTAAAAAAATATGTAAAATCTCTCACCTGCTCCTAATAACTCCCCCTTCCTACCTAATCCTTTTTTTGCCTGAGAGAAGAGATAGGCCTCACTGTGATCCCTGAAGGTCAACAATCTTGAATTCCACTGGAGCAGCAAGAGCAGCAAATTCCACAATTAAGAACTAATACAGGAATGTCAGAGTCCCAAGTTATTTCAGTGGTTGTAGTCGAGGTTCAACTCCATGCATGAAAGCCCTGCTTGTTAAAAATCAACACAGCAAATTACGCCTACAAACAAACTGGAGACCTATGCCTCTTACAGACAGCAGTATCATATTCTTGAATATTGAGCTAATATTTATTTGTTGCTGCAGCATCAAGTCTGTGTGACAAGCATATGCCATAGTGCCAAGAACCTCCAAAGACAGCACCTCTTCTGTTCTGGTTCCTCCCCAGCTAACAATTGGCATAAGGAATACAATATTGTTTCTGTAAAAGCTGAACAGTGAGAAGTGACCTGCATAGTCTTCGACAGACGGAAAATCACAAGTAGGAAATTCATTTCTCACTGAAATGCATTTCTCATCACTTCTTTTTCCTTTGATACCATTATAATAAAATATTTTCTATTCTAAGGAGGTCTCCTGAATCCACACATCACAGGCAGAGGCTAAGTATTTTATTGCCACTTTCTCCTTTAGCAGCTACTCAATCCAATGAATCTGTCTGTTCTACCAGGTCTGCACCACTCCCAGTAAAATGTGATCAGTAGGCAAAGGGGAGAGCAGGAGGGAGGAAGCAGCATACATGGTCTCAGTGACAGCAGCTATCAGCCAGGCAGGTTTGTGTGCCATTACGAGAAAGAAATACAAAGTGCTCTTTTTGTATGCTCTTGTTTATATTAAAGCAAAAGCTCCAGGGAGTAACTTAAAATCAAAGGCTGACAGGGCACAGTGAATCTGAACAGCTATTTGCAGTTTTAAGACTGCTGGGGAAGGAGAGGCACACAGGTGCAGAGTGGAAGGAAGAGAGGAAGGAGGAGGGGATGTGGATCCAGAAATAAAGTTGAGCAGTAAAGTATAAATCCACCTCACCCCTTCATCTTGTTCCAGCAGATGCTGGCAAACAGCTAACTTTAGTTATTTTTGAGTTTCTCTGAACTCTGTAGAGATGCAAGCATGCTTTCAGCATGTCAGAGATGTGCATTTTCCCCTTTTTTATTTTTTAATTGTTCAAATGCAATTAATGAAGCCAACAAAACCAAGTATTTGGAATTCCCTGCTAATATACCAAAGTGCTGAGGCAATCTGAGTGGATCTACTTGCAAAACAGTTCCTGTTTTATTTGCTTTCTGTGTTAAGAGTCCAGTGCCACAGAGGACTTGGCAAGCCTATAGTGTTCAGTGTTTATCATGAGGAACTGCCTTTTTATTTCTTCCCAGGACACAGTGTTGATACAGAGTGAATTCAGTACTAAAACAATGCCTCACGATGACATTAACAGACACTGCTGTGGCATATGAAATCTTTCAATATTTATTGCGTTCATATTCCCAGCAGTAACAATGTAGTTAATAAATTCACCTGAAGTCTCCACTAGAATTTTTCATTCCCCATTCTAAGATGTTTTGAAGTGCTCCTGTGCACTTTACAGTAGTTGCTCTCTTTTGTCACAAATGTGATTTCTTCTTAAGAGTGGAAGAGTCTGATCCCTGTAGATCCCAGAATTACTGTATCCTACATATTAATCAAAGTCTGTGAATCTACTTAAGATTATAAGATGAAAGTAACCTAAAAGTTTAAAGTATAAATATACACATATTTATTTTTAAAAAGAACTGGAACATGTTGGCAGTCTTAAAATTCACACTATTTTCTTGTTGGGTCAATAGAAAAGGATTTTCTCTGCTGATATTTGAAACAGACTGCCACTAAATCCTATGCAAAGTCTGGAATGCATCATGCCTACATGTGCTTACATTTTTTTATATCACAAAGATAGCTAATTACACAGCATCACTTATTTATTTATAACTGTATGACTTCGATGATCTGTTACCTGTGAGATTCCAAAATCATGTACAGCTTCAACACCAGTACCTGCTTGTGGATGTAAGTACCTGAACAGGAGGGAACTGGACTGTCTCAGCTCATTTCAAAAGCAGTGTGACCAGCAGGTCCAGGGAGGGGATTCTCCCCTTCTCTTCTGCCCTTGTGAGACCCTGCCTGGAGTTCTCCATCCAGCTCTGGGACCTCCAACATGAGAGAGATGTTGGAGTGAGTCCAGAGGAGGCCACAGAGACACTCCAAGGGCTGGAGCACCTCTGCCATGGGCACAGGTTGAGAGAGCTGGGGGTGTTCAGCCTTTCTCTTCAGGAGAAGAGAGAGCTCCTGGTAGACCTCAGAGCCCTTTCCAGTACCTAAAGGGGCTACAAGAGAGCTGCAGAGAGACTTTGGAGAAGGGGATGGAATGATAGGGCAAGGGGGAATGTCTTCAAACTGCAAGAGGATAGGTTTAGAATAGAAATTAGGAAGAAATTCTCCCCTGTAAGGGTGCTGGGTACCTGGCCCAGGTTGGCCAGAGAAGATGTGGATGCCTCATCCCTGGAAGTGTTCAAGGCCAGGTTGGACGGGCCTCTGAGCAATCTGGTCTAGGGGAAGGTATCCCTGTCCATGGCAAAAGGTTTGGAACGAGATTGTCTTTAAGGTCCCTTCCAACCCAAACTATCTGTGATTCTATGATGATTCTATGATTTCATGCATGGAATATGGCAGATATTACTTTGCCTCATACTCCAGGTTATGATAAAAATTAAAAGCATAGACTAAAATCCTCTCATGTTTTAACTGCCACACCTCCACTTGTTTCTGTGGAGCAATGCTGGTTGATGAACTGGACACATTTTAAAATTCCTACTGAAAATTCACTTAAGGTTTCAACATTGGGATCATTGAATGCTGTGTCATTGTGTGGGCTGTATGTGAACAAAAGGGTTTTCTTTAATACGTACTGAAAATGGAAACTATCATTAGCAATGATGTTCTGACTGTGAGGCATTTTGCAGTGACAACTTTTACAGAGAGAAGTGAAGAGGTCTGGCCTGACATTGAATTCAGGGATTTTTTTCAAGCACAGGTCCCATACAGAAATCCAGTGACTGTTACTCAGTGGTCTACTTGCACCTCAAAGAAACATATGCAAGAGAGGTGTTCACCTCATGTTTTCTTAGTGCAATATTTATCCTGAAAAAGCACTTAGGGACTTAAGCACACATGTATGTGGTTATTTGCATTTGTATAACATTTACAGGTAAATGTGTGTGGATCACTTCACCCTGACTAAACCAAAATCATCCTTGAAACTGAGCAAAACAAATTGAAAGTTTCAGGATAAAGTTTCCCTGGGGTTTTATGAACTGAGGAATACTACAAATTTAAATTAAAACTTGGTAAAGGGTAATTATACTTGAGGAGATGCTTCCTCTAAAAGCAGTTTCTATCTTAAAAAAAACCTTGTCATATTATTATCTCTGAAATATATGTACTTATAAATTCAAAAGACTGTTTAGTAAGAACTTTGTGTGCTCTGATTTTTAATTTACATTGTAAATGGACAAAAAAGGATATATTGTGAATTTAAGTCAGGACAAAACCCGTGTAAATTTAAAAGGCCAATTTAAAGAACAGACAACTGTCTGAAAAATTTCTAGCAGTTCTTATTAATCATACATAATCATACTTCATCCATTTGTTTTACATCTTGGTGAATTTGAATACACTCAACATCCCGTTTTTACAGACTTTTCACATTGCCAAGCAAAAAACAAAATGTTATTAAAAATGGGTTCAAAACAACTGCAAGATCAGTGGATTTAACAGCAACTGCAAAACAACTTACAATTAAACTCTTATTAAATTAAACCTTAAAAAACTTAGATGCTGCTTAGATTTATTGAAAAGATACAAAATAATGCAAAAATATTCAAAAAACCTATTCCAACACACATGTCTCTAAAAGAAATTCTGTGGTAAAGACATCTTCCTATTGTGGCAGTTCTTTTCTCTGTTCCTGTTTAGACCTTTATTACAGGAGCACAGCAAAATGCCAGCTAATGAATGAGAGCGCACTTTATTTCCACCAGTTCCCCTATGATTGCTACTACTACAGCTGAAATGTGTTTTCCCAGCCAGGATTTGACTTTCACATAAAAATATCAGCTCTGCTATAATCTGGTCACCTGCTGATCCTGGTCTTTTTACATGTTCTCTTCAACTAAGTACACAAGCTATTGTCTTAATTGAATAAATAGAACTGTTAACTCTAGGCTCTTGTACTGGTTAACCTATGATCTAAATACAGGTTTCTTTAGCGAATTTTCTGTATCTATCAGCAGGAATGAAATGCATGCACACTTCACATGTGACTTACAACTCACTTTCAATTTAATAAAAATAGAATCCCTAAGCGTTTGAATGTACAGTTCCCACTTTGTTTCTAAATTTGGGACATTACTTTAAATTATTGTTTGAAGCATCTCTCCCTAAAGGAGATCAGAAGAAAAAAGGACAATGTCTAACTGTAAAGTCGTGATTGTGGAGGAGTTTTCTTTTACTCAGTGTTCTGCAAAAAGCTGTTTTGTGGCATTGCAGAATGCCATGATTTGTTGCATCTTACTGCAAGGTGAAAGAAAACCTCATCATCTGATCACCACTATATCTTTACAAGCCCTGAAGATAAAGTATGGAAAAATCTATAACTGCAATGTTATGTCTGTTGCTGCTGCGCTCTTTATTAATCAATCAATGCCTCTCAACAAAGCTCTTTCAGCCTCCTCCCATAGCAGTTAGACCTATAATCAGCTCGACAAAAACAGTTCAGAGATGCATCCTTTGTGCTTCTATGTAATTTACATACACTAAAAAAATCCCTCAGCATGCTATTCATAACATGTTATGTAGTATAGAATGCACCACATTATGTGCTATAATCACAGCCATTACTTAAATAGGCTAAAATGGTTTTTTACATTCTGGAGTAAATTTCACTATTAAGAGCAAATGGATTAGATCATTGTTTCCCTATTTCCTCCGTAAGTAAAACACAATTGTTAAATAGCTCCCTGACCTTCCTGTGCATGTAAGGTAGGATGAGAGTACGGTTACAGCAATGGCTGTTGTAGCAATTTGTAAACATTTGCACCCGATATACAGACACCTTCTGTCTTATTTTTAATAATGAAAGGGAATTTTCTGTATTTTCTGAAACTGAACAACAGTCCACAGTGGAGCAAAAAGCATCCCGCGCTGCATTGATAGGAGCTTCAGCTGCTGCCATTACCAGGCCATTTCAGACACTGCTATCCCACAGCATGGATCGATTCACTCGCCTTTGCTTTACCATGGTTCTCAAGGGGCCTGTCTCACCTGAATTTAGCCTGGCCATTTTCACCCCCTACTGTTTTAATAAAAAGTCAGATTTGGAAGAGTTAGCATTGCAGCTAGTGACTGCACACCAGATTTTACTTAGCTTTTTTTGTAGGTGAATAATCCAGAGGGGAAGGGGGAAGGAACCTTCATTTCACCAGCTGGTCCACCTTGTGCAGCCCCTGTACAGGGGGGTCAGCACATCCACAGAGATCAGAGTCTGGGTCAGCTGCACAGAGGCTTGCAAAGAAAGTCGTCTGTTAGGTACTCAAGGAAAGATTTATTTAGAAAGCTTCCGTAGGAGGCCAGTGATGTGGATAGAAAGGTGACAAGTCCCAGGTGCTCTACTTGTTTTCAGGGCAGGAGCAAGGCTTACAGTGAGCTGGGGTGTTCTGTAAAAGAGCTTAGTAGAAGCTTGGTTGCAGATATGTTGTCTGACTCTCACAGAAATGTTGGGAAGCAATGAAGTTTTAGTTAAAAACACCTAATACACTTGTATAAGCTTTTCTGAAGATGTCAGCACTGTAAGTGATTATTTCTGTCGCACTAAAATCAAACATCTGCCTGTTAGAGAAGATGAGAGTATCAAATACAAAAAGAGGATGTTAAAGCACTACAAGAAACGTGTCTTATGTAAACCAAACACTAATATGCTGTGGTCACAACATGCACTATGATCTCCACAAACAGCTGTTAATTAGGAGTTTTGATAAGAAAAATAATGCACAGGACCTGCCTAAAATATAGATCACTCCTTGTAAAAGTATCTCTACTTTCAACTCCTTAAAATAAGTTGTGATGAAATAAAAACAAACAACCAAACAAAAAAGCTAGGACAGTACAAAAGTTAAGATCAGAAAGAGTTTCTTCCTCTGTCTTTTCATATCCCACCTCCCTTAGTAGTATCTGAAAATATGAATTTGGCTGGTTCCTTTGAGCAATTAACGGTAGAACATACTCTTACCTAGAGTCTGAATTCTTAGGAACTATCATTGGCTACAAATGGAATCCATTTTGATATTTCCAGCATGACACTAAGACCATTAACTACCTGAGGTCAAATCCACACACTCTGTGAACTGATAGACACAAAGCTAAAATCTAATTCTCCAGACACTTAACTTCCCTGCATCACTTATTAGCAGATATAAAGCCAACTAAAAAATTCACCCTCCAATTCCATTTTCCAAATGCTATGTATCATCATTTTAATCTTCAGGGATAGTGACTACTGGAAAGCATACCTCACAGAACATTGCTCCTAAGAAGAAATTCAGAAAGTGGGCATTATCTCTAAATTATTGCTAAGCTTCCCTTCATTACTGTAAGGTTTTAATCTCAGTTTAGATCTCATTAGGCCAGAATTTTGTGGAAGTCTGAATCCAGTTCTCTATTTTGTAGTTGAGGTCTGCATTTTCTGATGCAAATATAGCACCTGAATTTTGATTCAACTTCATTTATATATCAATGTCATCTTCACAACAAGGCTGGGCTGCATGGGGAAGTTTGGCAGTAAGGCTGTCCCTGAGGGTGAGCAATATTGGATGTAACATGCTCCATAGAGCTGTATCCAGTAGCATGCCATCAAACACACAACTGTATTAGCAAATCTCGTTGGACAAGTCTGGAAACCACAACAGATGCTGGCAATCACAGAACCAGCACTGGAGTGCAGCCTCACATGTTATCCTCACCCTCGGTACTGTTATGTCAAATTCTGACAGGGACTGACCTTTCACAAGATTCTTTGGCTAGAAACAGTCAAAAGATCTTCTCTGTTTGCCTGCTATCAAATAAATAGGTCTTAACACGTACAGTATTTTAACAAAGATACCTAGCTGTGTCAGTTCTCTATGCGAGCAAAACGCCTCCCAGCCAAAATTAGGCAGCAGAATTAAAGGAAGATCACCTCTCTCAGTTACGTGATTAACAAAACTGAGAGAGCCTTTGCAGCAGAATGTACTGCAGGCCTCACAAGTCTGCAAGCACTCAGAAGTTAGCTGGGAATTTTAGATTAAATTTTTTCTATAACCTTCTTTTGTCACGTATCGGTACATTTTGCAGTTAATACAGGAATCAGGTTGATTTGACAAAGTACCTGAACGTGGCACCACAAATGTGCCTCTTCACTGCTTTTATTTACTTACCAATTTGAAATTGTGGTACACATCTGCAGGTGTTTTTATGACATCTACCAGCTGGAGAGGGAGCTGACTGACTTGTTAGCTTCTAACAACTGACTAACCTAGTTAGCACTCTCCTTTAGGCTTGATTCTGTAAGAGTAGCTAATGTTCTTCCTTTTCCAGTCTCCTCTCACTCCCTGTTCTTTCTTCACCCCCTCCCCAACCCTCACCTTTTCTCCTTCTCTCAGGAGCAAATGCTAACAGAATTTATATTCAGCATTTTGTAACTTGGTAGACATCTATTTTTCACTTGTCAGATTGACCAAAATTAAAGCAAAAGTATGTTAGTATCTAATCAACTAATGCAGGTTCTCTGAGTCAAATCTTCATCAAAAAATAGGTGCAAAAAACCCCCTTGAAAATTACTGAAGTAAGAATACTCAGGCTTGAATAACAAGGGACAAAATTTCTGCATATCCATTAAAGATTTTTTTTTTTTAATAAACTGGAACAAGGCACAGGATGGGCACAGCTAAAAGCACATTGAAAAAATCAATAGCCATATCACAACCTTTTGAAACAAATCTATCTGTAAAAAGAAAACGGAAAGTGATTAATCCTTTATCCTCCAATAAAGAGCTAAAAACTTACATGTGCTGCCACTTTGAATAGGACCTACCATGTTTAACATATCCTGGGTTATATTTTACCCTAGATGAATCAATTAGAGGCAGCCATTCCCCAAGGTGAAAATATACTTTAAGTGAAAAAACACCATGCAAAACAACCTTTCATTTATTTAAGTAGTGGTAACAGCAGCAGTGGTGTTTTCCCTTACTTGCAATGGACATAAGAGGATTTTATCTCCAATGAAACATCAGTATGCGACGTAATAGTTGTAAGAAACCAGGTGACACTCCTCCCTCTTTGATAACACAGAGCTCACTTTTCTCTTATTGATTCTTCCACATAAGTGGCCTGTATGGAACATAACATGCTGGTTAGATTATGCTCCACAGTGCTTGAGAGAGAGAGAGCCCAGTAAGCAAAAGGTTCCCAGCTGCATAAACAATCATACCCTGCTTACTGCCTGATAGAAGAGTGAAACAGCTGTACTGGCCTTGGCAGAGAGTTATTTCAGACACAACTGCACTTGATTTCTGTAGGGGATCCATGAACATCAAGGCAGACTTGAATTTCTAGGAGCTGATATGGTCAGACTAACTTTATCTACACTGTGTGAAAGGAAGGTAAAGCAGCAGCAGCCTGGGACTGGACTGGTATAGTAAAGTCATTTAAGAGAAGATGGTTATTTCTCCCTTTTAACCAAAGGCATGGAGTGCAGTAACACCTTTTCTCACTGATGAAGAGATCAGAGGGGGTTTTGATATTTGAAGATACACAAATCACAAACATAATAACTTCAGTTTTAGTTAGACTGAACCATATTTGCGTGGATGAGTTCTGACAAACTATAGCCCTTCAAGGACTCTGTCCTCTCCATATTCCACCACACCAGTTCCTAGCAGCTCCACCCTTGCCATTCCTCTTTCTGTCCCCACAGCTGCATAGTCATCTCCAAGTGACACAGCACTCTAACTTCAGAAATGGCCAATAAAATCATGAAGCCAAGCTTTCCAGCCTGTCTAGCCACCCTCTTCAAGTTTATGAAAGCAGGTTTTCAGAGTTGACAGTTCCCTGAGATATTAAGAATGTCTCCAGGAGCACAGGGACACAAGTGACTAAATTCTGAGAACTTTTCTTACCTAACAAGGTAACACTTTTCTAAGGAAGAAAAGTAGTGGTATTTACTCTCTTATATGACTACATACTAAAGCTAAAATGACATAGAGCAGTTTTAAAGTTGTAATTTTAGTAACCTCTGTAAAGGCTGTAAAAGCAACAGAGCCAGGGATCTATTAAAATTTTAAATAAACTATGAAGAGAAGTGTTTTAAATGTCAAAGATTCTAGCAAAACAAATGAGTTCAACTTACACATTGCTTAAATGCACAAAACTTGTTTATATGTCTAAACCAAAATTGAGTTATAATAGTTAAAAGGGTGGGGAATTTAAGAAAGAGGGTTTAATCCCTGTATTCCAGGCATAAATTAACCACAAAAAAACCACCACAGAGTGGGTGAAGCATTTGTAAGTATTATCTGCTCCCAGAGAGAGTACACTGAAATCAGTGGATCAGTAAACCTGTCCCACAAGGCAACTTCTTTGTTCCCTCACACAAAGCACATTTAAGCACGTTTTTATGCAGGATTCAGGATTTGTTTCCAGTAGTTTAGAAGTGGTAAAATGTGTGTACCGTGTTGAATGCTGTCCTGAACTCAGGACTCCTGAGAATCAGGAGTCCTGGGTTCTGTTCCCCTGTAAATTCCCAGTTTCCATGTGATCTCAGGCTGGTCAGCCACTCTTGCAGTCTTTCAGTCTACCAGCTTGCAGTATGGGTATAATGGCATTTGTCTGTGTGAATAAGATATTTTAAGACTGAGTATTTGCAGCATGGTTTAAGTGTCTCAGATGAACAGTATTACATAAATCCAAAGGACTTAATCCTTAGGAAGATGAAACATGAAAAATTCTTTTCAGTTATTTTAAACTATTGACAAGAAGAGTTTTTAAAACCCATATTGTTAAATTTGAACATATATTTATGAAAAAAAAGCTTTTGGGGTAAAGTTTCTAATTTTTTTTTTTTTGTTACCTGTTTTTAACAAGTTTGCTTCATTTGCAGGAATGGTAGAGCAATTGAAATGAAATTGTAAACCAACAAAAGTCAGAATATATTGTAGATGTGTACAAAACCTTCCAGTTTACAACATGCAAAAGCTTCCATTCAAAAAGGAAGGCAACCTGCCACACACTGCAGAAGCAATCCATTTTGATAAAATGCATGTCTTTGTGAATCATAAGCAGACTTTCCACAAAACTGTCTCTCTTTTTCTCCTGATTCCCTGCAGACATGTGCAATTTTCAGTGCCTGTCAGTTTATCAAAAAGACCAGAGCATCAAATTTCAGCTCTGGATTGTCAGGTCTGATCCCTATTTCCTTTCAAATTCCAAAATACTGACACATTGATTGGAGTTCATAGTGTCAGACAACAGCACTTAAGAGACATTTTTGCTAAAATATAGCTGCTGATCTATCTTGTATGTTAGGTTGGGATTTTTTTGTTCCTTTTGCAGCCTCAGGAGTATTGATCTGGGACTCATTTATATATGATTTTCACCAAGTAGAAAGCAGTTCGCTCAAACAAAACAGTTCTTTAGTATAACCTTTTAAAAGGGGGACCATCAGAGGGGATTGATCTAGCTTATTTAGTTTGCCAGGATATCCCCCTCACACTTCCATGAATTGCCTGGATTTTTAAGTTCCCAAATGCAAGTAAGAAAGATCTACAGCAAGTGCTCACAGCCACAGAGTGCTCAGTGTATCACAGAGTTCTGGCATCTTAATAACATGTAAAGTTGTGACACCCTAGCAACAAACATTTTATACCCGCACACACCGACTCTCTGAAAAACACTGACTATTATCTGTAAAGCACCTTTAGTAAACACATTATCAGAGCAGATTTTCTCTATCAGATAGTATCTAGGAATAATGCCTCAATACAGAGTATTGATTCTGACAGAGTTCTCTCTAAAGTATGGATCTCTGAGGTACTCAGAGTAATTCTGTCTCCTCGACAACTGCCCTTTCTCGCTGGAGACTGAGAGACTCGGTTGGACACTGCCCACCTCTCTATTTCTGAGGCAGTAACAGCATTTGGGGTACTGCAGTAGTTCCACAAATTGCATAACAATGGATTTGAAGCACTTTAATTTTCATGTACATTGTAATTTAATGTAAATGGTTAATTTGATTCTCCCTCAAGTGTGGAAGTCAGGGAATGCTGCAGTGTTTCTCCAATTACACTAAGTAAGCTCACTTTTGTTCCAAAAGTGCATAGTAAGAGGGGAGGGGTTGCTTCCTCCCTCCCCCCCCGCCAGAATATGTAGCAATTTGTACAGACTCTGTGTATTTAGTTGTGATGCAGAATGAAAGATTTGTTTCTGCCATCCCCTCCAGAGAACACACTTTTCCTTTTTTAAAAAAAATTTTTCATACTTAAAGCAAGAACCCTTCAAGGGTAATTCTTCTGTGTAAATATACATGTGTTTTTTTAAAATGTGTGTATATGTATATATGCACATACACAAATATTTTGATCCAATAATCACCTTTTTCTGGGATGGCCACAGAGGGAACTTAAAATGAAATATCTGTTCTACCATACTCTCAATTAGGCTTCTCTTTTCAGGGACAAAAATTGTCAGGGCTACTGTCAAACTGTGGTCACATGTGGGAGAAAGATGGACATGGTAAACAGTGCCTAAATGGAAACTTGCAGAAGCTTCTCAATAATGTTTCAAAGGACAGGAGAGTGAGAGTAAATGGGAAATTTTACAGTGTTTGCATTGGGATTAGAGATCAATGAATAAGCAATCCTTAGAACTTCCAAAGATGAAATAAAAGCTAAAATAATAAAAAATACATCAACTAAATTCTTTATGTTAAAGCAGAAACTGACTTACCTAAACGTCTTTGCAATCTCTCTACCCCCTTCAAGAAAGTTGTATGAAAAGTTACATGAATTTTATCACATTCATTATTAAACCTATACATATCTGAGCAGAAATATGAGAAGATTTTGCACTATCCTTATAACTCATTTTCTATTTGTGTTAACTTTAGAGACCTTCAAAACACCTATGTTATTTTAAAAACAAATAATAGAGAGACATTCAGGGTGGGGGAGGAGAAAACAGAACAACATTATATCTGTTCTAACTGGTAAAATCCTAAATTTCCAAAAGCAGAAATGCTTTTGTCAAGCACCTGAACATAGAATGGAGAAAGATACTCCACAGGCAGCTCAAACTCGTCACGCAGCCAAGGGAGAAGATGTATAATTAACCAAAGAGGAAACTAAGAAGTTGCGCTGGCAGCACGCAGAGTTGGTGGGAGCCGGCCCCGCGCGCAGATTTCCTTCTGCGGGACCTGACCTACATTTGCTGCACGAGCTGGAGCTGCTGCTTGCTCCTCTCACCAAAGGGGATGTCTGTTTTAAGGGCTTCCAGATAACACTGGTTATATCCAGAAAAGCCATACACAGAACAATGATGCCATGGGAAGTTAATATCTAATTACAAGGATGCATGAAACATTTTTTGTTAATACACTGTATTTGTTTATTGTGTGCTCATTATAACACACACTTATACAGCTACATACACAAGCTAAAAGAGCTGGCTTTCTTTTTGAGGCATGAAGGAAGTCGTAAAACCTATAACGGGTAGAAGAAATCCTTTTTTCTTTTTGCTATGCTCTTTGTTTTAAAGGATCTAAAATACTTTGCTTCTATGTGAATATGGAGTGGAAGGATAAGCAGATGAGTGACAATACAGAATATCTGCTGTGATGTTCTCCCTTTATTACAGAAGCCTGTCTTTATGCATGTAAATGAGTACTTTCCCGGAAAGGTAAGAATACATTTGGCTAAATGAAAAAATAGGTTATGAAGTTTTCAACATTATTACTTTGTCTCCATTAGCACCTGAAGGCCCAGCCAACATCAGTGTAGAAGTCTTGTTGACAAATCATTTACAATCTAGTTAATTAATACCAAAAGAAAACCAAGGCACAGAGAAGTTGAGTGACTTGCTAAGGGTCATAAAGTAGTTCAACAGCAGAGGCAATAAAAGAGCCCTGATTGACTTTCAGCCCACTTCCCTTCCACTGTGCCTTTCACCCTGCAACACACAAGGCTCAATTTTCTCCATGTGTTACTCTGTCAGATAAAAGTATAAACTAGTAAAAAATCCACGGAATTCTTTATAGTGGAATTAACTGGCATTGGTATTTAATTTTTGAGAGGATTCCACCACTTATCTTTCATAGAGTGACAAGGAATTCCTTGTTACTCAACCCACAAAACAAAACCAAAATCAGATTAAAAACAAAAACCAAAACCAAACATTTCTAAAGATCTAAAACATTTCCAATGCCTTTAAAAAAGAAATGGAGCAGAAGGCTACCCTTCACAGTTTCTTAATTCTTCATGTCAGTTCTTCTACAGTCAGAACCTCATTACTGCTAAGTTTTGAGACAAGCAGGTATGGGGAAGCTATGAAAACTCTCAGATTATGAATGCCCTCAAATGCAGAAGAATGTTCTATCTGCATGGATGCATGTACGTGGGTTGGGATGCGAGATCTTTGCAAAGGCATAAAGCAACTGAGTGTGAGCTGGTCAAGAAGTCAGATACTTTTATTTTTAGGGAGATGAATCAACATATGACTCAAATATTGTGCAGAAACAAAAAACACTAAGTAAAACATGCCCTGAATTCCCCTGGAATCACCATGGTGAGACAGAGCTCTTCCTTCCTTCATCAGCTGTCATGAATTGCTGTTTATGTGCAGAACTTCTTTGCCATCTACAAAGCACTTACACAGTGAAGTGTTGGACTCGATACTCACTGGCAGACCCCCTTTTCCTCCCTGTCTTTCCTCCAGTGCACAGTTAGTTTTTCAGATCTGTTTCTACTCAGGTCATGGTAAAGCTGACCCAGCTTCACTCAGATCAGGATTTTGCCTGTACAACTCTAAGTGGTGCAAGACCAACAGCACCTGTAGCACAGGTTTCTGTACAAAGCAAGGATGCCCAGAGCAGGCAGCAGCGCTGTCAGCTGCCTGTGGCACCCGGTGATCAGCTGGCAATAACGCCTCCCTGGAATGGCCAGCGAACTGGGGAAGTGGGCACGGTGCCACACCAACAGATGGGCAGGGGTCTTAGGCAGCCAAGAGACCGTGTATGTGTGTCAAGTGAGGGTACTTAGCACAGGATTCCCAGGCTATCCAGTCTAAGCTTGCACTTTGACAAAGGAACGCACCATTGCTAATCCAGCTCAGGGCTGGATTAAACGGGAAGGAAAAAGAACAGCTTCCATCACCACTTGGGACTCAGGGTGGCTGGGTGGCTGGAACAGAGAAAAGCCTATTGCTGCATTTTCCTTTGTCTTTTGACTCAAGGCTCGCATGGAAAACTACGTTCTGGTCAGATATGATATGGAAACCAGGAGCTACTGTCTTCAACTGAGAAAGAGCTTTACTTCCTCTTTTTAATATACATACATGTAAGGAATATTCCTCTGGCCAACCCCCATATTCATCTGAGCAAGTATCTGAAGTCCCAGTAATCATTTCTTTTTTTTCTGCTGTATTTTGATTATGCAATATTGGCAATAACTCCTATGTAAAACATACTCCACACATTCCAGTTGCGTTCCACTTACTCGATTTTTCCAGTCCCTGAATGGAATTAATGCAAACTATTGCAAGACATAGGTGTGGAGCAAAATCTCCATTGATGTCAGAACCTAAATTGCATTAGAAGTGAACAATTTGGGTCCAACCCTACCCTATTTTAAGCACAAAGTAAATCACAAAACAATCAATAGGATCACAGAGGGCTAAATGAGGGCTGGATGTGTAGCTTCAGTAACTACAGTACAGAAGTGATTAACTACATTTAATTTGATCTTAATGCATGCATAAGCTTACTGAAAAAAATATTGTAAACAACCAAATATTCCATAATCACGACTAGTTGTACTTAGATGACAACATTTAGTACTCCTAGGTCATTCAGGATCACGGACTTTAATTAATTTCCATTACACTTCTAAGAGGCAAGAGGTATTATCACCATACTACATTTAAAGAAATGACACCACAAGCAGCTTTAAGGACTTGCTTTCTTTGGATGAAACAAGTGCCAATGGTTATGGATTTACAAGGAAGTTTCTGGTTCCTAATTTTGGGGCCAAACCACTAGGTCTTAGCTAAGATTTTAGGGCCAAAAGAAATAATTTTTGCTAGGATTGTAGTGAATATAATAAATGCTATAAAGAAAAAGCAGTCATTCTGAAAGTTTAAAAACAGGATTTAATTCACAATGGCATTTGCAGGGTTTGGAATAAGAAGGTTTGAGTAAGAAAGTTTGGAACCTGCACAGGGGAATAGGAAGCAGAACAGAAAGGGACTGCACATCATTTGCAGACCTTTGCAGTCCTTTGGGCTCATGGAACACAGAGCCTTGCAACTAAGGCCACTGTGAATAGGTTTGAGCTTGAATGCAACTATTTAAAAAACCTTTAATATTGGTTACCTTCATAAGACAAAGTTATAGGTTTTATTCTTCTGGTGTATAAGGGGTTAGAAAAAAATTATATTCATTTTCTCACCATCATGTAAATCACCACGTTTGTCTGAAGAGTTCTCAAGATTTTTCTCAATTTAGTTGCATGCTCTTAAAAAAGCAGCATACATTTCATGAATATATGATGTTCCACTGTATCATATAATTACAAAAAATCATCCTAAATTTGACATGCTAACCTTTCACTTACATCTCCTTCAGTCAGAAAAAATGGGAAGAAAGAAACTTGGTTTTAAAGGAAAAGGTGCAGTGTAGGAATCCTCAGTTCTATTTAGAAACTCAACAATCAGGCTGTATTTGAGCTACAATCTTTTTTTGTGAATGATACTGTTAGTTCAGTACAGCTACAGCAGGACCTCTGTACCTTGGCTCTCATATCCCAATATTCACATCATGGTGATAAGTTACAATTTTCAATAGTATACCAAGGGAATATTTTCTATTTTTATCACACCTGAATTTTTTTATCAGTGCCAGTCATTCTGTAGAACCAGGCAAAATATCATGCAGGAGAAGTAACAGAATGCCAACATTTAACACAAGGACAACCCCATCCTCTTTAAACATGGATTGATGAGCTGGGGAATACAGAATGCTTTTGGATTTGCCCGTCTGTAAGTGGCTCTGCGAAGAGAACATAACATAAGCTTTGTGAAGCTCCCAAAAATGAGAAAAGCATGTTGTGCTGTATCTCATTTCTATGTAAAATTAATGAAAATAAACCAATGCACTTCCCACGCATAATGAATAACCATGCCAAACTGTATCAACTTTTTCAGACTTTCCTTCTAGAGGGTTTTTAAATGAGGTCAACAGCAAACGTATCTTTACATTTGATCTGAGTGGGAGCAGCACACAGTAACAGAGCTTGGCCATGCAAAGTGCAGTAACAAGCTCTTCTCAATTCTGGCAATGAAAAACAGAATACTAAATACTGCCTTGTATTTGTACCAGATATGGATTTCACAGATTCAGTTATGGAGAGAAGACAGGACTTTGAGTAGAGATACACAGACCCTATTAACAATGCTGAAAAGATCAATGCTAGCTAAGCACAAGAATGACAACCCCATATGTCAGATTCAGTAGGACCAACAGCATGTGCCTCCTGAGGGGGAATACTATTCCTTAGAGGAGTTTCAAAGAATCAGGCAAAATGCTCACGTTCTACCTCAGAAACTGGTATTTATCATCCTATCTGAACAGATAGAAAGAAGCACCAGTATGGTCACAATAAGGAAAAGGCAGCACTAATTAAGTAGAACTACCACAAGAGCTCACGTTCAGTTTTCCTGGTTTTCCTGACCAGATCAGCACAGCTCAATTCAGTATTGTACATTTTTTCCTGGTCCATGCAAAGACACGATTTCTTGTCTATGACAGACCACATTCTGGAAGTACAGTAATATACAGCAAACATGTTGCATAACTTAGACTCATTCGTTCTGTGCTTAAAATAAATCAAATACTCTTTTATTGCTTTTACAAAAGTGCTTTTATTATAGAAGAGAAAAAATCCATTAAAGAAATTATTGGTAGCATTCTGGAGATCTCTCTTAGCCCTGGCATCTCCTGCTTGATTTCTCACTAACTCTGTTAATCCCTCTTTATGCCCAGCAGCCTCACATTGCAATGTCCCAGGGAAGTGACAGATGTCAGAGTATCAGGGATCCTTCCCAGACACTCCTAGAATCTGTCTCCTCTGCAGTGCCTTTTACAGGCTGCCCTGGCTGTTTCACAACCTCCATTCAGGACTTACTGGGGCACCTTTGCTCCTGAGAGGCTGCAATGAAGTGGACACGGATAAAGCAGCGACCCAGCAGCTGCAGGCTTGCTGTGCACGGGTAAGTTCAGAACATGTTGCAACTCCCATGCCCAAAGCAAGATCACATTGGAGCAGGCAAGCCTGGAGTCCCTAGGCCAAGCAGCTCCCTCTCCTGGAAGGATGCTCTCCTTGGCCAAGGAATAAGATCTTACACGGCCACTTGGGAGAGGGCAATTTGTGTCTAGGGAGTTGTACATGAGATTCTGTTGCAGATGTTTTATTAACAGAACTAACCTAATTAAGAACCAGTCTTCTACACCATTGAGACTAGAATTCGAAGATAACATCCTTACCTAAAATTTTCAATATTAAGCGTCTATTTTGTATTTGGTTTTGTTGCTTTGGTTTGGTTTTTTTACTAATTGTATTACTAATATTTTAATTATTAAATATATTTTCAGAAAAACTCACACTATCAAATTTCCATTGAAACCATTATGTGCTAGGCACTGTAAAATATATTCCAACTCTCTTGTCCTGGAGATCTTGTTATCTGTATAAACTGTCTTGTGTTGTTTCTTAGGTGGAGGACATAATCACTGTCAGAGTGGTCTCACAGGCAGTCTCACAGAAAACGGCAAGAAGTAAATCTATATCTCCAAAGTCTTACTCTAATATTTTAAAAGCAAGGCAATTACTTTTATAGATACATTAAAGCATTTTTATTGTTGTTATTATTTGAAATATTTCCCTTTTCCAAATCTTGTCTGCCTCTAAAACTTCCTAACTCTGAAGTGGGGATGCTTTTATTTAACATGCAATTACACATGATTTTTCATTAATCAGTACATTTTGTGAAGTTCAAAGCAAAAAGGCTTAAATTCATTCTTTCTTTTTGTCTTCTATGTAGGGGCACAGAAGTTGGAGTGTTTCTCTGCAGCCCCTTTTGCACTGCTCAAAGGACAAATCAAACCAGGCATCAGGATTACAGAGCTGGGCCACCACAACTTTAAAGACATCTTGATTACAAACACAGACATTGTTGTATGCTTCTCAACAGAAACACCCATAAACCATAAATCACTTCACAGTTACCTCTTACCAAAGATTAATCTCCACTTAAAATGGTAATAAAAGAAAGAGGCACCATTCCTCCCCTGAAATGCTGAATCCGGGAATGGGAGCCTCACGCATCTTTTCAAACTTCATTTCTTTGCATTTGCTCACATAATTTAAGACTTGTTGGGGGAAAAATGCTTACTATGTTTGAAATACAGGGACTTCTTAAAATTATGAGAAAAACCTAATAAGTAGAAACATAAAAGAAAGCTCCTTCCTTTATCCCAGCTCTTGTCACACTGCATCTATTCAGAAAATTCACAGCCATGATGGTGGGAACACAATATTTTCATGTTGATCTTCAAAGTGCTTATTTAAAATGGGTGTTTCAACTTCCACCTTACCATTGAATTGAGAATTTGGAATGTATTTAGGTCGTTTCTGGTGTGCAGCTTGTTAAATATATATATTTGTATAGTAAATTTCAATGTACTCAGGCCTGCCATTAGAAGCAAACAGACTCCACAGAACAATTACAGCTCAGGAATGTGAACTGCAAAGCCATACCCGCCCTGTCCTGGTATTCTTCTCATCTGCATGTCAGCATTTCTCCCCAGGATGAGTCAATGAAGTTGATTTTGTCATTTTCTTTATACATGTTATTTTAAACAAAAGTTAGTAGGCAATAATACTTTAGTTGCAGTAAACTGGCAGAAAAGGATTTGGAAGAAAAAAGACATCCCAAAGTTCCTGGAGAAGAAGCTGCAACTGTGCAAATTGGTCACAATCTCAGCAGTCTGGATGGAATTTAGGGAATTTGGGTTAAGCCCCCAAAGTGAGCAGAACCTACTGGGAAGGTGGAGTGGCTAGGCTAAGTGATCACTAATTTGGGCTCTCTAAGGTAATTTACATTACAGTAATTAAAGTTTAGATTCCCTTGCTGTTCTATTTACGAACTCCATTAACCTATGACCTTTCTCTGAAGTTTACACCCAACTGTTTTCATTTTTTTTTTTTTCCTAAGCAAAAGAAAAGCAGTTCCTATGGAAGTTATTTCTCATAATAATTAATTGTATTTAGAGCCCAGGAGGTAGATATACACTTTGAGAAAATCCAGCTGCAATGTTGTGCTGTGTAATTATACTACAGATCCATCTTTTTGATCCTTCAGCGAAAACCATTGATAATATTCTTGGTTTTGTTTGTGTTGATTTTGCTTTAAGTACAGCCTGCCATATGTTTTTCACTTAGTTGAATTTAAAATGATAGGTAAAATTGTGCTGCAAATTACAGAGATGCAAGCAAAGAACATGCTTCGGCCCTACATTTTTATTTGCCTGTTATTAACTCAATTTTAATGACATTTTAATAAGCAAGTGCAACAACTTTTATACTATGCATAGACACATTATATGGCAAGAATTAAAAAAAAAAAAAAAACGGTCTAGAGCTCTGTGTTGCAGCTCAAACAATGTTATATCTGCTTCTCTGAACAGATATGACCACATATCCTCACATATCCTTAGTAAGTGAGTCACAAACCAGCTCATTCTAATCCACATTGAAAGGTTCTGAAATAAATGTCAGTTTCTTATTGTCTTAATATTTGTCTCACACTCTTCCAGCATGTTGTGATGTGGAGAGTGCTGCTTCTGGACAATAGACCTTGAAAGCTGAGAGGATTCATTCCCAACCAGAGGCTCATCCTGTGCAATACAATGGCTTAAGAACATGGAGTGGCATAAGGAGCTACTCAGCAGTGTGGGGGAACATCCTTCCCCAAGAAAGGGAGGGGAGTTAATCTGAGACTTTCTGCTTTGGGGCCTGAAAATGGACAACAGGGATGGTGATTTCTGGAGAAAGGGGCAGGTGCTGGGCTACATAAGGAGCACACTGTTTCTCATGACCAGGGAAAGGACTGCACAGAGAGAATTAATGAGTATGTTGGGCACCAGGGAAAAAAATAGCATCATGAACTTCACTAAACAACAAGGCTCTAGAGTTGGTCTCAGTTCGTAGAAGACCACACCTCAGGAATCTATTGCCCTTCTATGGGAGCAGCCCTTGAGAGGCAGCTGCATCAGGGATTGGTACAGCTACATCTATAGATGAATACATCTACATGCAATAATGTGAGGAGCAGAGATATGTGCACAGTCACAGAGACACTGCATTTCTGCTGTGGGAGGTAGGAAAGAATATCTTATGCTTGGGTCCAGAATTATATTCATGTAGATATCTCATGGATTTTTTTTCAGAAATAACTTATGACAAGATCTCCACATAAAATAAAGTTTTAATTAAAATGGATTTCCCAGTACCACACGCTAACTATCCTTCAAGTTCATATTTTCCCTGAGAACCTGGATATGCCTTTTTCAATTTACATCACTAAAAATAAACAGCATGTTCATTTGTATCATTGATACAAAGACATGACCATCTGCCATCCTCAAGACACCTACGAAAGATTGGTGTTTTTCCAACTAATCTTGGATATGATATATTCATATCACTTTTAATGTCTCTGGGAAGAGACATCAAGAGCTGAGATGCCAGAATTTGAGACAAAAAAGTACCCTACACCTATTCCTTTAATAAATTAGAAATGTTGTCGCCTCCAAAGTGCAAGTAAATTTAGAGTTAGTGCAATAGATTATGTGAATCAGATCATTAAGCTGTCATGCTGTTAGTTCTGTCCTACCAGTAAAACTTTAAAGGATGTAATGCTATTCACAAACAGAGATACATTTTCAACCAAAAACATGAGTTAATTGAATTCCACCAAAATTACTGTCCCTAGTCAATCTGAATACAGTTTCTTATCCACATTTGCTCACCAATATGTAAATTAGGTGAATGATGTCTGAGAGCATCTTATTTAAATGCTGATTAAATAGCAATCATTCCCAATAATTTCCCAGGATGTAGATGCCACTGTTTGGGATTGGTTTAAGATTATTATCAGTGAAAGCACAAGAGTTTTTTTAATTAAAGTTATTTCAAATTATGATTAAAGCACTTCTATTTAGACTGATGTGGATACATCATAACCCATGATATATGTGGTCTTCTATCTGTTGTTCTAATCTATTAAAGGGTTTGTATTCACAGAGGACAGGTACTGTGAGTGTTTTTCAGAAGAGATAGAGATAAAATGCACATCCTGAAGTAAGAAGTCAAAGGGATCTTATGTGAAATCCAAAGAGGAAAACTTACATCACGTGTTCAGAGGTGTGGGGGAGAAATGTATTTCTGATAAACTCAACAACAAGCTATATCCTAGGCTAACCTTTTCTCCTGACTAAAGCAAAGGGATTGCTGATAAAAGAACAAAAACCATCTCCAAACAGGATTTAAAACAACACAGAACTTCCAGTTTTCAAATAACTCTTGCTAATTTTCTCACCTAAAAACATGACAAAATTCATTGGACAGGATAACCACTCCGGTATAATTTCTAAACTTGCATATTAGTCTTAGGCACATTCCAGAAAAACACAGAATGATGCAAAATGGAATTTCTAGTTTTCCAGGGTTTTGTTAAAATGAACAAACTAACTGCATTTTTTGCAGAAGTTAATAAAAAAAAATTAGTATTTTTTATACTTCACATGAATAGAAATTACATTTTATAGTGCTGTGCAAGCATTCAACTTTTGATTAGAAAACAGAATTTGCAAAGCCATTAGGTAAATAATTAATCTGTAAATTATTGAACTAGATTAGTTACCTCTTTGCCAAACGATTGCACTCGCGATAATTTTGACATTTCCCCTGAGAAGTACAAGAGAACACTAGGGGATTTTCATTATTTTTTTTCCACTCTGACTAAAGGTCCACAGAAGAACTTCTTTTCCTGGCCCAGGAGAAGGTAACATGCCGATAGTCTCCAGCAGTGACAGTACCTATGCCCAGTGTTGGCAGAGCTAAGCCTCTACCTCTTGTCTCCTCTCTTTCCCTCACCGTGGAGCAGTAACTCCTATGGCAGCTGTGAGTGTGTAGTCTGTGCATGCTGTATATACAGACATCCAGGTCACATGCATCATCAAGCAACAATACAGCTAAACTACAAGAGTTTTCTTAAAAGCATTTCTATTGTGTCCCCTCTTCACAGACTGCTGTGCCATTTTTCTTTTCATTAATAACATGAAAATCCTCACACATTTGGGGTTGCAGTTTACAAATAGCCAAACTTTCAGCAAGAACAGTGTAAGCTGTGTCCCTGTGCTGGCTGAGGCTATGGAAACATTTACTCCGTAGATTCTGCTGTACTCTGAAATGATTCCACAATTTGAATTCATTCTTAAAGATGCTTCCAAAATGGGTATAAATCCCATCAGTCCCCTTGGGCAGCAGGAACCTATCTTTTTTCTCTGCTTGATTTCAGACTGTGCATACTGTGTGGTATCATTATTAGATATCGAGAACAAGTGTGATTTTCTTCCTTGGTGTGTAAAGAACATACAATCACAGTCTCCAAACCTACAATATAGGCTAGAGCAGGGCACCTTTCTCTTAGGGTAGCTTCAAATCTATAATTTTCATTCATTCCCTGCTGGCATTGTTATTTCTGATCTCCTCTCTGCTCCCCCAGTAACATATGAGAGGGTATTAGAAAAATAAATAAGTAAATGGATGGATGAATGGAGCATCCCTTACTTTAAAAATATATTGACTAAACCCCAAAACTAAACTTAGTCTCCAGTATTTCAGAAACTACCTGCCAATATCCCCTACCATGTGATTTTTCACTGTACTCAAAACAACACAGCTTTGTAGTAACTATACCTCTGACCAAGGTTTTAGTGATGACCATTCTGTCAAATTCACTATAGACAGCACAGCAGATTCACTATTTTCTTTGTTTTTTCATTTATAGTCTTGCTATTTGCAAGAAAAAATTATATAAAATGCCACCCTAAATTCATCTCTAGATTTAGCACCATGTTTTTAGCAGAGCTACAGATTGACTCAGAATACTTTAAGGACAAATCTTGTCACAAATACCCTGTATGAAAACTTCTCCTCCCTCATTTATCTGCTCTCCCGAGAGAGTAGTTAAGATATTTTTATATTCAATATGAAGATTTTTAACTTATGTCAATCAGTGTGGTTGTTGACATCAAAGCAGTTAATGAACCAGTGGGTAGTTACTGATAACATATACATCTGAACTAGTACCTGAATCTAAAGCACACCACTAATCCCACTGGTTCTAGGATGTTTCCCACCTGGCTGAGCCCCACGCGCAGTGTTCACCCAGACCTGCAGAGTATTGTGTGTGACATCTGACCCTATCCACTGCAGAGTAATCCAGACACTGAGGGATAATGAAACAACAGAACTGTAAAATGTCTCATTCTGCATTCAAATGACAGTCTGAGAGAGGAGAGCTGGCACAATCTCCTCCTATAATTTTACCTACCAGTTTGCCCTTGAAAGTGTCTCAAAATCACTTGATTCAGTAAGATCTTGAAATATGAAGACCAAGTGTCCCATTTCTCTGTAGCTAATTAGTCCACACATCCTGCAAAGTGAAAATATAATTGTCTCTGTGTGTAAAGCTATCTGGGGGGACCCAGTGTATTTGCATGCTAATACTGTTTGTAAAGATAGACCCCTCCATTATAAACGGGATATCAGAAAGGTGCCAATTATGAAGAACGGGTGTACTGCATTATAAATCAACTGCCTTGTGCAACTAAATAATTGCTCTACATGCTGTACAATCCAAAAATATAATTGACCCTTTCTGTAAAGCTATTTTTGGGAACAATAAATCATTAGCGTGCCAAAAACAAGTGCCAGTTACAAAGCAGGGAGTATGACCGCTGTGACCATCTGCCTCCTAGATGAGTGATCTACACTTTCTGGGGGGAGAAAAAAAGAGAGTAAAAAAATCCCACCCCCCCAAATCCCCTCTTTCTTACTGCTGTCCAAAATAAAAACAGGGCTCATGGGATTCTATCTAGAGGGCATTTGCAGTACTCTGCAGCAGAGGAGTATCTTTCAATGGAGTCTTCTGTTCAGACTGAAATCCTGACAGGAAGGATCCCTGTCAATGGGAGTACTGTGTCTTTGTACACTGTTTTGGACTGGCAGTGACTCTCTCCTAGGGGTGTTCCTTGTTTCCACCTGGAGAAGGGGTTCCACTCAAATACGTGCAGAAAGTCCTTTAGTCAGGCAACAGGTTTAACTTTTTCCATTACCAAGCAATAAACATCAGTGAATTAAAGACGTGGCTCTCTGTGTACTTGGAATAACAGCAAAGGCACAGATGCTGCAGCTTATATGATCCCAACCCATTTTGAGTAACCAGCTGTGCCATATAAATACCCAAGATTTTTATAGTAAGTTTTTGTCTTCAGAGTGCATGAAATGGTTCAAAACCACACTCATTTTTCATGTATAAAGCACATATGTATTTTCCATGATCCAAAAATACTGATGTAACCATCCTTGTCTAAATTTCTTTTGCATTGAGATATTCATGAGAAGAAGTTTCTCCTTCACAACTTTATAACCCTTAGGCAAACCTGCAGAGAAGTTTCCATTAGATTGTACCACTTTAAGCAGCTCCTGGCAAATGCTTCTGTTTATTTTCCTGGTACCATATATTCTGGAGGTAAAATAATCCAAATGTGTCTTTATAAGTGGATACTGTGAACAGTCACTAAAAGACACCCGAATTAAAAACTGAAATTAACTGGATCATGTTTTCAGAGATTCTGATGGGACCTGGTAAGAACAGGAGTCTTCTCCTGTGTGCATCTTGTAGTGGAGCAGGGAAGTGGAGTAGAGTTTATGAATTGTGCACCATTTCTTCTCTGCCTTCAAGGATTTCCCAACACGCATTGCTCACGTGAAATAAATTCTACAGCCTGCATTTGGGAATTTGGACTCCTGGGCTTTGATCCACAGGCTTCAATTCATGTTGTGAACGTGCCTGTAAAATCCCTGGTGAAAGGCAAATGAATAAATTTCTTGTTAAAGGGTTTACATGTGTATGCAGAGGTAAGTTCCTATCAGTAAATATTATTTCACTAAACTCAAACATCTGTCCTGCTGTGGAGCATAAGTAGTTTTGTTCCCTCACATTCTGCCTTGTCATATTTATTTGCTGTTTGTAACGAAATGTTTTTTACAGACATGTATTGCAGTTTTAATACATTTTAACTATTTCTTCTAGAATGTCTATAAATGACACAATTTACTCATTCTTTAGTAGGCCTTCACTTCAAACACAGAACAGATTAAATTAATTACACAGTATTTCAGAAGATGCATGTACCTCTGTGCTGTTCTTGGAATGTTGTGTTTCCTTGAATTTTCTGCCTAGCTTAATGGAAACTGATAGACTGAGTCAGCAGGAAAAAGAAAAAAAAAAGTAAAAAGAAAACAGAAATGCAGTCAACAAAGATTTTCTTTAAAGAATGTTTACAATCTAAAATATCCCAAAGAAATGATTAGCAAACAAAGGCTACCAATCTGGAGAGTGGAGCTTTCTTTTCTGTCACCATCCCCACTCCCTTCAACATGCTTACGTATACTTGCTTGGCTCCTCACATCAGGAGAAACAGCAGATGAAGCCTTCAAATTATATTACAATAGTTATATTGCAGTAACTAAATAATCAACATGATTTACCAGGATAGTTTTCTAGCTTTCCCACACCATACTTTACTAGTACACCAAGTTGTAGCATTTATTTATTAATAAAAAGTTATTTTATTAACACACCAATATGTGTTAATAAAATTAAGCAGAATTTAACAAATGATAAAGATTTTGCTGTCACCAGAACTTTGTGGTCACTTTTTTTTTCTAAATACACTTTCCCAAGTCTTTTGGGAGGCACTGGAATATAATGCTTCCCTACCTTGTATTTTTTAAAGTAAGTGCAATTCCCTACCATTTTTCATCATAACTTTACCAAGTAAGTACCCAACTGCAGCAGTAAAGGCAACCCCATTTGTACCACCACATCTGACTGAGAGTGAAGCCCTGAGAGCAGCAATGTGAGCTTGTGAGCTTCTCCCCCTAAAAACTCAGCAGCTGCAGTGACACAACCAACACACTCTCTCTTCTGTGGATATTAAGGCACCTGGCTTTCCTTTTTCAGTTTGTGTTCTTTTCTAGAAATTGTAGAAATGTCTTGACGAAGTACCTGGGAAAGCCCAGCCTCTGCAGCAGCAGCCCGGGAGAGGCTCCTGGTGATGTAAGAATTATTCAGCTGAAAACCCTGCGATTCCTCGCTTGCAGGGACTGCTTTCTGTCGAGAGCACTGAAAGGAGGAAGTGGCTGGAGCAGAATACAGAGAACTCGCTGCTTTTACTCAACAACCCATTTTCTGTTTCCTCTAATTGCAACAGGATCTGTATCTGATACAGCCCCACAGTCAATATTTGGTGGTGTCATCAGTTTCAGCTTCCAGAGTTCATAAACATTATCAGAGTTCTCATCTCTCACAGGCATCATGTTCACAAAAATTATTTTCTCTGATATGAAACTCATCTTAAAATTCATGCTTCCTTACAAGCATTAAAGCCACCTCTAAAGTTTTGTTTACTGGACTCTAAAATACAACTACTATTTTATAGGTCCACTAAAATTAAAAAAAAAAAAATCTGCAGGAACTCTAATATTTTTAATTAAGTTTCAAATTGAAAAAAGCAAATGTTTCTACTCAGCAATTCCAACCTCAGACTGAAAAGCTGGTGTGTTCACACTGGTCATAGCAAATCTATGAGCATTACAGTGCATTCTCAAATCATCTTAAGTAATTCCAAACAAATTAGCACAGTTTGCAAGACATAAAACATTTGAACAATTAAAAAAAAAAAAGGACAAAAGAATAATAGCTGACAAAAAAAAATCCTTTTTTTTTCATGCCTTTAGCTCACTGCCCCACTGAGATAACACTATTTGACTTCTAACATGCAATTAAAACAATGTTACAATTCTCTTCAGTGTTTCTGCAGCATCTGCTTCACTGATTGGTGTCAGCTGAGGTAAACTTTTAGTCTTTATTTTGTAGGATTCTGCAGTGACTAGCAGATGCTTAGCTATTGTCTCAAACAAGCAGAATCTAAGCAGTGAAGACAACCATATCACAAACAACTGTTAGAATAATCTCATAATATGAGTATTCAATGCACTGCTCCTTCTGCATTTCTTAGATCTCACAAACTATAAGGAAGACAAGAATTTTGTGATGTAATCCTCCTCCTTCGCTTTTACATGGAGATTGTAATTTGTTAGAACTGTAATAATTAAATGCAATTAGATCAGTCAAACGACATGTGGAAATAGACCCCTCAAATTTATAAAGGCATTCATTTAATCAAGCATCTCAAGTTTCAAAGCTTAAAAGAACAAATATTTATGCTGATGTTCACACACTGTGCATCCTGACAATCCCCTGACTGTACACAGGCTGCCTGGCCATGAAATGCAGTGAAAGTGTGAATTTCTTCCATTTGAAAGTCTTTTTGTTAGTGAGATTCAGTTTGTCACCACTATTTTGTGGTTACGTAACAGAATAAAAGTCAAAATGTTGAAAAAGGCTGTCACAACTTTAAGCTCTATTTGGCACTTTTGTCTGAGAGAAAGAAATAGCTCAACTTGCCAACTTCAGAGGCATCCAGAACCAGGCAAGAGCTGGCCCTTCTCCCCGCAGTTCTGCCCAGGCACCTTAGTCCTGGCCCCCAGTAGCTCCATGCTTCAGCTACCAAACCTCTCCTGTCAGAACCTGTCAGTTATGGAAAACTGGTCTTCTTGGGATCAAACTGAGTGGGCCAAGCTCATTAAAGCTGTCCTAGACAGATTCTGATGCAAGGTCATCGGAGGTGGAATGTTATGAATTAATATACACATTCCAAAACTTGATCTATTCCTTCCTTTCTTTTATTTTGCTTCTCTCTTTTAAAAGCTATTTATACTCATTTATCAAAATTTCTGGTAGCCAAACAGGAAAATAAAGTAATAAACAATAAATAAGAATCAAAGTACCTTCAGGTTTTAAAGGAAATAAACCCTAATAATGGTACCTTGAATTTATTCTCTTCTTCATAGGATATGAAATATGAAGAAAGAAAAGACAGCAGGAACTGTCTGTCATTCTGTCTTCAATGCAGAGCTAAAGAAGATGCAAAGAAAATTGAAAGAAATAACTCTATGATAGCTGATTTAAAAAATAACAATACATAGATTGTATGTTGGAGGAAACACTAAATATTCTGCATTAACTAGAAAGTACATGAAATGCCCTTGCTGAACTTGTTTCAAGAATTTCACCAGACCTTCATTCCAATATTCTGAGATCAGCAGTAGTTCTCTGGTTGGCAAGATCACATTTTGATCAGAGACCTGCAGAAAGCACCTGTGCATGTCCAGCTGCTGTGAAGGGATCCTGCTGCAGCCAGGCTTTTGTTATTTATGGCCTGATGGACATGCAGTCAGCATACTGCTAAATGTCATCCTGATTCAGGCAGTCCTACTGCAAGGAGAACTCTGTTAGTGGTCAGGCTGCCATAGGCATTGCAATAAAGTCCTTCTTTGACATCCTTCAGATACTGAGGTTGGAGCCTCTCTCCTCCAAAGGTTTACTCCAATCACTGAATCAGGGTTGAGACTAAAATCTTATTAAATTAGAACTGCCGTCAGAGTGGCCTCACTGTTGCAGTATCTATATATCTACACATTTATACAGCTATAAAATCCTTTCCCTAGCTCCTTTGCACTACTCTGCAGTATTACTGTTCAAGGCTTCCTAGTGGGAGCTGCTGCTGAGTTGTGCAGTGACGGGGTTTGCTTTCATAATCAATTATGAATTCCACTGAAAAAGGCAATCCAATTATTCTCTAGCTCCCAACTATGCCAAGCACAAGAGCTTATGAGGCCACACATTCAGTGAGATAAGGGAACTGATCCAGCTTACAGCTGACCTACCAAAGAAAATAGTCAGCCCTCATTTGGGTGACCCCATGGCCACGTGCCAGTGGAAATGGGAAGAATCTTCCTTCAAGAACAAGAACTTACACTGTCTCAATATCATCATTCAAATGCACCTATGTATTTTCCTTTTTCACTTCTCAGAACACAGCCCCCATTTTTACATAGATTGTATTGCCTGTTCCTATCTGTCCAGCTTTATGAGTCTGCATTTTTCTGTACTAAATGAATAGGTAGATTTGTTTGCACAGTCTGAGGTCACAGAGTAACACAAACTACTCTTCATGGGTGCCCTGACCAGGTCATGACCTGCCACCCAAACAATTTTTACATCACCCTTAGATACCCACAATGATATTATATCTATCATTCACGTGCAGAAATGAAAAGAGTCAGACCTCCTACCATCCCCACACAAACATGGTAGAAACACTCCCATTTACATGATGATTCCCTATTAACAACTGCTTTTTGATAACTGTCAGTTAACCAACACTTAATCCACTTAAGATGGGCTTTACTGATATTGTAGAGTGTTAATTTTTTATCAGTGTCACACAGTATTTAGTCAGATGCTGTACAAATGCCTATTACATCTACATACACAATAAAGCCCACCCTATTATCACCACAATTTTACAACTCGAGCCTCCAAAGCTGCTAAATTCTTTTCCATTTTTTAACATTCCGTGTCTAAGTTTTCAACCTTGAACAGTAACTGAAAAAATGGAAATTAAATAATTTACCAGTTTGAGATTCTAACCAGTAAACTGCTGTGAATTTGTAACCGCACTATCATTTTCATTGTACTACATTGGCCATTTAGGTGAATGATAACCCAGGAGACAGCACCATGCAGGGCTAGCAAACAAGTAAATCATTTAGATTGCACACTGCTTTCAACTGAAAAAGGGGCAGTAAATCTGTCCTGCCATTGCCTTCTCTTTTGTTGAATTTTCAGGATGGCGCAGTCTTTTCATTGAAATATATAAAAAAAAAAAATTTTCGAGAGATTTAATTTATTGTCTGGGTTTTGTGCATAATGACTGAGGCTGACCAATACAAGGCAGTGCCCTGGAAGAATAGGCTTACCCATTTAAGATCGTGCCAGATAGAACACACAGCTGGCTTTAAACAGATGAGGAGAAAATTCTGGTTACAGCATGGCACCATCTAATGGCTTCGGCTTTAACTGCAAGAACTCAAACAGCGTTAGGTGCTGGCCATACAAACTGCTCTTCTACCATTATTTTGCTCACCCATCTCACCATGTAGCACAGATATACAGAAGAAAAAAAAAAAAGAGGAAATAGTGTAAGTTTAAAATAGAAATCTGGGCTGACAACTGACATGGTAGTACCAACTGCAACCTATTTTCAAACCATGACTGAACACTTCAGTTCCAAGAGACGTGTTTTAACACGAACAAAATTTAGGTACACAAACAGCACAGTGTTGTCTATACACAGAAATAACAAAGTACTGTATTTTCATAGAATCATAAAATGGTTTGGGTTGGAACGGACCTCAAAGATCATCTAGTTCCAATCCCATTCTCATGGGCAGGGACACCTTCCACTAGACCAGGTTGCTCAAAGCTCCATCCAGCCTGGCCTTGAACATTTTCAGGGATGGGGCATCCACAACTTCTTGGGGCAAGCTCTGCCAGGGTCACACCATCTTCACAGGGAAGAACTTTTTCTTAACATCTAATCTAAAGCTACTGTCTGTTAGTTTGAAGCCATTCCCCCTTGTCCTGTCACTCCAGGCCCTTGTAAAAAGCCCCTCTCTGTCTTTCTGGTGGGCTCCTTTCAGGTGCTGCAAGGCCACAATTCAGTCAACCCAAGGCCTTCTCTTCTTCAGGCTGAACAGTCTCAATTCTCTCAGCCTTTCCTCACAGCAGGGATGCTCCTACTTCTATCACCTTGGTGACCTCCTCTGGACTTGCATCAACACGTCAATGTCCTTTCTGAGCTGGGGACCCCCAAATTTCTAACTTACTTTTGCATAATTTCTGCTAAGAAAAGGTATGCCTACATTTTACATTATTTTGCACAGTGGAACTTCACATTTCTTTGCAATTATGCTAAGAAACACAGAACTTTGTAAAATACTGTGACAACTTTTTTGATTTACTTGTCAGCAAGTTCAAGGTAAGAGGTAATCAGGACACTTGGATTGCATTCCCATCTGCTGGTGACTTACTGTATTATACTGAGCAGATCAGTATGGCTGCATGAAAATAGTTTTTGTTGCAAGTATGGAAATGCTAATATTAAAATTCCTTGTAAGCATGCCAATGATTTAATAATATTTTAAGTAATCAAGAATGAAAAACATGCATTGTCATGAGAAAAAATATTGTCATATAAATTTCCTTGTAGGAAATGCAATGGCCAGCACTGATGCTCAGAATAGCCACAGTATAGGCAGAAATCTTCATTTCAATATTAAGTGTTGTTTAAGACCGTGAGTGACATTTGGATGTTACTAAAAACCAAGTGGTGCTTAAAAGTGAAAGGCTGCATAACTTTACCATTCCATCAATTCCATTCAACAACGTTAAAATGTAGTTTAAACCTAAGAAAAGGGTGATTGAACACAGGAACAGGTTCCCTGGAGAGGCTGTGTGGTCTCTGCTCTTGGAGGTACTGAACAGCCAACACACCTCAGCCCTGGACATCCTGCTGTAGCTGCCCTTGCTCTGAGCAGGGTTGGACTGGTTGTTCTCCAGTGCCTGCCCACCTTGGCCATCCTGTGGGTCTGTGATTTTCTAAAATTTTTGTTGCTGCTTTACAAGTAAAAACCTCAATGCAGAAATAAATTGTGTTCATCTCCAAATCTTGTGATTATTCTTCAAATCTTCTAAGATTTAGAAAAGTTCCCTCTCGTATAAATATTTAGGATAGTATCTTAGGCTAGCCAGGGAGTGAACCACTGAAAAGATTTAATACTGAATCTGGAAGTAACTCAATGGCTCCAGAGACAAACTAAACATAATGAAAATGCTTCAAGTCACTGAGGTGGAATTTTGTCACAGCTGGTATATTTCATAAAATACAGATTTTTTTTCATTTAAGAAATAATCCTATTAATAAATCAGCAAAAATTTAAAGGCAGATCTATAAAGTAATTCAACTGTTCTCGTATACTGAAAATATATTTACAGATTTTTTTCAGAACTGAAATAACAGTTTTTGATAAGAGTGACTAGAATTACAAAATCCAGTGATAGAGAAATACAGTTAACACACATACCCCAAACCTCCTCTCTTTTATCTTTTAGAGAGACACAGTCAGAAGATCTCCTTGCTACGCTTTCCTCCAAACAGACTTCCACGTGTTCCACGATGCCTAACTAACCAGTTGTTTTTGGGGCTACTGCTGCCTTGGAGCCTGTTCCTATCACTACTGCAAAAGCATTTGCTGGCTCAGCTGTAATTTGGTTGTCCCCTTGTACAGTTACAGTGTGAAACTTTGGAAGTGCAGCTGAGTCAGACCCCTGTTCCAGGCAGCAGGATGTGTGCGGGTACACACACTTTGGCCAAGCCTAAAGTACCATGACTGCATTTCTATGAGACCCCTCAGGTAAAACTGGATCCCAAACACAGATTTGAGGTCTGTGCTTCAGGGATGCTCTCACACTCTGGTCCTGCTCACAGCAAACTGAGATATGAGTAGGGAGCTGCTGCTTCCAATGCTTTGAACAGTTAAAATCACAATCACTTGGAGAGGAATGCAGTGTATGCCACAACCTGCACAGATAAAAGAGTCTAGCAGAGGAGATAGTCTGAAGTACACTGTCATTAATTGTAAGAGTAGATATGTCATTCAAACATAAAACATTTTTAAAAGCAAAAGTAAGCATTTATTTAGTGTACTAGAAGCACCTGCCTGTGGAAAAAAGCCCAAACATAAAGTAATTAAATACTCAGTCACAGAATCATATATTATAACCTTGCATTTATATAATATATTTAGAGTTCTGTTCCAACTACAGGTTCTTGCAATTGGAATACAAAAGGCCTCTGGCAAAATTTAAATATCAAAATGTAGACATAATTCTTGTTTAAAAGGATAGTTGTAAAAGCAAGAAAGAGAAACAACAGCCTGAGGCATTGACAACAAGTTCTTTCCAGCTGGAAACACCATGCACATAAGGTAAGCTGCTTTACAAGGTAAGCAGAGAAACAGATTTACCATTGATTGTACAAACACACAACAAAAGATCACCATAGGATATACAACGGGAAATAAGTACTAAGAGTTAAGTGCATAAATGTCTAAGTGTATGAGGGGAAATCAGAGCATTTGGCAATGGCTAGCATTAAAACTAGGGAAAAAGATTCACCATCTTCCTACACTGAGGAGAAAACAGAATGCAGATACAGACCCAGTGGACTGCCTGCTGTTCAGCAGAAATATTTGCAGAGTCATTTCCTTTATGCTGATTTTAAAATGGGACTTCAGTGAAAATTCTTCCTCTTTCTTTAATACATCATTCAAACTCAGTAGCCAAGAACAGACCTTTCAACAAATAGCACACTTTCCTTTCTGCATAACTTAGGCTCATCTGGCTGGACAGTCTTCATCCAGGGGTTGAAAAAACTGGTTTTGTAAATATTCTGCACTCCACTCTCAGTAAGAATCTCTGCTTTTCCCAGTTCTCTAAAGTCATGTCATATCCTATTGAAGTATTAAGTAGAAAGACAGAAAAATGCAAATTGCTGTTCACATTGGAAAGAAATGACAGTTTAGAGAGTTTCTGCAGCCCAGTTCAGAAACTCTACACTATTTTACTTCTTGCATGTCTATCCTCTGCTACTGACTGCTCCAGGTAACTACAGTGCCACACACTCCTCAGAAAACAACTCAGTCATGATTTGTTACTTGAACACTTTTTTCTTAGCAAAATACTTCCACAATTTCCTCCCAACTAGTTCCTCTAATAAGGAAAATCTATTTCCCTTTTAATGTCTGGCCCTTTATATTTTATACATAAAAATATCACATTATATTCCGTGGTTTTAAAAGCAATCATTTGGCTACTTCAACAAGGAAAAATACTATTTTCTCCTTTGTATAAAAAGATGCCTTTTTAAAGAATGCCTGTGCAGATCCAATAAAGCTTCTAGAACAAAAACACATCATATCTACCCAGCAAGAACAATAGCTTCTCAGCAGCCACTATGTGTTGTTTCTCCTCTTGCTGTAGTTTGCATGACAGTAACCCCTCTGCTGACACTGTTCACTTTCCCTAGACTGCTGTCTGTATTACCAGAACTGGTTTCCCTTTTTTCTGTTTTCCCTTTTCTTCACAAAGCTCTTCAGATCACCACTTTCTACCTGGTCTCATGAAAATTATGTTATATAAGTAATTCTGTCCTCTGCATTCAGTATATTCTCCAGCTCACATTTGCCTATGCTGTTTATCAGACAGACCAAACATCTTGTTATATAAAAAGTAACTCAAAGTAGTTTTTATATATGATTCTCTGTATTTTCTTGCTGTGATGATTTACCCTGGAACTGCCAAACTAAAGACTGCTTCAGACTATGCATTTGCTACTAACCAAACACCTTTTCTCTGAATTTTCTTTTTAGGAAACAAAGGTTCAGAATAGCATTGAGAGTCTGACACTATACTGCAACAAGTGTGACTGTATCAGTTGGCACCAAATGGAGATGAAGGCTCTGAAATTGATGCTGAACTGGAAATATTACGCACCAGCTTTAAGCTATATGAGTCATCCAAGTAATAACTTTCAGTTATTAATGTCTTCACAGCAGAACTGAGTTTTAGTTCAAAACAGGGATGCCAGAGGCCCATGCACATGCCAAACTCCTCCCTTTTTGTTCCAGCTGGATGGCCTGGCAGGGCTCTAAGCAGACATTGTCAGTGGCAGCACAACCATGCTGCACAATGAGCTTCACACCACAAGCACTGTTTCTTCAGTCTATCTCTTTTGACTTACACTGGGCTAATTTAGGTGGATTTACCATCAATTAATACTACAATGAATACAGCAAAGTCAAACAAAGTTCAATTTCCTACAAATACAATATAAAATAAGGCACTGAGTGTATTCACCACTTACCTACTTCAGGTTCTTAAGATTCATTCCCAGTGTCAATTTTTCAGGCAGTTGAAATAACAGTCAAGGAAGTGATTAGATGTAATGAAATGGTTTCAGAATAGTTTTACATTGTATATCTAGAAGGAATGTACAAAATTTTGTCTTAAAGTCTCACTAATGAAACAAAAACCTTGGGAGAAGGATTGTCATATATTTGTAAATAAATAATCTGCCTCTGTAAGCTGAAAAAAGGCATTTTACAAGAGGAAGGGAAAGAGGTATAAATGCTGAGAAGACCATACTTCTATACCTTTTTTCAGTAGTGTCCCATGACATACAAGATACTCAACCAGAGACTGTATTTTAGTTTAGTTTCTGCAGTTCTTAGCAGAATTCTCAAGACAGTGGAATGCAGAGGTGTGAGCAGTCCAGAGCCTCCCTGAAGGAGCTCCCTCACCCTGCATTTTAATCACTCAGGAATGTATGAAGAGGCAATACTATATGTAATACATATATAAAATAACTTGGATATATTACAATGGTGTCTGCTTCAGATGATTCCACACTTCTTTACCTCTAAATCTCCCCACTAACTCTATTCTAGTATTAGCAGCAAAGCAGAAAGGGGCAGATAAAGCAGGGGAGAGAAGCATAAAGAAGTCCATACCATTAACTCAGATATAATGAACAGTCACTTATGGCACTTTAAACCGTTCTTAAAATTCATGGAAACTTTGGTTATGTGAAGTTTCACTCTTATACAGTCTTCTCTGAATTATTCTTCAGTGGGATTTCTTCTGTGATCAGCAGCTCTAATAATCAGGCACTACAGACAGGTTCTGCTCTGCTGGTGCTGGGGTGGTCACAGTGATGCCTGACAGACTGTGCAGATGAGAGGATGTGTGCAATACTGGAAAGGGCTAGGAGATTATTAGTCTATTTTTCATAACCTTTCTGTCCTTTTGCTTCCAATGGGATGATTTTGCAGTGGTATAATGCAGGGTTTGTACACCCCATTATATGAGTCTGGAAGGAGCTCATGGACTGTTGGGTACCTAATCAGCCTCTCCCAGAGGCAAACAAGAGACTTCCAAGGAGGAACAAAAAAGGAAGAGCCTTGCTTAATTAGTGCTCAGCTAAGAGGAGCAGAGAAGGGGGGAAGACACAAGGAGAATTGGTCCCTGTCTGAGTCCCATGGAAAGGCCTGGCAAAAGCTATTCCCTTCTTGGCTTCCAATGCTTAACTTCAGCTTCCCTGAGCCATGGCAGCACAGACACTTCCATGAGTCAGTGGTTCACGGAGAAGAACAAAGAATCTGCTCTCAAAGCAGCCTAGAAACAAACAAAAATGGTACACTTCTGTATGTCCAGGTCTAATTTTCCATACACCAAAACAGAGGTTGCCCTATCTTAAGCAGAGGGTTACATCCATCCACTCAGTCCTTCGGGTGTCCCAGGGCTGTGTGGAGCAGCAGAATGAAGTTGCAAAGGGCTTTTAAACATTAACTTTGTAAACTTTTGTGCCTTTTATTATAAACTACATGAAAATATTTGTTTTTGTCATAACAGGTGTTTTTAGGTCTTTTCCTTTCTCACTTTTTACCTAAGAAATGTCAGAAACTAAATGTGGTCTTTGGTGACTTGCCCATGAGAGTGCAACTGAGAAGAGGATAATGTTCCAAGACAAATATATGTTCATAAGGAGCTCATAAATAAATACTTGATAAAGAAACAAATGAATCCTGATTTGCTCTTACAGACTTCCTACTTCCCAGAATTGTGAATCACATAGATATCTCATCTGGTTCTTTGCAGGTTATCAACATATTATTCAAAACAAAACAACAAAAAAGGAAAGATTAAAAAGATAACCAAGATAAGTTTTAAGGGATCTTTATACCTGTGCCTTAACTGTCTTTAGCAGAAAGGGATTATGAGAAAATATTGTTCCAGAAGAATTATTTTATAAACAATTTCACTATCAAACCAGCTAGATATTTACTTCTTAAATGTTTTGTGAATGCATGTGTATACTTGAATATATTTAAATAAAACTATTTTGTCCTTTTCTTTGGTATAATTAGTTTTAATTTTAAATGCTTTTTCTCAGTTTAGTTTTTCTCTCTCCAACTGCATCTTGGATCAAAATTGGGATAACTAGGTACACAGATATTAACAGAATATACCATTTGAGTATAGAGACCTCCAACATGAATATTTTCTCTTAGAAACCTTTTAATTTCTTGCTTGCATCTTGCTGTGTTGGAAACAAAGTAGATTGATTTCTCATAATACCCAGGAGAATTCATGGCATTGACAGCTGAGGAAAGGGACACAGAAGCTTTGGAGACATTAAAATAACAGAGACGGGAGCTTAAAAACAGCATCTATACAAACTGCTTCACATCCTTCATTATGAAACCTACTCACGTCTAGAGGATACCACTTTGTTTTCAAAGACCAAATGAAGTACTCAGGCAGATTTATTATATGCTTCAATAAAAGAGAGATATGTTCTCTGAATAAGGAATCCATGCACTGATGCACAGCAAAACCAATGTACAATTTTCCTATTTCACATTCTTCATACTGAGTATCATAGAAGTGCACAAGCATTTCCATGCAGGTTAATTCATAGATGGGGAAATAAAACTTATGTTAATCACAGAAATCTGTAAAGGCTCAAATCCTTAGAACAGAGGTTTTAAAAGCAAGGAGAATTAAGAGTGACTGTTCACCACAAGGTAACAGAGGGAAAAAAATGTTAAGGATGGATAAATTCTGGTGACAATGTCTGTTTAGCTTAAAACTAACCAAGAAGGCATAATTAAAATACTAAAAAACCCCCCCCCCCAAACTCTTAAAATGGAGAGATTAACTGGTATCTCTCTTAATGTTTACTATAAGCTCTTGATAATCAAGGACCTTCTGTAAAAATACCCAGCATGTGGGTTTTAAAACACAATGAATAAAACATAATTTAGAAACACTTGATTTCTGTGTTAAAAAAACCACAGAAAGCAGAAAAGCCTCATGATCTAAACAGGCCAAAGGAAAGACAGCATGGGGGAAATACTGCTAAAACTGAATAAATTCTCATCTTTTAATTTAATGCAGATCCAAGTTCAGCATGAAAATTGCCATTAAAATATTGCCTAAAGTAAGGGGAAAGGCAAATATATTAGATTCAGCTGCTTCAAAAGATGGGGTATCTCTATCACTAAGACATTAACCAGTATCTATTTAGTATTAACTTTTCACCTTAATCATTGTTTATATTTAATATGTATCAGAGTAAAAGTAGTGATGATATAAAAAATAAAGATGTTAATTTCACATATTCTTCTGAAACAGTCTTGTTAATAATTACATGCAATGTAAAGCTCATATCTCTGCATTAAGAATGTCTTCATTTTGCCACTTCAACAAAGTGAATACAATATCCATAAGGTTATTACTAGATATTTCATTAAAAACTAGTGCTATGCTTGCCTTTCTTCTGTTAAGTCACTCTTTCGGAACTTGATATTGGGCTAATAAACTAAAGACCTATATTTTATTGAAAAGAAATCCTTCAGGATCCCTTGCAAAGTCTGTAAAATTAGGAATATTAAATGCAGCATCTCCCAAAGATGGCAAGTCTGGTTATTTTAATTCATGTATCTAAAATCCAGCACACTTTCAATTTCCCAAACTTCTGTTCCAACAAACCACTGTGACACTTGAACTGGAAGCTGATCATCTTCAGGCTGCTCCTCAGTGGCACCACCAGAAGCACAGGCCTATGAGCATCTCACTTCCCCCCTGCACTATTTCTACTATCAGTGTAAGGTGAACTTCAAAAATTTGTAAATTTAGCTTTTGTAATCAGCTGATGAACCATTACCAGTTTTTCTTTACATAAAAATATATTTAAATTCATTCACACCTATTCAAAGGTTAGACATGCTGGATCTATAGTCTTCCTAACCATCATGAATGACTAATAAAATGCCACTATAAATAAAAAATTGGAAAAAATTCTTATCATGCAGTTCATTTGATGCCATGGCCTACTTATAACTAAGAGAAGTCCAGTAATTCTTATGGAATCCACCAGAAATACTGCCATTTCACAGCTTTCAGCCCCAAATCCCGCCTTTGAAAATCTGGGACAACAATCATTGCAGTATGCCCTTAGAAAGAACAAATGCAGTCTCTGGTTCCAGAGGTGGAACCTTCAGCCATATCACAGTTCAACAAGTGTACCCTCTCTCATACAAAGCACTGCTGCCTAGGGAAGTTAAATCTTTCAGGTATTGAGTTCAAAATACTCAGAATATTTAGTCTGAGAGCTCATCAGGTTATATTTCACTAGAATTTAGAGAGAACAAAGGGAACAAAAGGAATCCTTGGCCTCCTGTTGCTGCATAAGTATAATCTTACATAACTAAGTGCAACCCAGTAACAAACTGGCAGCCCAACAACGATTTTTTTTCAGAGGAAATTATTATTCAGCTATTTCTTTTGGTTGCTTTCTTCACACAATGAGAATTTCTTCAGGCTTCTCTGAGTTGAAGTTCAGTCAGTTAGCTCTCCTCCAAATCTCATTATAATTCATAGAACTGTTAATCTGTTAGGTTGGCTATCATGAAGATGTAAATGTGAACAACAGTCTACTGGGGATATTTTAACACTTATCCCCTGATTTCCTATACTTCTAATCTTCGACTATGGAAGGGAAGGGGTGTTAGAGGTGGGTTTACATCATTATCCATGTAGGTTTTGAGAACAGGTCTGTAACTGTCCAGGAGAATTCTGTGTGATTTCCCAGAGAAAAAGAAGCAAGCCACTCCAAAACAATTTTCCCGACCCTTTCAAAGGAACAGCAGCACCATGGAAGCTGACAGCACTGAGGCAGTACAAGGAGAATAACACATGCCCTGTACCTACAGCAATGGACTCCTGTGCTATGCTTAGTACAGTGCCTACATCATGTATGAACTGATTGGGATGAAGGAAATATGAGGGCTCCAGGCACTTCCATCTACTCACAAAATCCTAACATTACTCCCAGAGACAATAACCACATAAATACTCCATTAGCAACCAGCTGGGGAAAGCCCTATGGGATTACTCACCCCTGCAAAGCAGCAGAGGGTCTGTCACCACTTTCCTTCTAATACTTCATTTTTGCTTTTATTCCTTTGCAAATCTTAATGCAGTATCTTCAGCACACTTCTTAGATTCTAGCAATCTTGCTCCATCTGCTTTACAATATTCAATAGCCTTTTGTGACCTTACTTCCCTATTACCCTACATTTACTCAAAAGTCCAGAAAATTAGTTGAAATACAACTTTCCAAGTGACAAAAATGAGGAAGACAACTAGGGAACCCATTCTGTGACACTGTAATTACTGCTGGAGCTGGGAAAACACAAGTGAAATGAAAATGGGCTGTAGAGGGAATTGATATACAATACGACAACTGAAAGAGCTGTCCAAAGTGTGCAAGAGGACAGGTTTCATACTGTAGGAAAGGACATGGTTTGAGGGCATGCACATTGGCTCTGCCACCTGAGCACAAATGATCTTGTGTGCCTCAATTCCCACTGCTGCCAAACTAACAGCACTTAGGGGCTGGTTTGGGTTGGGATTGCTAAAACGTTGTCACTCCACAATATCCTTTAGTGGGCATGGTGATATTGGGTTGAACACTGGACTTGATTGTCTTGGAGGTTTTTTCAAACCTTAATGATTCTATGATTCTTTAGAGTTAATTTTCTTTATAGAAGCTGATATGGGCCTGTGGTTTGGATTTGTGCTGAGAACAGTCTTGATAATTCAGGGCTGTTTTTGTTATCACTGTGCAGCACTTACCAGAGCCAAGGCCTTTCCTGCTCCTCACCCACCCCAGTGAGAGGCTGGGGGGCACAAGGAGCTGGGAGGGGACACAGCCAGGACAGTTGACCCCAGCTGACCCAGGGGATATCCCAGACCATATGGCACCACGCTCAGCATATAAAGCTGGGGACAAGGAGGAAGGGAGGACGTTTGGAGTGATGGTGTTTGTCTTCCCAAGTCACCATTACAGTGATGGAGCCCTGCTGTCCTGGGGATGCTGAACACCTGCCTGCCATGGGAAGTGGGCAGTGAATTCCTTGGTTTGTCTTGCTTGTGCACGTGGCTTTTGCTTTACCTGTTAAACTGCCTTTATCTCAACCCACTCAGTTTTCTCACTTTCACCCTTTCAATTCTCTCCTCCAGGGAGTGGCTCTGTGAGGCTGAGTTGCAAGCTGGGGTTAAACCATGTCAACTTATGAACTTATCTAGTAGGGTCCTGAGAAGTTAGTGGTAAGTGCTATTATCAGCCTACACTGGTACAGACATTAGATGCATCATTCTGTTACGATTTACTTAAGAAGCGCTGTATGGAACACACAGATCAGTGAGCAAAGATGGGAAGTATTACTGTAATACTTCCTCATTATATACCAGAAGCCATCTCCCCTTCACATTCAAAGTAATCCATATTTCCCAAGGATAACCATAATTCTTAATTACAAATGATGATTTAGTCAGCACACCTGCCTTTTAAGCATAAAATACATTCTTTACAAAGTATGTGCCTCTTTTGTGATTTCAGAGAAAACTGTAAATGTAGAAGAGTGTGAAGATCAACAGTCAGCAAACAGGCAAAAAGCTTTCTGGTAATGAATAACCCCCTTTGAAGTGGTCTACTTCAATACTATTATTTCTGGAATTTCAAGCATGAACTGTATGAGCAGCCAGACTACACATTTCTATACAGTGGCAATAAAAGTTAGCTAATTTGGTACCAATTAAAATAGGATATTATTGTTTATGTATGGTTTTTATCTCATAGTTAAGGACAAATCTGCCAAATTCCACAATATATTTCCTTATTAAAGGGAAGTTTAGAAATGCAGGAGCCATACTGCTAGAGTGCCAATCTCTAATTTTTTTTCCATTGAAATGAAAACTTTACCCTTGGAAGATACACTTCAGAACTGAATGTATTCATTAGCTTTTTGCATTTGATCTTAATATGATGACAAAGACATTAAAAGGATGTAATATTATAGTAAATGCAGTTTTGACAATGGGTTCACTCATCCATTGTACTAAGTCAGAAAAGGTTCCTGTATTAAAACAGCTTAAAATTTTCAAAGAATCATCTCAAAAGGTGATTAATTTACATGTTAGCTTAAGAAAAAAATCCTGTCACATTATTTTCCTTTTTTTACTTAAAAAGTAGTCAAAACACCACTGAGTGCACTCCCAAAAAAATGACAGTGCATAAATTACAAAGCAAGCTTTTCAGAGCAAACACAGTGCACAAGTTATTATAACATTCTCTTAATCCCTAAAGCAGAGCAGAGATAAATGCATCTTTAATATGTTCAAAAGCTGTTACTTTTTCCTTTTTTTTTTAACCATACTGCAGTGCTATGAGCTTAAACTTCTCTCCTTGCATTGCTCCAGGCAGCAGATCTCTGCACACACACGCTTTCATCCTGTGAATATAGGTGAGAGAATAAACCAGGCATTTGCAGCTAGACAAGAACCTGTGAGATATCAAACAGGCTAATGAAACCTGACTGGCTGAGAGCTTGGCTTTCATTTGATAAATAAACATCTGAAGTTGTTATCTGCTGCAAATGCTTTCATTTGGGGTCCAACTGTAACTTTCTTGTTATAACACTAATATTTAAAGTAACACCAGAATGTATGTTAACTGAGTCATAGTGTTTGTCTGTCATAACTATATTAATATTCATTTCAGAAACTTCTAGGCATTGAAAATACAAGCTTCTATAAATCTGATACAAAAATAAAAGTATAATTCAATGCCTTTATAAAATTTCCTAACAGTTGTTTCAATTTCCTACCACACAGTCTAACTAGAAACTGATTATCATCAGTAAGAAATATCTTTCATCTCTTGATATATGTATTTATCTTTCTGTGAAAATGGAGGTGGATTATAAAACAGTAAAATAATGAAATTATATTAGTGAGAAAAATACTAATTCACGACAACCCTTGTACCTGCTCAACATGCTACATTTATATGGCAGTCAGCTCCCAAAGAGATGGCACCAGAAGATCAAAATAGTTGCTTGTCAAAGCATGCAAAGAAAAAGGAATTTTCTGTATCTGCACAAACAGTTCTTTGAAGCTGTCCTGTGAGAGGTATCTCTCAATTAAATATCACTATTTCCCCTCTCTCCCCACCAAAAAAAAAAAAAAAAAAAAGATTGCAAACCTTTTTATTATGTTTAGGGGGATGGATGAAAAATTACAAACATTGCCAAGTGTGTAACTAAAAACACTGCCTTGAAGTGGGTGGGAGTGTTTAGATCTTGGCAGCTGCTGTGTAATCAAAAGCTTTTACAAAAGCTAAAGTAATTTAAGTCTTGTCAGAGAGGCTCACTGATTCTGGTAGTTATTTTTTGGCAGACACCCTAAGTTGATCAGCTTTGCACACAGCATTCACTGGGGCTGTTGTCCAGAGTGCGTCTCTCTGTATGTCCCCTCAACAGAACCAACCCGCAAAAGACCAAGATTTCAGAAATGATGCAGAATCCATATTTTAGAAAGCATGAAATATAGCTAAGAACTGAAACTCTGGCTATTTGTTTGCTAATTTAAGTCCTGTTAACCAAAGAAATCAATAAAGTTTAGGAAGCCACCTATCTGACAGGGATACTCAGTACATCTTTACTGATATTTCTAAGGGAAGCCATAGGCATTGAATACACCAAGACTTTTTTTTCAACTGCATGTTGTTTAGAAAGTTGAACTTTCATCTAAACTCACTTTCTCCCTTTTGAGAAACTAGGGGTCCGAGATGGTGCCTTCACTGTTCCATCTCAGGCAATACAATAATGGAGAGTCACTTCTTTAGACACACTGGCACCCAACAAGGCTGGAAAAAGCCCCTAACACTTACAATAGCATCACAATATGCACACAGCAGGAGTAAGGTTTCATGGTAGAATGGGATTTTGAAATGTTCTGGTTTTAACCCATAGCTCAAAAGAACCACAGAATGTGAAGTCATCTGCACCTGGGCACCTGGACAGAATTTCAACCGCACACCTCTATACACAGCCTGTGAAGAATTGCTAAGCATCAAGCAGACTCAAGTTTTTGTTTAAAAGCCAAAGAGCAAATACAAAAAGCTTGAGCACAATCAAGCAACAAGTGTTTTTTAAAAAAAACAGAATATTAATCCTTTCCTGAATAATGGATTATAATTTTGTATTTATAAATCATATAATCAATTTTCAGGTGTTTTCTGAGATTCATAATGAGTCACATACTAACAAGCAATCAAATGAAGTTTAAAAAAAAAAATCTAATTTTTAAATATGATATGAAATGCACAACAGCTCCCAAGGAGAATGCCACGATGTAAGCAGAACACCCACATAACTTCTTTTTTTTCCATGAGCACAGAGACATAGGATTAAAGCCTGAGCTCCCATGGTTTTGATGCATACAAATATGCATTACACACACAGTCTCAGCAGGCACTCATTATGCAGTCACAGCAAAGAAACAGTAAATGCCTCACTGAATAAGAAGGAAGGAGGAGATTTTTCACCAGCTCTGTTGAAAGGCAACAACAACTTAGAGAAAAGAGGAATTATTGCATATCTCCTTTATACCCATGATCTGGGATAAAACACTTTACCGATATAAATAGCTAAAACAGTACTTCAGCTAAAAATTGTTTCCGGAAGCTATAAGCCTCAAAAATTCCTTACCATTCAAAGAGTAACTAAGCAAGTATATAAGATTAACTAGGCAAAGTAAAATCTGAGTAAATTATTAATTAAGCCAGAAATAACAACCTGTCCTTTAATATTTTGGGGAGAAATTATATCTGTTCAATTACTCAGATGCATAGTCACTGAAAGCAATAGTTACTCCAGGAGATATGGTCTAGTTCTTTACAGTATTTTTGTTCCATGGTGGATGTCAATTAACCCATCAGTTTCAGATATATTAAATAATACAGATTAACATTCAAAGTAGTCTAAAAAAGACATTACAGTGATTTACTATGGTTAGGACTGTATACCACACTTTAGTATCCACAGGCAAACCCTTCTGATATAAGTGAATGTCATTTATCTATACCTGAGGGAAGAATTTATTTTTAAGAATGCAAATGCTGGTTACATATTTAAATTAATGAAGCATGTGATGTAGGTCAAGGACGAACTGGAGAGAATTTTTTTTTAGCAGTTTTAATGCTATCTGCAGCAGCTTTCACACATTCTTAAATTAGTCTGTAGGCATTTTGAAGGTTAAAGAACAGTGAACTTTGAGAACATAATCATGAAGTTCCATGTGAAGAACAACTTTAATCATATGCTGGAAGGGTGGCATTTCAATTTTGCCAGAGGCAAGGTAGAAAGCTTAAAAACAACTGTGTTAAATGGAATTTTGATACATAAAAATACAGGTAAGAAAGAAATAGTAGGACTAAAGCTGTGAAAACTACACATTTCTCATGCTTCTTTCCTGCAGTGTCTCTCCTATTCAAGCTTTACAACCTAAGGAGTCAAAGAGTGTGGTGACTGTACAAATTAAAGTAGTATTTATCAGTAAGACGAACAACTGTAAATTTTGGAGTGGTATTTTGAAAGTATATACCTGAAGATCAAATGCTTCTCAGCACATCAGGAATGTCATCTACACTTATTATTACATACTGATTATTTCATATGTTTTTCCACTTCTATCTTAACACTACTAGAGCTTCATAGGTGTGACTAAGACAAATACTCCCACAGAAAAACAGCAGCTAGAATTGCCCTGCTGGATTATTGAGCCGAATTCTGAAACTGCAGCTACTAAGTTTTAGACTGGTACAAGGCCAGGCTTCAGCTCAGCATATTCAGTGTATAGCCAGTGTGACACCATAGGTGCCTACACTAAAGTATGTACTCTAAACATGGGCACTAAGTCAAGCTTTCAAAATACTTCACTGGCAGTTTTAGGGTAACATTTTTAACAGATGCAGAGAGTTAGAAATTATCTAGCATTTCTCTTTCCCCTATAGCCTTTTCTTCCTTGTAGTGGTTGAAATTTTACCACTTTGTTGCTAAGAGGATTTGCACAGCCACTGTTGCACGTAAGGTCTGAGGCAAAAAAAACTCTCAGCCATGAGAATGGTGGGCTTTTGCTGACTATTGTTGATGGTTTAAATTTTCTGTTGAGGATTAAACTCAAGTCTTCCTCTTATTAAAAATAATATTGCAGAATTATTTCCTATTTTTAACAACATAAATGCAGAATTATTTTGTATCATTAGCTACTACTATTCTGTCTTGCTAAATGCACTCCTTTCTGCACCTTACCTTTCCTAGTGCTGGAATAACCATGCTACAATTGTGGAGCACCTTGAGTTGTAAAGAACCTCTGGAGGTCATTAAGTCAGAACACCCTGCTCCAAGCAGGGCTAGGCTGGGTTTATCAGGGCCTGTCCAGGAAACCTTTGAGTAACTCAAAGAATCCATGACCTCTCCAGACGACCTGAGCTGCAGTTCTCTGTTGTGAATTCGGGGGGGTTTTCCACCAAGTTTAATAAGAACCTTCCTTGATGCTAATTGTCACAAATTATTATCAGAATAAGGAATCTGAAAAACTTGTTTCGATCAAACATAGCAAAAACTTCTGAATTATTTTGCTCAGTTAGGAGAAAAACGCCTAAAAGAATTCAAGTCTCTTAAAGAGTACTAATAAAACCCATTCTTACCACTTAGGAGCGAAACAGGAAGAGACAGGACATCAGCAAGTTATTCACTGAGTCTAGGTTGCTTTATTTGCTGTGGAAGTACTGATTTCACTGCCATATTGGAAGAAGAGTTCTTTACTATATGTGCTTTTACAAATATGGAGCCTAAGTAGCATCAGTGCCTTTCAGAGATTCCCACCAAAACCTGTGCCTTTTGGATGCTCTGCAGGTTTTGCAAGGTAACATCACATCCATTCATCTCCCCTCAGACAACCTGCTGGTCACTTTCTGACATTCCAGATTTCCTTTGAGCCATTTACAGAGGTCAAAGGTGCCTGTATTATGCCAAAAGCACTGTATTTTCCCATTAAGGAAAGCCTCTCACCAGACACTGTGACTGGTATATAAACGAAGTACTGAAGGTGCCTTGCTAGTCTGTTACAAGCACTTGGGTACCTCCAGTCCAGTAGCTACTTCAGATAATTTATTAAGACAATACCAAACAGATTCTGTCTCTCTTTCCACAGAAACATCTAAACTTCTAATTTTGAATTTAAATGCTAAGACTTACCAGCTCATGATCTGCAAATCACAATGACAGAGATGCTTTAAAATTATTTTATTAAAGTACATTTTACAAGATAGCCCACTTTGATTTGTGAGACAGGTAACCTAAAAAGTGCTTTCTGCATTTCCAAAGGATGTAAAACAAGATGATTTTCATTCTTTGATGCTGTCACAAAGAACATAAAGAAAATACCAGCAATATACTATAATTAAACAAATATGAGCAAGTAAATCTCAATAGTGAGTTGTGTAAGACCAACAGTATTTCCTTGTTGCTGCAGTTACAGCTTCTAGCAAGGTCACCATTCATCACCTGAAGGTCTCTCAAATAAGAATCTCAGCCACCTAATTATTAAAACACTATACCTCATTTTCATACAGTAAGAGGGTAATGAGAGCAGTATCAGTCACTTTTTCCTTTTTACCCTTACAGATACAAACAGCACTGGAAGTACCAGTCAGATTTAGACCACATGTTGATTCCACAACTGCCACCAACAAATACTTCCTTATAAAACCCCTAACATTAACTTGCTGCTATGAGCAGCTCCAGATCTTTAACTGTGGGCCATATGTGCAGGATGTGCTAATACTAAAAAACCCTCAGATTAGTCTGTTGAACCAGCAAGTTTTGATCACTATTACAGCTGCATCTTTATGTGCTAATTAGTTTCACAAATTCAACATTTGCACATTACAGAAGATTCCTACATAGAGCAAACAACAAAAAAAAAAAGGGTCACAGAACAATTATGTTTGTTTGTTGAGGCATTTTACTTCTGGACTCATCAGAATCTCTTTTTCTTGTTTTCAGATAAGTCTACTGCCTTTGAGCAGATTATTTTTAACAATTTGGTAAGTAATCACAAGAATTTGTGAAACTTTAATAATCTGACAGACCATTTCATGTTACAAATGCCACACACGATACTGGTGGATGGCAACACACATCACTGCTTAATGAGTTATTTACAACAGGCCAGTCAGTGTCTCAAGGGTGCATTACCTGAGGAGCCAGATCAGACAGACTCACTGTGTCTGACCAGGAGCCCTCATGCAGGTGTACCACTCTCACATCTCAGCTCCAGAGATGGGACAAGAACAAGGCAGAAGCACAGAACACAAAGGCACAGCTTTGCTTGCTTGGAAATGCACGTAAAAGGAAATCCTCCTTAAAACCCCCACAACCTTACATGACTGAGGCAGTGAATTAGGCAGATGCACCCTAAGACTCTCTTTCCCAAGCCCCGTGAATTCACACCTTCTCTGGGATAAAAGGCGGGTATAGCTCATCATTTCTGGAATAAAGTCACTTGTCTTCCAGTTTCTACCTGTATATTAGGATAGATCATCTCAGACCTACTAGGAGTGTTGAAAATATGTTCATTAATGCTTATATGACAGTTTCATAATTAGTTTATGAAAGATATCTAAGGACTGTGAAAGATAACATCATTTTTTTAGTTAGACCTAATTTCTGTTATGTCCTTTCTTGTGATTAGTCACCAGGTTCTAGCTCCAAAACTGTTCTGCTGAGCCCTGCTATCTACTGTTTTGCTCTGTTTCAAAATAATCCACTTCAGCTCAGGTCTACACTGCCACCATCAGCATTGCTACATATCCCTTGAGGCAGCTACCGCAATGACTTATTACTCAATGACAACAATGTAGCAGAACTGCTGGCATTATATTTCTTCATATATATTGAGACTTCAATAAAACAATCTGCTGAAGATATTTTTGTTTCTCTGATGTACAAAGACATTCTCTACAGATAATACAGCAGATCACACAGTAGTAAGTATGAATCTCAGTAGGAAACTAGTATGCTTTATTTCAAGCCTTTTTTTCAAACCAAACGTTTCTCATGTATCTTCAAAGAAATTATTCATTGCACTTTCCTCCCACATATTCTCCAAATTAAATAAGCTTAATATTGGAAATATATTCTAAAGGCTTTGAAAGCAAAAAAAATCAAGTATTAATAAAGTCAGAAAAGCATGTTAAGTTTTCTCACGTCAGTACTTCTTCTTTCACTTCGCACAACACAGTGTGCTAAGCTAAGGACATCATTCCAATGGAGATACATAAACATTTGCATACAGTCACAAAAAAAACCATTTTCCCAGTGCTTCTGAAAAAAAATGCAAACTCAGGGCTAATTATTACCAATCTGAAGATTACTAATTAACGATTATACTTGCAAAGAGCAATGTTTTAAAACAAACAGCTCCATTCATAATTAATACAAAGTATACTGATGAATTGATCATTTGTTGCTCTTACATATTGGCTAAAAGTTGATGTGTTGCAGAGTTACAGTTTGGAGTGGGGAAGCATCTACTCTGTGAAACGCATCAGTACTTAACAGCTGTTTGTTTAGTCTCTTTTTTCTGAAGCTGCAGAAAAAATTACCACCCGTCTGTGGTAACTGGCAATTAACAACAAACAAAGAAACAAATTAGCCAAAGTAACTGCTATGTTACTAGAATGGAAGCAGGCATTTAACAAAACGTACAGAATAGAACTACAGCCACAAGTCTCTTCAGATGCCCAGTTTCTTTATGCAGAACATACAGGATGGGGGATGATGTTTCTGGTAGCTTGTGATGTACTGTACAACCATTATAAACAGTGACACAATGTCACAGACAATAAATAAGTACATACCATAGTGGCCTCACTGTCCTGCTCTCTCTCATCATCCATAGTTCCTGAGGTTAAAAACTGTTATGGCTTTAGATTTTAAGCACTCAGCATAGAGCTAATTTATATGTGGGAATCTAAAGTTGCAAAACTTTATTACACTGCACTTGCCCTGTGCCATTTTCACAGGCAGTAACAACACTGGAGGCTCTATTGTCTTCAACACTGCCAAAACTGATACATCAGGCTTCAAGAAGGTTTCAATATTTATACCCAGAACTGTTATTTTCAGGCTTTGCACAGATTTAACTACGTTTAGTTTTAACTCTGGTAATTTCTGTGCACACTTTAAATTCAAGTATGCCAGATATTTAAATGCCACAGAGGATTGTTATTACTTATTTACTTATATAGATCCATTCCTTATGCATGCAGATGTTAACAAGAAAGTAGAGAAAAGACACTTCCAGAGGAGGTAGCACCTCCTTCTGATGAGACTCATAGCAGGAGACTTGTTGATATATTGATTCTGAGTTCTGTATATGACCAACTTACTAATTTCACAAACTTATACCCGCATTCCCACCAATGAACATATAAATTAAAAATGTTCAATTTTCGTAGGCTAAACTTATGTAATCATGTTTTTAAATGTCAGCTTTGAGTGTTTGCAAGTCAAAATAATTTAGGACACTATACTATAAATTGTTTGCTGTTATATAGAGGCAAAACCACAGAACTGTTAGCAAACCCCCCCAGAGTGATGAAACAAACAAACAAAAAAATCACAGTCACAGAGTGGTTGGGGTCGGAAGGTGATCAAACCCTCCTGCTAAAGCATGGTCACCCAGAGCCGGTTGCACAGGGTCACATCCAGATAGCTTTTGAATAATTCCACAGAAAGAGACTCCATAACCTCTCTGGACAGTCTGTTCCAGTGCTTGGTGACCCTCACAGTAAAGCATTATAGCAAAGAACACAATTCATACAGAACTGGAAAGGGAACATGACCAGATTAATCACAAAGTTTGAGTATAAATATGAACTTAGTCCTACAATATACCAAATCTAATAAACTTAGGTTTAAAAAAACCCCTCAGACTCATAGGAGACATGAACTTTAAGAAATTACTGAATAATGTAGCAAGGTGAAAAAAGTGACAAAATAAAGGAAGCAGAGATTCTGAACTTAATACCACTGCAGCATTGGAGTTTACATTTTATAGAAACCTTACAAACTAACTTCACAGGACACTACCAGCACTACATTTCTACATTTCGAGTTGGCACCACCTTGAATTCCCTGTTAGAAAAGAACACTTTGATCATCCAGTTCCAGATTTATCATTTTGGCCACACTGTCCAGACTCCCTCTTTCTTTACAAATAACCTGTAGGACTGGGCAGTGGATATTATGTTGCCTTTCAACTAAACTTCTACTCTCAATGAAACACTGAATATTCACAACACCTCTTAATCCAGAACATTCTGCTACTGTTTTGTTGTCAGATATGTCAGAGATACAAGGTTTCTTCTCCTTCACACAAAAATAGCTTTTCTCTTCTTTCTTCCTGATTAAATGCTATTGCCCTCTACTCCAAAGAACTGGCATCCTTTCTTCTCTCCGAGTATGAAGACAACACATTTATTTGTGTTATTTATTGTGTTTATTTGTGTTGTGAGGCCGCATTTTGAGTACTGTGTCCACTTCTGGGCTCCTCTGTTTAGGAAGGACGTGGAGACACTTGAGCACATCCAGAGAAGGGCAACAAGGCTGGTGACACAAACCCTGTGAGGAATGTCTGAGGGAACTGGGGTTGTTTAGTCTGGAGAAAAGAAGACTCAGAGGTGACTTTATCACTCTCTACAACTTCTTGAAATGTGGTTGTAGTGAGGTGAGGGTTGGTCTCTTTTTCCAGGCAACCACTGACAAAACAAGAGGACACAGTCTTCAGTTGCGCCAAGGGAAATACAGGTTGGATATTAGGAGAAAGTTTTTTACAGAAAGAGTGATAAAGTACTGGAATGGTCTACCCGGGGAGGTGGTGGAAACACCATCCCTGGATGTGTTTGAAAGGAGATTGGATGTGGCACTCCGTGCCAGGGTTTAGTTGAGGTGTTGGGGCAGGGGTTGGACTCGATGATCTTGAAGGTCTCTTCCAACCTGGTGATTCTGTGATTCCGCGATTGAATGACCACACAATGTAGTCCTCCCATAACATCATGTGGCTTTTCAGACCATTAGAATCAGACCATTCTTTTTGCTTAATCTTAGCATGTTTGAGGAGTAGGACTTACAGTTACCCCATGGGTGTTTGAACTTACGGGGTAATGAAACAATGCAGGAGCTGCAGAAGAGTTGTGGTGCTGGTAGTAAAGAAGGACTAGGATTGGAGCTGGGAGTAGGAAACCAAATTAGATATAAATGAAGCATGTAGTAACATGAAGTCCTGTACAGACAGTTCTTGGTTACTCAAATACACAGGTGTGCCACAGCCCATTGCACTGCACAATGTCAGCAACCTCCGTCCCTTTACTGCAAAGAAATTCAGTTATACATATGAGATACTTTCAAGTTGATTTTTCAAGTAAATTATAGTGCAGGCTACAAAAATAGTTCGTTGTCCCTGTTCCAGCCATGGCTGTTTCTACCCTAGGATGTAACCAGTGCTGTCTCCAAGGAGTGGCACATGGAAGGAGCCGAGGAGGTCTTGCCCTGGCACAGCACGGGATCAGCCCCTGCCACACCTGGGAATGTTCCTGGGGTCCCGGCACCACCCAGGGACAGCGGGGACAGCCTGGGCACCCACCACAGCAGCCGCAGCGAGCCAGCAAAACCCTTTTGGAACAGCTCACCTGCTGGAGTGAATGCTCCTCTGGACCCAAGCCCAGAGGAAAGCCAGAGCACAGGGGTTGATTTAAAACCTTGGATAAGCTGAGGTACATGAAGTCGCACCAAAGCGAAATAGAAATATAAATTTTTAACTTTTAGTAGAAATATATGCTAAGTGCTTTAAACATTGAAAAGCTGCAGCAGAGACCTTAAACCCAGTTCTTACTGCAGCAGTGTTAGCTTTTCACATAATTTCTTTACTTTAGACAAAATATAGAACTACACTGTTCACAGTTTTTAGATAGAGTGTTCATATAAACAATAAGAGCTGATAGAAATTGTGTACACAAATCTGTGAAATACCTATATAATACTTGTGTAAGACTTACAACTGTTTGAATTAGACCAGCATAGGTTAAGAAAAGAAAAACTAGAATCGTATGTCAATTTTATTGATCAATTAACAAATATAATCCACACTTCTGTAAGTTTAAGGAGGAAGAAGAAAAAAAAAGAGAAGCAGGGGTTTTCTACTTGCTGTTTCCCTGCTGCTGCTGCTGTCATGGCTTGGCTTGAAGGGGTTGTCGTGTAACCCCTTCAAGCTCTACCTTCAGAAAATTATGAGACTATGAAATAAAGAACTTTAGCAGGACAGCAGCTTCCTCTGCTTTCATGCTCGTCCAAAAGGAAAGGTATCCCATCAAAAGCTCAACACTCACCCAACCATAAGAAAGGAAGAAAGCAAATTAAACTTTGAAGAGGAAAAAAAACTCTTCTCATCTAAGAGCTGCATGTTAAGCTCTCATTTTATGAGAGGTTACAATGTATTTTATACATTTTCTCTACAATGAAGGGGATATAAGCCCTCAATTCAAAGCTATGTTCTGATTTTTGACAAAACAGACCTACATTTTATTACTATTATTGCTTGCTGATGTATTAGAAATGAGGTTTGTTTGACATGTTTAATAATGATTAAAACACAATATGGAGTACTCCATTGTACATTTAGATTAACACTTTAGGAATAACTGAGAGCAGACTGCTTTTTCTTTGCAAGTATACCTAAAGAAAGGTAACCATTCATCTAAGTAATAACATGTGATTAAAATATTCCGTATTTGCTAATGGGGGATAATAAGGAAGTGGAAATCAAGACACCTGACAATTAAAATAAAATTCCTTAAAACAAAGAAATAAAAAATACAGAGAAAATATGAGATAGTGTACTTCAAAATATGACCTAAAGTTCAACATATATAAAACCAATAATCACGAACAGTTAGAATGGTTATTACTGCAGTAAAACTTGCAAAACTCATTCTATAATATACACATGAGCTTATTAGGAAGAGCAAGTCAGAAACTGACTATTTTTAAATCTTACATAGAATGCCAAAACCAGTTTTAATCATCCCACATCAAACCAAGCAGTTTGACTTTTATACGTTTCTCTAATCATCACAATCATAAACAGGCACAGCAACTCTAAACAGACATCTATATGCATATTTGTTCTGTAAGTTTCCCCTTTATTGCAAATATTTTTAGACAGAAAGAACAGAAAAACAACCAGTATCAGCTAGAACCAACATCTTCCCTTATTTTTTTTATTAATTTTCTTCCCAGTGATATAACAAATCATTTATTGGTACCTGCTTTGAAACAGACTATACAGACAATAATATTCCAAATCAAGCAAGCAAAAATAGCCTCAAAACCCCCTAAAACTCAAGTAAAAAAGCCTTCCCACCAAAAAGCCAAAAAGAAACAGAACTAAACTGACCCCTGATGTGGAAGCACTTCTCTCAGGGAAAATAGCTCAGAGAGGAAGATAATTCAGAGGAAAATTGCATTTTCCATTTCTATTAGTGTTTTATCAATAGTCAAAAAGTAACATTTTAGTCATAAAAGAACATAAACAACCAGTTAGAAAATGCTATTTCTTCTAAACATGAATTATTTTTCTCACAGTTCTTGCCAGGAATACCCTTTGTGGTTAATTCAAAATGGTGAGGCAGTTCATTTTCTCTTCTTTCTTTAAGAGTGTCCTGATTAGGTGGAATGAAAATGTACTTAGCCAAACACTGTAGAATTTGTTGAAGAATTCCCAAGTATTTTAACTGTCACACAAAGTAGATTTTACTAAGGAAACGAAGGAAGTCATTAATATTTTAGTTTAGTAGTGCAAACTTTCTATTAGAAATAGCTCTATATGATTTTTTAAAACTTGCAGTAACACCTTGCATCTGAAAACAGATTAAAACCCACAATAATTATAAACCTAGACAGACAGCATCAATTACATGAAGTAAAGTTACCTATTTCCTTTATAGCAGGAATGCAGATTAATTTTAAAAAAGTTTTCAGCATTTCTGTGGGCATGAACCCTGGTTGTGGACTCGTGGCCATAAAAAGGTGTCGATCAGTCTTATCTTTAAAAATGTTTTATGCAGCCACATACTGCAGAGTTGCCTGTGGATTGGACATAATAATCAGCAGGGAAAGGAGAGCTCATTACTACAAGCTCTCCTTCCCCTGCAGATTACCTCAGCATGAAGCCACGTATCTCAATCAAAAAAGATTGCTACGGAGAGCTACACAAGATGTTTCTAAATCAGCTAGCTGGGGGCTCAGCCTGTAGCTGCAACCTTCTTTTAACCTTCAGAAAAGCAGAAGGACCAGGATGGTCTCTGAATATCAGCCATCTATAAGTTTAGAAATAAATCACTTAGCAAGTAAAAGTCAGCAGCAGACCTGGCCTGTCTCATGCTCACACAACTGATGCCAAGTGCAAACACATGGACAATTCAGCAGCAAGATCTAATGTAAAAGGGACAAGGCAGAACAGCGCATATGTTGGGGATATGTGATTAAAATATTCTGTTCTTAAGTATGTTCTGAGAACATGTTTTGGCCTGTTGTATATACCTCTTTAAAATACTTAGACACAAAAAAAACTTTGCTGTAAGTCACCAACAATCTATGACTATTCATAATACCCAAATATTTGACAAGGCTAGTGATGTCAGTGATGTGTTACAGATATATGCTCTGCTTGCAGGGTGTGGGGGGCAAGGTGTGTATAGAAAAATAAGAGCCAAAGATTCACATTTTCAGAGACTTGTTCAGAAAACACTGTTGCAACAAATCTGGAAATATGAGAATCATCTAAAGAAACTGGAGATACGTTTACTGAACCAAACCTAATGCAGTCATAATTCATTATGATATGTACAGAGAAAAACAGAACAGCATGGCAAAATGTAAGTATAATTTCAACTATAATATTAGAATTAGAGACATAATAAAATTAAGGCAAAGGGGGCAGAATGTAGAAGGCTAGTAGAAATCCTTATGATGGAATTACTGCCAAAAGAATACAGTTGTAGCATCACATTTCATATGGTTTGGTGTTCTAAAATGCAGTAAAATGCAATGTCTCTTCAAATGTCAACACAGTACAGATTCTCCTGAAAGACAACTATTAAATAGTGACCATTCAATACAAATAATTGTACTGCATTGTATTTCATGGATTATTAACAGCTGAAATTTCAGTTTTGACCCCCAGTTTCCTGGAACATACTGCACCACATCCGTCCCCACTTTGTAAAGGAACTGTAGCTGATCAAGTCCCGTGACCTGATTTTGACACAAGATATCCCAGCCCCTATTGGTGTGTACTGAATGAACCCTGTAAAATCAGCTACTAAGTGAATGTGGCAAGGAACATGCAATGCTTGCCTATCTAGATGAGATCAGACCTGAGTCCTTGTAAATGATGTAGCAGGCATTGTTTTAGCTCCACAGAAAGCAGTAACACTTTCTGTAATGGGAATTATGTAGTCTTTGTTTTATCAAAATTAAACTTAGGGAGACACTAAGAAAAGCTAAGACAGAGGCACTGAAATGAAGTAGAAATAGGTATTACAGAAGTACAACCACGTGTTGCAGAATTTCCTGTTGCTGAGATGTGAGGTACTGCACCAAGAGGAGATAATTTGAGATTGGTGTTAGCAAGTGAAAGCCACAGTGACCAGAAAACAATAAAGTGCATCTAAGATGCCAAGTATAAACTGATCATCTGCTAAGATCAGAATGAATTTTCTTTTTCATATTCACTGCTGTACACTTTGAATAATTATCTTCAGCCCTGAGAAAACCTGCTAAAGTCCCTTTACCTCTCATCACACAAAAGGCTGAACAATACACAAGGATTGCTAATTACAGGGCCTTATTTACATGCTGCTAGAAATTGTTAAGTCTTCTGCTGAGTGTTCCAATATATGGGACAAGGTTTCTACAAACCAAGTAAGATTGTTTTGTGACAAGAGATTCTCAACATAATATTTATTCATCCTTGGTATTAGCACACATTTTCTGCTATTTATATTTTATTTAGAATTGTTAGACTTGAGATTTTTAAGTACCCTGGAGATTTTTCCTTAGATCAAGGAAAAAATCCCCCTATTTTATTTATGTGATGAAACACATGATACAAAATCATGCTATAAGGCACATAAATGTAAAAAAAAAGCTGCTTCCACAACATGAAAACATTCTGGCCTATATTTTCCCCAAAATAAATAACCCCCACATAAAATACAATTATACAGTGGAAAAATACCAAGAACAAATCCCAAAACCCCCATGAAAGCTCATTAGTCACTTGCAACTCTGAACAGATTCAACAGGTTCTTGTACTAACCTTGCACATCTGGTAAGATGGAAACAGCTTAAAATAATAAAAAAGCATTTAAAGTAGTAACCCTGTAAAAACTACAATGAATTTAAATTCACATAATCTATTAATTTCTCTTCTTATTATCATCTTATATGAAGGACTGGAATGACTCCATCTGGAACATTTTGAACAAGATATTGGAAATACTCAAGGGAAAAAGAGGATAATGAAGCAGAAACTTCAGAAAATGGTAATAAGTAAAACTCGGTCTCAACAGTTAAATTCTATCAGCCATAAAATACTTCAGAACACACAACATTCACTGAAGGTATATTTAAAGCATATGCCAAAACATAAAGCATTATGCTCTCATAAAAGCTGTGTGAAGAGCTTATCATCAGAATAGAATCACTTAACCCTGCAGTCACAGAATACTAAGATTACTTGTAAGGTTTTATCAATAAATACCCGTTATTCACAAAGTCAGAGACCTGGACAAAAGAACCATCATTAATCTTACCTTGTACTGTGTGAAGTTCCTCTGCCTTTCTTAAAAATAGGATCCGCCCATCCCTTTCTCAGTGTAATACCAGCAGATCACTCTTTCCACCTGTGAGTTCCTGGAATTGTTAGAGTAACATTGAGAGTTCTCATGGTTCAACAAAACACAAAACAAAGATCATCGTTACTTTCCCCCTTTATAAATACTACCATTTTTTCTTTTCCTTCTCTACCACTTATCTTTTGTTCTCTTGTCTGTCTCTCCTAACTCACTCTTTTTGGACAACATTCTCTCCTCCTTTCTTTCTCTCAAATGCTGCATGCATGGCAAAGCTCCCCAAATACTTGTTGTATTTTCAGCCCTCGTCTGAAAGAGATGGCTCTACAGGAGAGATGACTCTCTTGTGAGAGATAAGATTTATTTGGACACTTTTTTTTTTAATCTTTTACACCTGCAGAAATTCAGGCAGGACTCAACTCTTCAACTTGCTTCGTCAGTAGCCATTTTTACCACCACTGTCTGCCTTAATGAGGTCACTTTAATTTGTATACCTTGGAAATCACCGTGTACAAACACGTGTGTTCACTGACATAAAACGTATACAGGTTGCCCATTAAAACAGAACACATATAGTGGGACTATATGTCTATTCTAATCCTCTCCTTTTCCAAATTATCCTTTCCTGAAAGGTCTCTGAATTTTACTGTGCTCACTAGGCCTTCACATGTTGCTCCCTGTTGCCAGGAGTCACAAAATCTGTTGCCAAACAGTAACTGCATTGTTCAAAACGTTTCTATTAGAAAGGTAAACCCTTGATGCAAAACACGGCATTGAACGGCAACAGGATACACGTGAGACTGTCCTCAGACAGCAGGGCTGGATGGGAGCACTTTGGGACACTCTGTCCCAAACAAACTAGTGGGCAAAGAAAGCAGGGAGGTGAGAGACATGGAATTTCCATGTGCTAAATGACTTTTAGCTATGACCAGAGGCTGCAGAGCCAGCCAGGTACCCTCGAGGTGCTGCGGCCGCGGCGCTCCCGGGGCAGGATAGCACCAAGCCCATGGCCCGAGCCTGGCAGCGCCGCACCGGACACTCCCGGGCAGGGCACAAGCAGCTCCCCGTTCCCCTCAGCACCCACCGCCGGGCACCCATCCCTCCGGATCGCCGAGGCCAGGCCATAACCCCATCCCATCTCCAGGGACGGCCGAGAACCCGCAGGAGCAGCGCGGCGCCGCTCCTTTCAGCGCAGCCGGGCTNGGGGGCGGACCCACCCCCAGGGAGGCCGCGCAGCTCCCTCGGCGCATCTCCGCGGCTCCAGAGCCGGGAGCTTGTCGCGGTCATCGGCCGCTTCTGGAGGCTCATCCCCGGGCGTATGTGTGTTTACAGGAAATACACGGCTTCTGATACGAGGAGCGCGATGAAATTCGGTTGCCTTTCCTTCCGACAGCCCTACGCAGGGTTGCTTCTAAACCAAGTCAAAACAGTAGAGACTCGCTGGCGGCCTTTGCTAGCAGCCTACAAGAACTGCGCCATTGCTATTCATATAGCTGTTAAGGACTGGGAAGACGATACATGGAGAGAAATTCTTCTGAATAGGTTCGGCATGACACCGGAACAACTCCACGCTTTGTTGGATGAAGGGGAAAAATTTGGCAGAGGAGTTATTGCAGGTAAGCATCCTTTGGTTGTATTTTCTAAGCAAAGTTTCAGCACCTTAACAGACATTCTAATATATATTTGCTTTATGTGTTTGCAGTTATTATGACATTTCTTTAACACTTTGAAGGAGTGGAGTGTGAGTTGTGGTGGGGGGTCTATTTCAATTCCTGTATGTTTCAGCATAATACATGTCAATTCCACACTTTTGCATTTTAAGCTTAGGAAGTGTTGCTGAAACCATTTTGCAGTACTCATGGTCAAACGAATTCATAATGTTGCAGTGCTTTGCATGTCGTTTTAGAGTATACATAAATAATTACATAAATAAATCCTATTTCAGTTTCACAAACCCGCTCTGTTGCTTTTGGTATCTGGGCAGTGAAGAAGTTTCTGTAACACAGTGCAGAGGCACTGATGTTTCACTGCAGAGGTAGTGCTGACAAACAGCGGATGTTGCGCATCCTACACTTACAAAGTTTTTATCCAGCACTCATTTTGCATTATTTCCTTGTAGGTATCTTTGTTACACCGTATTTGTCATTGAATACTTTCAGCTATTCTTCCACAACAAATTAATTCTGTCATGTACACTGAACGTTGTTGTGGTTCTACAATGCTGAAAACTGTAGGTCCTACATAATATGTAGATTTGCAGCCTTGACATAAATTGCATGCTGCTTAATTGGGGAGTAGGTATTCTTTGATATTTAACATTTTTGATGATTAAGCAATATAGAATTTCCCTTTTGTGACATTAAGAGGCTTCTGGAAAGCAAGAAATTCCAAATAGTTTAATTATTTAAAAATATTAATAAAATAGTGGCTTGAGAGGAGCAGAAAGCGTTTTATGCTTTAATGAAGCTGCTCCAAGGCCAAATGTAGCCCAGGAATTTTGGTAGCAGGTGTGTCTCCTTAGATGCAGGCTGCTTTTCAAGGAATTCTGCATTGCTGGGTTGTGGTGATTTTAACTGTGCCTTCCTCCTTTTCTTCACCTGCCTGAGTTGAGTCACATGGACTTCTGCAGGAAACAGCACAGGTGGGAGCTGTGCCTCCCTCTGACTGTGCTCTTCTGGTAACAAACTGGCTGTTCTCTCTGTCCTCAGGGAGGGTTACTTCTGGAAAACTTTTGTCTAGCAGATCAAACTGGCATCTAATTTTGTATTTTAATTTTAAAATACAGGATTAATTGACGTTGGAGAGACATCACTATATCCAAAAAACCTGCCTCCTGAAGAGATTCTGGAGCTGGAAAAAAAAGCTGTCCTCAGTAGTCTAGAACAGAAATACTTGACTGTTGTTTCAAATCCCAGATGGCTCCTGGAACCAATTCCTGCCAGAGGGAAAAAAGGGGTGTGGCAGGTGGACATCCCTGAAGAACTCATCCCTTCAGAATTGTAGGTGTTGCCCCTTCCTATTATTTTTCCTGCCTAAATTCTATTCAAGATGCTGACTTGTGAATTACATCAGCACCTTGTTCAGGATTCCCTTCCTAAACTGTTTAAAATGACAAATACTTTTGAAGAACTGCTCTTTTGAGGCAAAACAAACAAGATGTGTTTTCTATGACTATTACAGGAAATTATTAATGTTTTTCTAGATTTTTCATGTATAAACAACTAAGCAAATGCCATTTTTTAAATGCATGGTTATGGATTGTGTGCCAATTTAAATGTAAATTAAACTTACTTTTTGATACCTGCATCTCAGCTTATAGGAAAATAGTGCTTAAAAACAAGCTGCCACAATTAATTGGACATCTTTCCCAGACCACTCCTAGCCCTGTCTTAAGATATATCTTGTGTACCTGAAGTATGAATGAAAAGAATCTATGACGGACAGAGCTCTGTCACCTAACAGACACTGTAGGAGGCCATTATGAAAAGGTGCTTGTACAAAATGAAATCAAGCAAGTTACTGCATTTTTTTTCCTCTTAAGATAAAAAATACCAGTTATCTCTAAAAATCTAATACTGAATTCAAGACAAGTGTGAAGAATTACAAATAATAGCCACTAAGTTTTGGCACTCTTTAGAGTATTTCAAAATTCACACCTGTAGTGGTTTTATGGTCAATTTATGCACTGTTCCCTGATTTCTTTTCTGTGAGATAAACCATTAGGAGACAGCAAAGCAGGCACACAACTTATATGCTATGATAAAGTTTATTAGCAGACCTAAGAGAAAAGGAAAAAAAAAAAAAAACAATCAGAACACACAGCCAGAACTCCTCTTCTTCTCCCTCCCCCTCCTTCTCCTCTCCTTCAATCCATGTGCAGTTCTCAAGAAAGGAAAAGGGTTTCTTCCTGCTTTACGTGGTTCTCCAAACTACCACCGCCTGCAGCAGAAACGATCTGCAGTAATGTACTTTTTTTTTCCATAAAACCCTCTCGTGGTTCCTTTAACTTTAGAACATGGGCCAGCTCATGGGGGTATTACTCTTTCGGATAAGTAATTGTGGCTTTTTTTTCTTTTGCCACCAAGTTTATAAGCCTCTGCTTTCTGATAAACCTGGCATCGGGCATTTTCTTCACAACCTTACAAGCCACGCATCAAAATTGTCCATCCCCCATGAGTTTTAACTGGATTAAAGAGACAAACAGTCTGGGATATTACAATATTCATACCACAGCAAGGCAAGGAGTCTTTTAAGCTGCCCGTGGGAAGCCGCAGCACTGCCCCTTTCCTCCCGTGGCCATCTTGGCTCCGTCTCACATGACGAGGTTTTCTCTTTCTCTCTCTGGCTTTGGAATCACCATGGTGGAAAATGTTACCGTCCCGCTTCGCCGCTGGATACAGGGCTGTCTTCTTCAGTTTGACGTGCAGCGTGTGCTGGCAGCTGCGAACTGCAGGCTGTGGGCCCCTCCGTCAGTCCCCCGCTGGTCCCGTGTGGGACAGACCCGGTCCCAGAGAGACCGTGCCGGAGGGAGCCTGAGGGCAGTTCCCCGCCCCTCCCCAGAGCCCCAGGGTCCATGCTGTGGCTTGGGAAGGGGGCCCCGGTGGGGTCGTGGCTCCTGGCCGCCACCCCTGAGCCGGAAGAAACTCCCCAAACTCCCGCCTTCCGCGGGGTTTTATCGGTAACATTGAGAGAAACGCGATTCGACCAGGCAACTGTCTGTCATGTCGGGGTTAACCCATGACAACACCCTACGTTACAGTGAAAATCCTTTTGAGTTTCTGGAACAAGGCCACGCCTAGGCCTGGCTCTAAAAACAGACAGGACAATGGGCAGAGCCTTTGTATTGAGACCCTTTAGTGGAGCACTTAGGAAATGATTCCCTTGGACTACACACCTCTGGCAGAGCTGTGTGGAAGGTACCTCGCACCCCTAGCGAGGGCCCAGTGCCTGTGGATCCACTGTCTGAGCCACACGTGGAGCTGGGCACAGGCTGAGGAGCAGCTGCTGCCAGCACAGCTGGAAGGCTGGGAAGTGACTGCAGGGCAGTGCTGGGTGAAGCAGCAGCACCTCCCTGGCCCCAGCAGGGCCCTGCTGTGCCTTGGCTGAAGGGAAGGTGCAGAGGCTGGAGCTTCTCTGTGTTTGAGGAGCAGCACACGGAGTTGTGCGGGCACTGTGGCCTCGGGGACCTGCCCTGGCACCGTGTGTGGCAGCGAGGCCTTCCCCAGTGTACAGCTGTGCCTGTTCTCCCCTGGACCTGCCGTGCACAGACTGCTCCTCCAGGGAAGTGGTTTCTCATGCAAGCTCAGTGTCTGGTCTTCTTTTCCATGGTGGTGTGCAGGCAAATTGATGTCTGGTAATAATCCTGCTGATGTTTGATTTTTTGCAGCAGAATATAATAAAATATATATAAACAAAAAAAAGTATAAACCACATAAAATAAAACTGCAACAAAATTTAAAGTGTGGGATGGAATAGTGCTAGGGTGTGTTTCAGGCAGTAGCTGGTCCACAGGCAAGAAAAGGGAGCTCTGGAGCATCAGAAATGGAAGTGCTGCATCCAAGTTTTCCAGGCATACAGCTTGAATACATGCAGAAATGTCAACACACTCCTTGCTCTTACTGCCATGCTAACACTAAAGAAATGACAGCCATGGTATTTAAGCTACCTAAAACGTGGGTTACCTAAACTTGGAGAGCAGCTGCAAGGGTTTGGGAATATGAGACATCTGTTTTTATAAACTACAGGACTACACATTTCACAGACTCCATTTCTCCAAGGCATGCGTAAGTCCACGGCACACTGTCAAAGCAGGTCTTTCTTCAGACAAGAAAATGCTATGCCAACACCAAGAAGATCCTATCTTGAAAAGTTTAATCATTTACACTCACCAACACGAAGTTGGTAACCAAGACCAAGCTATGATATTTATACCAGCTAACCACAAATGTTTCTGGCGTAGACCACACAATGCAAGGGGGAACAGCTTATCAAACAGCCAGTCTAATGGGAGAATGGTACATGCTGCTCAAGAAGAATCAAAACATAAAACTGGAAAAGCAACAAAGACAACATGTAACTCCCGAGCCAGCTCAAAAGTTGAAATACTTACATGAAAGTTTACATAGCTAATTCAAAAGCATTATATATATTCTACTTCCCCCTCAAAAAGCTTTCCAGTGTTGCCTGAGAAGTGCAACACTCCTGTGCCTCTGTGGTTGAGACAATGATTGTGGCTGAACAGAGAAAGAAGTGAAGAGATACTATGCTAAGGCATCCCGAAGCATTTGAAAGAGACATAAAAATCAAGTGTATATTTAGGACCTAAAAGACACCTGGAATAGCATAGGCATTTCATACAGGGTTTTTAAAAAAATACTTTTAGATAATACTTACACTGTACACAACAGGACTTTTAAACAATATATTACACTGCTAAAAATGTTCATATAAATACTATACAGGCAAGCGTGCAACCATCCTGTTAGGAAGGTTCACAAATTAGACAACCACATATTCTGGAAAAGCTCTCAGATTATCTTCAAGATTTCTGATTTGTGTAATCTAAGCCACTGATTCAGCAATACGTATTTTAAAGGAATTGGGACAAGCCATGAGATGAAATACATCTGTCTGCTGATGACCAGTTCAAGTTTAATATGCTACTGTCATCTTAATCTGGCATATCAATGTTTAACTTGGGAGGTGGAATCACATATTTTCCAGGGCTCTGTGTAATGACCACTCCAGTCTTTTTTCGAAACATTGGTGCAATTTTTGGCGGTTCGGGCAGTGGCATTTCTTCTGTCTCCTCATTATCTTCATGATGAAGATCGTAAGAGATATTTCCATATTCTCGTAAGAATGGGAAAATTTCAAGCAGGAACTGGCAAAAGTCTTTGCGAATTCCAAACCACCCTAAAAGAAACCAAATCATTTTACATTGTTAACAGAATACATATTAATTAAATAGAATACATTATTAATTAATTAATTAAATACCTTAAATATTTAAGGTCTCTTGTTTGTTTGCATATAAGTAAGATTTGTTTGTGCTGCTTCTCAGAGTTCCTTACGCCTATCTCAACATTAAAGTTCAGGTTATATACACACAGACACACATACAGTGTCTGAACAAGCATTTGCACAGTTCCATGTCTGCATGTGCATGCCTGAGTGTATATCCATCAGTACAAATTACAGCTACACTACCCCAGCAAGAATCCATTTCATTTCACACATGGCACAGTGTTGGGTCACATCCGTGCAGAGAAGGAACACAAATGATTCTGCATCTCAACCAAAGCAAACAGTGCCACAGGGGAGGACACTGTAAGTGCTGAAACCTCACAACAACTGGCTGAAAACAGAAGTAACAGAAAAGCCATTTTTGAAAATACGTATCTTAAGAAAATACATTGATTTTCAATGTTTCCAGGATTCTGAAATACTTACAGTGATTGCCTCCTTTTTGTCCAAATGTTGTTGCCATTAATGTTATCAGTGAAAGCCACAGAGGAACAAATATGGGTATGAAAGAAAAAGAATTATGCCCATCCAGTCTGTGTACTAGCAAGATCTAAATGGCAAAAAAAATTATACAATGTCAGTTTAATTGCAATACTCACTTTCAAACTGCTTAAAGCATATGCTGATCTCAAATCTTTAACTTCACACATCTGTGAGGAAAACATGGCCTTCACAGAAGCAGGTAGTTATAGTTCCAGTGTGATGAAGATTTTGCTCGACAAACTTTAAAGGAACATGGAATTCTTGTTTGTGTTTCATATTTGCTGTTAATCTTTTATTCCAAAACAAAGAGAAGCATTCTCATTTCAGTAACTCCAAAAAACATCATTCATTACTTGCTGAAAAAAGAAGACACATCAAACTCATTATGGCTTTCCCTACCTCAAATGTGAGCAGTGGCACTACAATTGTCATCCAGCTGACAGCCATGGTGATGTGTGTCCTCCTCTGCTCAGCGATCACATCCATGGAGCGCAGGAACAGCACGGACCACACGATATAATAGAGTACCACGAGGCACAGGAAGGACATCAAGATCCACAGCGGAACACAAACAACCTGAAAGAAAGACACATTTGATTTTTTTCAGTTGTGGGGCTTTTTTAAATAAAGTGAGTCTACATATTAAGTCTAAATAAGAAAATTAAGTCTTTAACTAAGATTATGTCTAACAAAAAAGCATCAAACTCGTGTGTTGTTTCGAGCCCTATCAGTTCAGGGGTTCTTCAGCTTCTAAACCCCATCAAACTGAAGCAATTTAAGGCAAAGTAGTTCAACTTTAGTAAGATTTCTGTGATTTTGCGTGGGCTCAAACTGTACTTGAAATTGATTTTAGCAAGTACTTCCTGCACTGGATACCTTACTTTAAACGGTTTCAATCCTTTCTCAAGTGTTTTTGACAATAGAAAGGACAGACATAACCATGCCAGATTGTCAGTTTTATGGTGGTTTACAAAAACCCAGACACAGAAACAGCACTTTTGTATTCTAAAGGCACTTGGGACAGGACATCTCAGCAGTTTTGACTACTTGCACAGTAAGTGGATTTACATGCATGGTAACAGAACAAATAAAGTTAGTTATTTACCACACAGTATTTACCAACACATTCTCTAACTCACCAATCATTTTTGCGGCTTGTTTAGTGTTCCCATTGGGAACTTTGGGTGTGGATTTCTCTTTCAGCTGCTGCTCCGAGATTAACTGCAGCTGATGGCACATTCCCTCAGAGGATGAAGTGCCCCAAGAACAGCCTCTGATTTCCAGGACCACTGAATGAAATGCCAGACCTTCAGTGAAGGATTGCTAAGTGAGCAAAAATGGGATCGTGGACTGAACACATATTAACTGTTCCCTAGAATAAGTATCTTTATGAAATTCAGCATTTAAACAAAGATAAGAAGAAAACATTTGTTACATACAAGCCATGGCCATCTGATGATCTCGTCTAGTCTGAGTGCAATAAATATGAACTGTAGAATATTGACTGAACACAAGATTTCCAGCTAGAAAAAAACCAAAACATTAGTTTAAACTCTTAGTATGATAAATTTACTTCCAGGACAACCAATGAATCTGTCAAAGCACTTCTCTGACCCCATCATTATCACTGAAATATGAAAATTCATTTGCATTTACATTTTCTATTACTAAACATCCCTAAATTTGTGTGGGTGTGATCCCAAACAAATAATGTACAGTCAGCTATTAGATATTTCCAGGATCTTCCTGGTATTTAAAAAAAAAAAGAAAAAAAAAGGCACTTAGAGTGATTAGAGAAATAAGAAAAGCCAAACTAATCAGATGAAAAAAACAAAGCATCAGAAAACAACAATAGTATTCATATAAGAAATACTGCTAAAATTAAATTAAGTAGTAAAAAGATCTTCAATTTAAACTTAGCAAAATTAATCTTTTAGAGTATTTAGTACTTTCAGTAATGGACAGAACTACCAACACTCCAATTTAAATGTCTAAGCTCTATCTACCAGAAAAAAGAAATACATGGAATATTAGAATATGACATCCAAATACAAATCATTTACTGTATAATTGAGAAATATTTTAAATGACACTGAAGACATGGGTTTTATGGCAATAGAGAAAAGCAATACTTCTCATTAAAATGTTAGTGAAAGATTTTCATGAGTCCTGCTTTCCACTATGAGCAACAGCCCTTCATTACACTTCTAAAAAACAGTCTGTGTCTAGCTTGAACAAAGTGAGACAATGAAACACCAACAGACTTGGCAAGATTCTATTTCTAAAGTTTATGCGCAGCTCTACAATGGCTAGGATTTTCAAAGACCACAGAATTATTATCTGGAAAGTCTAACTGAAGCTTTTGAATGCTTTTTCACTTATTTTAATAAATTTTCACTAACACATGATTGTGTAGATTGTGATCTGGATAAACACCTTTGAAAGTTACAGTACAGGGAGTCAAAAATCCAACAGGCAGCTGCCAGCTTCAGGGCCCACACCAAAGTCTCTACTGTTGAACTACAAGTTACTTTAAAAAGACTGAAAAAGTAGATTTACAATAATTTTATACCCATTGGCTTTCTCAAAAGAATAAACCACCAAGGCCCCCCCCACACTCAAGCATAAGACCAAACAACCAGAAAGCTGCAAGAGCAAAGAAACAGACAAAAATACAGGAATCAGAGGATCAATTGTTGTAAATAACTTTTAGGATCAAGTTAACATATGAGATCTATATGGCAAGTGCACGTACATTTGCAATGGCTCACAACTTAATGAATTCAACATATAATAAATAAATAGTGTTATACTGACTATAAAAAATAGTGTAACACATTAAAGGAAGCTTTTCCTGAGCCCACCACGACACAAGAGACAAAAACGGCAGCATGTACTAACTGATCACCTAAACAGGTGCAGAACAGGAATGAGCAGATAATGTATTTCAGATTAAATACTTATGAAAATAATAATAGATTAACAACTGCTTTGATTACTCAAGTCAAAAACTGATGCCCTGGACTAAAGGCAGACCCCTCATATTTCTAGCAAATGAAAGGGAAGTAATGAAATCTTCACAGAGTAAAAAGAAGAGAAAGCAGAACAGCACTTAGTGAAGATGACTAAGAGAAAAAAAAATTAGTTGAGACAGCTGTTGCCTTTTATGGATTCCACTTTCTTCTGCCAGTACTTAGCAGATGTGCAGTCATCTGTAAATCAATAGGCAATCAAGCATCATCCAGTAGAAGGCAAGCACTTCCACACAAACTTTACTTTTAGCACTGGTTGACTGGTAATAGAACCCTGCAAAATAAAATTCTATTGGCAAGTGTTTCAAAATGAACTTAGGATATCAGTTTACCATCCATCATAAAAGTCACCTACAAAAAATGTTTCTCTCTAATGTAAAACTCCTATGCTAATGTTAGAGAAATAGTCCCTTGAAATTAAAATAACTGAAAAAGCTGAGCCACATCTAAAAATCAGATTTTTAATTGTCATGGGGTAGTTTGAGGACATAGCAAACCAAAAAACTCCTTAAAAAAAATCAATATGAATTCTAAATTTATTGCAAAATGCCACAGTTGTGGGAGCACCTTGAGAATCCTTCCAAGGTTCTTCCAAAACAGAAGGGAGTTAGAGCAAAGATAGAGGCAGAAGATAAAACCCTAATGTTACTGCCTACCATTCACATTCCCAAATTAAAGACTAAACACGCAGATTGTGATATTAAGACATTTTCAGCCCTGATTACGTAGGGTTCTGGAAATTCAATTCTGCCTAGAGACAGTGCTTGCAATCAGTGAAATTTTCTTCTGTTGTTTCCATGTCTGGTATTGGTCCATACTGCAGAGTTCCTGGCGAGTTATTTTAACACAAAATAATAAAAAAAACACATTCAAAACATGCTGCAACCTGGTAGCTGAAAAAACTAAGTTATAGTATAAAAAGTTCTATTATTCCTGATCCTGATTTCACTCCCATTTGCAGGTGAGTGCATTTACAGGTGGGTGCAATTAACTGAACTGATGTAGTCCCCTGTATTGTGCTTTCCTGAGAGACAAACTGCCACAGAACTGATGCCAAGTCCTGCACTGCCGTGACTTCCACACATCACAAATGAAGCCTCACCTCCAGAGACCTATCGTGTCGGAATCCCCACACACAAGCTGCAACCGAGACTGGAGACACAAAGAACAGTGGCATGAAGACCAGAAGCCAGAAATGGGTTCCTCTTTCAATCCTGTCACACACCAGGACTTCAAACATCAGCAGGAGCAGGTGGATGCCTACTGCAATTAACATAGCTTTGAACTCCACACAGGTTTCTCCTTCTGCTCTGAAGAGAGGATAAGGAAAAATTTACTTGCCAGTAAGAAAGAACATCCTGCAAACATCCCAGGACACTTGCTTGAGCTTCAGATATTAACACTCATTTTTAATAAACATACACATTATACCCATTAAACTCCACTCCTGATGACCTATCAGGATTTCTTGCCCATAAAGCTGCACATTGAAGGTATTTTACTGAAAGGGTGCAGTGGGATTTTTACAATTTGAAAATTTTTTAAGGATTCCATAGCAGGGCACATAACATGGGATTTCTTTGCTACTATATCAAGTCAGCTGTCATGCAGGCTATCAGGAAATAAGCTAAATTTAAAATGATCTGTTTGATTTCTGCACCAGCGTTTACTGAATCAACATATTTCCCCAGAATTTCTTTATTTACCTAAGCCAGAGTATTGCAACAGATATTTTGTGTTACTAAAACACCTGCATTTTATAGCACACACAGGTTCTCCCTACACCAGCAGACCCATTATTAGAAGGGGCAAAAAAGATCTAAACCACGCAAAATGTGGGTGTATCAGGAGACCTCTACACCAAATTTTTCATTTAATATTCACCATGGACAGAAAAGACATTTATTGCAATTCATTTAAGGTAATTTTTCTTTTGCCCTGAGATCTTCAAATTCACCAAAAATCTTCAAATTACCAAAAAATTCAACACTGGTGTATTTAAAGATGTGAAGGTTATTTTGCCTTGACTGACAACACACAACAATCCCTCTGCTTTGCCAAACAAACATCATCAACTTACCGATACTGTGGGTTTCGGGCCCATACCCCTGTTCCCACTGAGGCACCAACAACCACCATTAACTTCCACAGCCATATTGGTGCAAACACAGCCCAGTAACTCCACTGGATTTTGTCATCCAGACGTAGAGAAAGCAACACAGAGAAGAGCAGCAGGCAGGCATAAATAAGGAATTTACTATTAAACAAACAAACAAAAAAATCCAGTCAGGAATCAAGGCAGGCAGCTTCACATTAACTTTGTAGAGGACAACAAAATCAGTCACAGCTGAAATTTCATTGGGATACTTCCGAATAGAAAATGAGTCAAGCTTCTTTACAAAGAATCTAGTATTTCATCACAGATACACAATATGTCATCTCTTTCACTTATAAAACCATTGCTTCAAGGAAACACATCAAAAGCATTTTTGCATGACAGTCTCAGTAAATGGACTGAAATAAATAGTTCCCTCCCACAAGGACCAAGTCAGGAGCTATATTATTAGAGGCTCACAAATATAACAGCTGTAGATGTTTTTTAAAAATGTGTTCTGTCATACAAATTAAATGAAGTAGTTTTTGATATTCAAAATTGAGTTACATAGTTTAGGAAATTTTATCCACACCACTTTTAACTAAAGGTTGAAAGTTATTAAGAACTGTAGTAGGGCAGACTTCAGATAATTTTTTTTCTTAATATTTACATTCAGTTAAAAAAGCAATATTATAGGAAACAAAAACCCAACGGGTGAAATTTTTAGCAAAGTTACTGATTATACACTGACGTTTCTAACTGGAATACTGAGGATGGTGCTTACAAATTTAATATAGCTACATTGATACAGTTTATGAAATAGTCAATTTAAGAATGAATAAATGTATCTGGGATACTTGAGCAGTAGCACAGCAACTGCTTGTACCACCAGAAGTCAGACAAAATAATTACACTGAAGGCGATTTCCTCCCAGGACAGGAAGGGAAAAGTCTCCCACCCATCCACCGAAGCTCATGGACTGCTTTATAAAACACATAATTAGGCTTCAACACTGTTTTAGTGAAGTAATTGTATATACTTTAAAACGTGGATAACCTAAGGAACAGAGTAAAGCAGCAACAGTCAGGAATACTACCACTCCTCCAACAGCACAACTCAAATTACACAATTTCACTCACTTCAAATACCAAAGCATTCATCAGATCAGCATTGCTATTCAAGCTGTTTTGTCTCTACTCACAAGTGTCTCATCTGCCCCTCAATAATGAAATGCAGATTTATTGTGTCAGCATCTCCCTGCATGTCTGATGAAACTACCTCGGGATAGGACGATATAAACTTGTCACACATCATAGCAACAAAGAGATGTCTCAACATCTCGGCTAGTCACCCTTTTTTAACATTCAATACTTGTGTGATTTGTACTTCCCCCGGCTCCTCAATAAACACAGCAGTGAAAGATCAGGCTCCCCGAGTGTACCAGGTGCATCGAAACACGAAGACACCTGCACCAGTGCAGCATTCGGTCTGCTCAATCACTCAGCACCCAAACTGCAAGCATCGCTCTGCAGTAACAAAACTCTATAAGCTTCTAGGACTTCTGCTCTTACTTTTCCATTACTCCGACCACACATATTTCAACTGTTCATTTCAGCCTCTGCAACAATGTATTTCCCGAAGCTTTGGTTACCCTTTTGTTTATCTAAACAACTGACTGAACACAGCCTGCTGTAACTGCTATCATGTAAGGCCTCTTTCACGTGCAAGGCTTTTCCAGGACTCTCAGCATCTTAAGCCACCTTGCACAATTTACTTGCAAGCCCTCAGTCTGTGGTCTTAAAATACCACGTAAAACTCGATAAAACTTAACCCATTCTTTCAGTTCCTTTAAAAGTTACATGTCCGTACGTGCTTGAAGAGCCGGCAGAACCCCAGGTTGCAGTGACCATCACGTTGTGAATCTTAGGGAGCTCGAAGGAAGGGTTCACGTTCCCCGGTGCTCCCCGTGTAGCCCAGGGTTGTTCACAGCTGCGGACACGGAGCTCCGCCGCACGGTCAGAGCCTGCGCGGGGGAGAGCGGAGCCTCCGCACCCCAAAGCACCGCGGTGAAACATTCAAACACCGGAAAGAGCCTGGGAGTAAGCTGAGAAAGTTAAACAATAGCAAAGGAGATGACTGGAAGTGGGGCTGGAAAGCAGATGTAAGGCGCTCGCGTTCCCAGCTCCCTGACCGTGAACCAGCCGCGGGGAGCACGCACCGACACCCGGGGCGCTGGGAAAGCTGGATTCCATCACCTCAGAGGTCTTTTCCAACTTGGTTGATTCAGTGATTCTGGGCAGCAAACTGGCCGGGAACGGCGTGTTCCAAACGCCGCCCGAGCTCGCGGTGCGGAAGGGCCACCCGAGGCCGCGCTCTGCTCCAAAGCTGACGGGTCCCACACCCAGCGCTGCTGCCGGCCGGGCCCCTGGGCTAACCCTGCCGGGCCGGCGCTGCCCGTGCCGCGCTCACCTGGGGTTGAAGTCCTGGAAGAAGCCGCGCAGGTTCATCGCGGCCGCTCTACCAGGCGCTCATGGCGCGGCCCCA
>VXAC01000152.1:798384-824804 GCA_013399225.1 Rhipidura dahli
CGGGGACGGGGACGGGGACGGGACGGGACGGGACGGGACGGGACGGGACGGTCCCGCCGCGGCGCTTTCGCTTCACGAAGAGTTTTTTCCTTATTTCTGGCCCAAACCCGCCCTCTGCCCGTGAGAAGCCACTCCCGCGGGTCCTGGTGCTATATGGCCTTGCAAAAATGCCTCTCCAGCTCTCTCGGAGCCCCTTAGGTACTGGAAGATGCCCTAAGGTCNTTCAAACACCGGAAAGAGCCTGGGAGTAAGCTGAGAAAGTTAAACAATAGCAAAGGAGATGACTGGAAGTGGGGCTGGAAAGCAGATGTAAGGCGCTCGCGTTCCCAGCTCCCTGACCGTGAACCAGCCGCGGGGAGCACGCACCGACACCCGGGGCGCTGGGAAAGCTGGATTCCATCACCTCAGAGGTCTTTTCCAACTTGGTTGATTCAGTGATTCTGGGCAGCAAACTGGCCGGGAACGGCGTGTTCCAAACGCCGCCCGAGCTCGCGGTGCGGAAGGGCCACCCGAGGCCGCGCTCTGCTCCAAAGCTGACGGGTCCCACACCCAGCGCTGCTGCCGGCCGGGCCCCTGGGCTAACCCTGCCGGGCCGGCGCTGCCCGTGCCGCGCTCACCTGGGGTTGAAGTCCTGGAAGAAGCCGCGCAGGTTCATCGCGGCCGCTCTACCAGGCGCTCATGGCGCGGCCCCACGCACCGCTCCAACGCCTGGCCTGCCCGGGCCTCGCCACCGCCCCGCGCATGCGCGCGGACCTCTACCGGGAGCCGGGCGGGCCGAACACTGCCGGGCTTCGCAAGCGGGAGCTGCGCATGCGCGCCGGGCAGGGCGGTGGCTCTGCCAGGAGGCGGGCGGGGCACAGCCGGGAGGGGCGGTGCCGTGAGGGGAGGGGCGGGGACAGAGCGGGGCTGGGACCAAGAAGGGCGGGGCTAAATTGGAGGGGTNACAGAATTTGGATGACAGTTTCACAATCTCTGGGCAACTCTGGGACATTTCAGTGTGTCAGACATTTGAATCTCCAGGCGTTTAGAGACAGCTCTACAAAAAGTTGTCATAATCCAGTATTCATGGAGAAATGTTTCGAGTACAAATTCGAAAAAACCCAAAAAAAACCTATGTATGTACCTTCTCAGAGACAATATATTGGGTACTAAAAATCTTCAGCCAAGCTAGAAAAGGCATAAAAAGAATCAAGGTGGACTTAAGTGAAACAAAATGTGGTCAGAAAGGAGAGAACTGGGCTTTCTGTTGTTTGAGGGTTTTTGTTTGTTCATTTAAGTGAAAGTAATTAACTGTTGGAACAAATGACCCTGAGAAACAGGAGATTTTTCATTTTAAAATAAAGTCCATATGGCTCTCTTGGAGATAGATGCTAATCTAACTCAAGTCAATGAGTTTGACTCTAAAAAGACTTATGAAATTCTACAGCAGATAAGGATAGTTTACACAATGACTCCATGTCAGGGTAGATTATCTGGTGACAGTTTTTTGAACTGATAATCCCCAGAGATCCTCCCTCAGGGTTATATTGCAAGTGAAATGCTAATTAAAAAAAAAAATCAATTCTATCTTAAGCTTTAGCTTTTGCAGAAAGATGAAATTATGTAAATGGTGTAAATCTTCCACCACCTACTAGCAGGACTGGTAATTTATACCAGCTAATAAGTTAGGTGTACATGCAGTGTGATTTGTTAACTACACAGCTACTCATATCCCTTGACAGCACTCATTAGTTACTACAGATCTACTCAAAGATGTGATTCGTCTGGAGATATTCACTGTCAGATTGTAAATACAACTGTAACACCACTGGCAAGGGCACAAACAGCTGTCAGACATCCACACCAGGATCTTCCTACACCAGAAATTCAACTGATAAAGCACAGGCGTGTCAGAGGCTACAAGAAAGCAAGGACACAGCAGCACAAGGCATGGCAGTGGGGAGGGTGTGAGGACACTAGGGAGAAATCAGGGTAAGAGAGAAGCAAGAACACATAATGGAAGAAATGGGAAGGGAAGGGAAGGAAAGGATGAGGGCTAGACACTCTTCAGGAGCCCCCTGAGATGGAAAGGGCCACAACAGGACCTGTGCCAGGGCAATACAAAAGCTTGTAAGGAATCAAAGAATTAACAGGCTTAAAGAATTGGAAACTAGAACTTTGGTTTTCATTCTGCTTTTGAAAAAGTTGAGTCTCATCAGTTTGGAAGAGAGAACAATTATGCATAATGTATTTGTCCAAGATAAAATTCATCTACTGCAATGCATAAAGTAGCTACTAGACAAGACAGTACCTGTAGGCATAATCTGCAGCCAGATGCAATCATAAAACAAAATCAAAATATTAATAACCAGGAATTAGCTTGAGAATTTTTAATAATTCAGAAGGCTAATAAAGCAGCTTGGCATTTCTAAGAATATTCATGAAGTTCTGTAGAAGTAAATCAAGAAAGATTTGTTCTGCAGTTACCATGTTTGGCTGACTGCCCAGGAATCAAAATAGTTCCTATGAGGGATAAAGAACTAGGAAAAAAATCCCTGGTTACAGAAATGAAAGCTCAGGGAACATACTTTTGTAGTGGTACTTCAGGATAGTTATAGTAAATTTTTTTTGTTTGAAGTCAAACAATTGCATATTTTAGAAGCTTTCTTAGATTTTTTTTTTGGTGGTCTCAGATTTCCTGATTACTGTGGCCAGATACTACACCTGTGACAGTGACGGGGAGGGTTAGAGAGCAAAGAAAACCTAAGCTCTTGTCTGAACTTAAAGACTTAAAAGATTTATCTTAAGTTTACATTTTATAGTAATTTAAGGGTAGGAGTAGTAATACGGGCAGCAGATAAATGAAGCAGCAAGTCATCTGCTTTCTGTTAAGACTTTGTGTCTACTGCTGATCAAGACTTGAATGCTGGGAATGGAAGTGAATCCCCTGAGACAGTTTGTGTTGGAGACCAAACACACATTTTGGTTTTACTCCATTTATCTATTTTCTTAAATTAGTTCAAGAAGATGCATATATGGTCTCTTTTATAGTCACTGCCATTACTGCTTTCATAAACCATCTACTTGTATTCTTATTCTGCTTAAAAAATATAAACTAGGACCATCCCTATCCTTGGCAGGCCAAAGTTAAATGCAAGAAACAAAACCTGAATCAGCCTTCTCATTTGAAAAGCTTGCTTTTCTGTTGACAGTCAGCCTTGACTCCTTTCTAACATATCCTGTAATTCACATGTCCTATTTGCTTTATAGACTTCTCAAAGTGCCACTGTTAGGTGACTGGAATACTGCAGCATTTAAAGGGAGGACAGAGTTCAGCAATTACTGACTGATGTGGCTGACAGCAGAGTTGTGAACTGTTTTTAGGATCATCTTTCATGGTCTGTGACAGAACATCAAATTGTTTACAAAAACAAATCTTCAGGTTTGGAAATCCCCATTTGAATTTGAGTTGATTTTACTGTAGGCCTTACTGTTAACATTTAATCACAGAATAAACAGTTTGATAATTGACAAAGAAGAGATTGTTCAGTCTATTATAATATCTTTATACCATCCAGTAATTTTACACAGTTAAGAACAATAATGATCTAATATCTACATATGGGTTATTGTCATTGGCATTACACACAGCTGCTTGATTCTGAAATGAGGGCCTTTAGTTTCAAACAAAATTCCAATAATTTCTGCAATAATACTGTTTCGTGTCCTACTTGGGAAGTTAGTTCAAGGGCAAAAGCTTTAAATCATTCTATTTGCTTTGTTGTGCCTCTAAATTACTATCCTCTTGCCTGAAACCTATTTGTGGAGTTGTAGCAGTTCAGCAAGTTGCTGTTTATATTAATGCCAGCTGTGGCTGTGATGTGAAGCAAGTTACAATACTTAACCACAATGAATTTCATAGGATGTTCTGCCAGTTGGATGCTAGAAAATGCATTGTTGCGCAGCTGTTTGTCCTAGGCAGGATTTGACCCAATGATTTGACATCACCTGCAAAAGATGTGTCTGTTTATACTCTACATTTCCATCTTAAACTGTTCAGCTGTTTTTACTCATTACTCGTTCTCCTGTTGAAAGGAGGCTCATTTAAGCAAGTTGTGTTCCATGCCTCTCTTTTTATGCAGTCTGTGGGGTCTTTCTGCCTCACCACAACTTCAAAGTTACTAATTTTTATGTTGCTCTACCTGATCTTTCTTGAACAACTTTCTCTGTACTTAGTAGCAGTTTAAGATAAAGCACGAAAAGAAGGCATTGGATCATTGTTCTATAAATAAATATTATCCATTTCCTAATAGCAGTCATTTATCAGAGCTGGCTTTTTCCTTCAAGACCTTCTTAATTCCTTTTAAATTTCTTTCTTCTGAGTTCTTTCCTTCTTAATTTCCTTCAAGATTTTGATGGATCATGCATATTTTTTTGACAAAATTTATATCTTGTTCTATTCTTAAAACCCATCCAGCACAAAACATGACTTATTTGCAGTTGTTTACTTTCAGCTATATTGAGCTACATGTTCCAGTTTTACACTAAACTTCTAACGATTTACATTAGTCCTTTTTTTGAGTAAAGGCACCTAGAAATTTTACCTAGAGCATTATTCAGATTAAGAACTTTAGTACTGACACGGGTCACGTGTTCCAAGAATCTCAAGGATCTGTGTGTCTGGAAAACACACACTTCAAATGCAATTTCTGTGTGTGACTCCTCTGGGCTTCTCTCGGAAGTCAGTGAGATATAACAAGATAATTGCTTAAATATCTCCAAATTAAATAAGAGGTTTTGGATGTTGGACACAAGAGGTGAGTTCCACTCAGAGTGCCTTGCAGCAGTGTAATCAGTGTTGCACATGAGTCACAACACTGGCACCTTGATGTACTAACAGTGTGTAACACATACTTTAGACAGTGATGCAAGACAAGGATAAATCAGGCTTTATCTTATCAGTAATTGGATATATCATAGCTCCTTTTTCAATGCATTCAGGGAAAAACATTGGGTTAAATGTCAATATGACTGTGGCAAATTTACATGGCTTTTACAAAGATAAAACACTTAACTAGCTACTTGCTGCATTTTATTCTGTGACAAAGACTCACCACATTGAAAAGACACACAAAGATATCCAAAAATAATACTGCTTACTTGAGTCTCTGATGTTTCAGCCATTAAATAAGAGACCAATTGTTACCCAAATTGGATGGGAGACAGGGTTTGAAAGTGAACAAGTCCAAAGAAGATTAGCTTTTTTTTTTTTTTTTACCTTTGCTTCAGGTGTGAGGTCTAGCAAGATGACATTTTGGAATCATCTGGGAGCTGTCCAATTTAAACATTAGAGAAAATCAGAAAGCTTCAGCTCAGAGAGAAGTGTTGGATTCCCAACTCTTTGCTCGCAAAGGATGAGTTCAGTAAGAGGACAGCATGAGGTGATTTATCTTCTCTGGGCTTTCAGCTTTACAAAAGTCTACCAGCCATTTGGTTTTTAACTTGTACTGTAGTGAACAGGTGTATATCTTACAAGGAAAAAAAACCCTAAAAAAATAAGTATTTTAAATTTTAAGTATTCTTGTACAGCCAAGCTGTGCAAAGCAACTTTCAACAACAAGATCACATGCTGCTTTTCCCTGTATATTTCTGCTGTCTAGTGAAGCATCATCTTGGATATGGTTTTGCTTCTGAAGGTGAAAGGTGTTCTGTGAAGGAATCAAGAAATTTCAGGAGGAGAAAGAATGATCTTCCCTAAGGCAATCGAATTTTCCCTTGTGTCTGTGTGAGTACAAGCCAGGCTTCACTGGTGCCTTTCCCCCCTTGCATTCCTTACCCACAGGTATCTGGGATGGAGATCCTGGGACCTGCTTCACTCACACCTGCAGCAGTGATGAGTAGCTATGCTCATTCAAACCTCTATTACAGGGTTATTTATATAACAACAGTAAGTTTGGAAAATCAAGGTCTAGATACACTAAATAAGCAACCAGATGTTGGATCACAATCTATTTGTCTCCCATTTCTCCCTGTTCTGTAATTCCATCCTTTTATCAAAGGGATGAAATACTTTTAGTGAAGAGATGAACACTTCTGTGCTCCAGGTATTGAAAGAGTCTGCTAGCCTCCAAAAGCCTCCCCACTGCCTGGCCTGCTTCCAAAGGCAGCAGTGCAGAAGGGGTAACCAGATCACAACTGCTCACTTCTTAGCAGCTTGCTTCTGGGCCTCTCTTGAGATTGCTGGGAGCAGCAGAAAATTTTGCTCAGCTGAGGCTGGAGTTTCTGCTGAGCATGTGCAGAATGGTTTCTATTTATTTATTTTTAAAAGAAGGTTCATAAGATTATCACCTTCATGGAAGCTGACAGCAAGATCAATACTTATTTTTGGTTGCTAATGCTTATAAAGTTATAATTTATATTCAGTTTGACATTTTAAGACCTGCAGGGGCTTTGTCTTTATTTTACTCCTTTTGTTTTCCTTTTAATTTCTGATGGATATTTGGAGTTTTCATATCTTGCTGCTCCCTGCCATCACTATGGCTACCTCCTCTCAGCAAATCTGTTTTCCAAAGCTTATTGCCACTAGAGCACTTCATGGTACATGTGGAAGTCCTTATCATAAAAAGTGATCAGAGATATTATTCACTTGAACTAACACATACTAGAACACATTTGTCCCTTTGTGGTTTTCACCTGAACCTTTTAAACCATAGAATACTACTGACAAATTATAGGGAAAAGAGTGTTTGGAAAGGACATACTAGTTTGAGCTGCTCATCAATCAGCTCCTGCAAAGCACCTTTAACTCTCACTGACTGAAGGGAAAATGATGGTATCTGGAACAGACAAGTTACTTTGCTGAAGAGTCATGCTTAAAAAGTGTAAACTCAGCATGGGACCTTTGGGATCCAGTACACTATACTTGGTATGGTAGAAGATCAAGGATGCAGGTTAGACAGAAATAATCTCTGGGTTTTTCGGCTTTTGCACTTACAAAAGAATGAAATGCAGAATAATTGTAGTAACCAGACACAAGCTATTCCATAATGCAGTCGTATGCAAGAGTTTTACCAATTCCTGAATACACTGTGGATTATATCTTGGTATGTTACATACTGATTTGGGAAGATTACTGTGGTGCTTCTCAAGAACCAGAAGGCCTCCTGTGGAGCTTGCTGTGTACTGGGGTCATCCCTGGCATGTTGATGGGATGCTCCTGGAGGTATTGGCCATTTTCAGCACATGAAGTAGTGTTACTTATGAGTAGCTGTAGATCACCTTGTGAGGCCTTACAGATCAGAGTCTGGAACATACTGACATAGTAACAGAACCAGTGTCCTACTGTGTACACAGTCAACTCAATGTCTACAGTGGTTGTGAGAAAAATGTTTTTGTAGTTCTGAATCTTTTGCCTTACGGTGCTGTTCCCTAAGGCGTACTGTGAAGAAAGAAGATAGTAGAGAAAGGAAGACTTTGATCTTATCAAAAAGACACTGTTGCACACTATTAAAATTGTTAGTTCTGTGTCTCTTGGTCTTACTACTCTTGTTTTAGTCAGGCATGAAACAATGTGTCATTAAAAATCCTTAGCAAGTCCTTGCTAATTTCTAAAATGCTATATCCTAACCTTGAGCAATATTTATTTCTACTTTGCTCTACCTAGTTACAGATCCCTGCTTATCCTTCCCTGTGCTTCCATCTTCATGACACTTGCTTTGCAACCCACAGTTTCCACATATATGAGAGGTGGAATTTGCCCCTTCACAGGTATCACACTCCTCTCTTGCTTTGTATGTAGAATTACACTCAGAAAACATCACCTTAGTCAGAGCAAAGTAGTCATGTACTTTGGTGTCCTTGTCAAATTACTAATTGCAAGGTTTTAAAGTTTGAAATTGAGAGCTGCTTAACAAGGTGACCCCCTTGTTAGCAATACCTGAATACTGATGAGCTTATTCACTTCCCCTCTAAGGCAGCCTTAAACAGGGAAGAGAAGGTATAGAGGAAAAAGAGGGAATAGATTTCACTATTAAAAATAAATGGGGGGCAGGTTATTTTGGAGTTTTTAACAACTGCATGTTGTTACTATGCTGAGGATGCCATTCAAAATACCCTCTAAAATCTGCAGCAACTATTAATCCTGAATAACAAACAAAACAGAATTTGTAGATGTTTAAATAATAGACCGACCCTTGCCAGCTATCCACATTAAAGAATTCAGTAGCCATGACATCTTGTTTACACAGGCTTTGCTGTTTGGGGGCTTTATCTTTTTCTTGTACTCACGGTGTAAATTGAGAAATTGCCTATGTCAGGGCTTATGTGCATGAAATTATTTCTTATGTCTGCACCGGGCTTGCCTGCCCTCACTAAGTACTTGGGTCAGTGTGATTTCTTTGAGCAGTATCTCATTTGTAGGCACATTTCCTGAAATGGGTGTAGGGAGGGTCAGGAAGAACTCCAGTTCCTCAATCCACCCAACTCTTCTCTGGCCAGCACATCAGAGCTGGAGCTGCCAGTGTCTAATTTGCCATGTTTATAGGCCCAAACAGGAAATGTGAGAAACCAGGACTGAGGTGTGCCTTTAATTCATTGCTCTTGGTGGTGATAGCAGCATCTGCCTTACCTACTGTCCAGTACTGAGAAGTGTAAATAGTATCTTGGAAACAGCTCTGATGTCCTTGGGAAAACTCAGGGTGTGAGATCATTGACCTGGGCCTTGGGGACAGAGGGAGCATGCTGCAGGTGAACAGATCTGCATCATTCACTTCAGACATAGAGAAATGACTGTATATGAAATGAAGGCTTATTATGAGTATTTTTGGATTAGTCATGTTATTAATTAAGGTCCGCAATGTATTTTCTAGTGCACAGCTCTGCAATTCAGGCTGCCGGGATGGACTAAAATGACACCGTCATATCACAAGAATGTTAACAAACTGAAAGTCTATGCAGATGCCTTTAATACAATGTTTTTAGCTTACCCTTGAGTGCTAATATTCACAGATGGCTCAAAAAGTATGATTGGTTTGATTTTGAAAGTACAGCTATGGAATTCTTCAAAGATAAAAATGCTGTTTAGAGATATATCAACATTATGCCCCATGGGTTCATGTTTACTGTATTTCACTTCCTCACCATACGTGCCAGAGGAGGACACAGATATTAATGCAGATGTTAATATTTTTAACAGACACCACTCTCATTTTCTTCATGGCAGCTTGTAAAATTTTCTTCATGACAGTCCATAAAATGAAAAGGAAAACAGTGCTTTTTTGATAATAATCAATTTAGGGAGAAATAAATTTGCCCACCAGAAGCTTCCTGTAGTGATTAGTCACTTTCTATAATGCATGAGAATTAAATGATAATTGATTTTTGATTACTTATATTGATTAACTGAAAACTGCTTTGCTCTGTTGGAGCTTGAGTAAACTGACCACAGTGCCCAACCATTTGTGAAAACCTGGTTTCTCAGAATTTACTGAGTGATGCATAAAAATTCCTCAGACTTGCTTTTGTGCCAAATGCCACTTCTGGTGAAATCATTGGGGAACACGTGCAAGGGCAAGTTTCATATGTGAAGAGTTGAAACATCCTTCCCAAGCAGAGTTCAACACCTGGGCTATTTTGTATTGCCTGACTGTTGGGGTTTGAAAGTTTTCCTTTTCGGTTCTTCTCCCTTGTGGAATTTTTTCCCTGGGTGTGTTGCAGAGAACGATGGCTGGGTACTTACGAGAACAAAAGGGGAAGGCCAAGCAGGCTGCCCGCTCTGGCACCTGGGGGTGGGAACACAGCTCGGAGGGCCGGTGGGCACTCAGCGTTGGTCACGAGGTGAGGGGAGACTGCTGCCTGCCGTGGTGGTGAGGACAACGCTACGCTGAACCTCTGCATTTCTGGCTGCTTTCCTTCTGTGGGAGAAGCCCCGGGATTCCCGAGCCTGTTTTGTTCCTGCCCTGCTGGGAGTCGGGCTGTGGCCACCGTGTCCCTGCTGCTGCTCTGAGCCTGCGCTACNTTTATTTCAAAGTTATAATAATTTGGAGGGAAGGGGGATTGCATTTTCTCTATTTCGGGGGAGGTTCCAGCCTTCCTTGACTGACACCTGTCTTTCAAACCAAGACACTGACCATATTCACAGAGTTTTAAAACACACTTTATCTTCCTTGTCAGAGGAAACTTTCTTGGACAGCATACCCAGGCATGGAAATGATACTTGATAAGATCTACTATGGGTCTGATAGTACCACCGTTTCTCACAGAGTCCTATGAATAGAATTCTTTCCACTAAAAATATTGCTGTGCTAGATTTTTACCATGTGTTAATGTGAGTGTGTCACAAAAAATAGTTGATTTGAAGATATTTAGCTGTTATGTTGGTGGCCTCATCTACATTACTAACACTTGTGCAAGCACTGCTTGTAGACCCCACATCTTTTCATATATATCTTGGCATACTGGTAAGCTTCAAACTCAGTGGTGGTGGTAGGTGGAGAAGGCTGACATTCACCCTGGGACTTCCTGCAGAGTGACTAAGAAGGAGTGTTGTACAAGGTGTTGCCACTTCAGCCAAGGTTTAGAGTTTAACCTTTCCAGTGACACTCCCATCTCATCACACTGCATCCAGCAGTGGTTTAGTCCAGGAGCTGAACAACAGGCTGCTCAAAGGCCCATACATCCGGGGTGGAGTGGTGGACATCTGAGCTGTGAGACCAGTTTGTCCAAGGTCTGTGATTTCAGTGTCTGCAATTATTCACTGGCATCATCCCAACTTGCTTTTTAGCATCAGAACTTGTGTGCTGTTTGAAAAAGATTTTTCCTCTGTAATTTGTTCTTCTGGTGGACTGAACTATTAAGATTTCTGTATACTCATGTTAGGCAAACCAGGAAATTCATATCAAGTACCACTTAGTGTATTTGCATTTGAAAGAGGCAAGCATTATGGTAATTAAATGCATGTGCAGTAGTGAAATAATTCCTTGGCTTTTTGCATAAAAAGTCTCCAAATGAAGAGAAGTGTCACTTGGGGAGGCAATGTTCAGTACATTTCCAGCAGCTGATCCATGCTAGGAGAGTTGCTGATACCTGTGAGATATACTGCTTATACACAACATTAATTCCAAAATATGCAAACATCAAATATACTGAATAATATTCATGAGTTGATTGCATGTCGTTTGCTCAGTAGCAGCTGACCTTGTAGTAAGTCTTCTTCATTTGATTTGAGCTTTTCCAGGGTGTGTAGGAAGGAAGTGTAAGATCCACATAAAAATAAACTTCAATGTAATAGTTTAGAGGAAGTACACGTGCTTGAATATGTATGCACACACTGTGTAATACACAATGTACTGCACTTTTGAGTCACACATCCCACTGAACAATAGCATTCTGACAGACCATTGTAGCCAGCGCTCCTGGTAATCTTATGGTGAGTGCATACCCAGAGTATTTGAGGCCTCAGGTATGAATCCTTATAGAGCAGAAAAGCAGATTATTTTCTATCCTGTTCTCTGTGATGAAGAAGTGACAAATGAGAGCATCTTTTTTTCAGAACTTTTAATTTTGATAAGAAAGAGCAACCAATACAGTCCTAAAGCACAGAAAGAACCAAATTATAGATTCCCATTAGAGATGCATTAGTTTTCTGTAAGTGGTGCTTTTTTCTCAAGTTGTTTTTGTTTTAACAGTCTGATCCCAAAGACGATATTTACCAGTACATTTCACTGTTAAACTTTCATTTGTATTCAAAGGTGCACCTATCACTTGTTAAAATAGAAGAATGCACATATCATCACATGTATCATTGTCAGAGTGGTTTTCACATTCAAGTGAGCACATGTTGGCTATTTTCAGTATTGGTTGTCATCACTTTACCTGTGAAATGTGTAGGACCCCATAGTCACAGTCTTGTAATTATTTTAAAATCTTCCTGCGAGCAGCTTTATTATACATCTTGGTCTTTGATCTTACAATTTTGGGAACCAGCTGCATAGTTAACAGTGACTTTATTTTGGACAGGAATACTGGCAATAAATCTATTCTCTCTACTGCAATTAAAGATAGAAACCATGGAAAATTGCAGTGCTTTTAATAAAAACGAATTCCTAATGAAACTTTTAAGTGTTATGAGGAGCATTTTAGCTTGTGTAACTTCTCATACATTGGCGGCTCCGTCGCTCCGCAGAGTGCACACCCCGCAAATGGCCTGAGGGACATCGGGGTGATCAGAAATACCGAACGTTTGTTTGAGGACCAAACAGTGTTAACTGATTAACAAATAGCATTGAAGTATTCAGACACCTTCTCTCAACATTAAACCTTGATTTCCTCATTCCCCGATGTTATTTCCACGAGAAATAAAGAACGTTGAGATTGGCACGGACGTTCCCTTTCCCGGGGAGCTGCGGCGGCCGCGGAGACTCGTGCAAGAATGAACACGGGCAGAAATCGCGGCAGCAGCGCTGCGCCTCAAACAGCCTGAACTGGCTAAGTCCCTGGATCGGGGGGGCCACCGCTCCGGCCGGGCTGAGCCCCTCAGGGGGTCACAGGGCTGCCGCTCCGGCCGGGCTGAGTCCCTGGGTCACACGGCTGCTGCTCCGGCCGGGCTGAGCCCCTCAGGGGTCACAGGGCTGCCGCCCCGGCCGGGCTGAGTCCCTGGGTCACACGGCTGCTGCTCCGGCCGGGCTGAGCCCCTCAGGGGTCACAGGACTGCCGCCCCGGCCGGGCTGAGCCCCTCAGGGGTCACAGGGCTGCCGCCCCGGCCGGGTTGAGCCCCTCAGGGGTCACACAGCTGCCGCTCTGGTCGGGCTGAGCCCCTCAGGGGTCACAGGCCTGCCGCCCCGGCCGGGCTGAGCCCCTCAGGGGGTCACAGGGCTGCCGCTCCGGCCGGGCTGAGCCCCTCAGGGGGTCACAGGGCTGCCGCTCCGGCCGGGCTGAGCCCCTCAGGGGGTCACAGGGCTGCCGCTCCGGCCGGGCTGAGCCCCTCAGGGGGTCACAGGGCTGCCGCTCCGGCCGGGCTGAGCCCCTCAGGGGTCACACAGCTGCCGCTCCGGCCGGGCTGCGCGGTTCGCTGGCTCGCTCGCTCGCGGATCCGCGGCGCCCCCGCGCGGGGAAGGGGAAGGGGAAGAGGAAGGGCCGCTCCTGGCGGGGCGGTCGGGCCGGGCGGGGTTCAGGCTCCGGCTATGGTTCAAGACACCGCCCCCAGGTCGGCTCTGCCCGGCCCCGCCGCTTCGGTGGGACATGGCGGCGGCCCGGCTCTGCGTGTGCCTGTTCCTGTCCCTGCTGCGGCTGCCCCTCGATGCCTTCGCGGCCGGCCCGGCGGCGGCGGGGCCCGGAGGAGGGCGCGGCCCCGGCGGTTCGTGCTGGCGATGGGGCCTGGGCTGGGGAGAGCGGCCGGCGGGAGCCCGGGGCCGAGGGGCTTGGTGTGTTCCGAGGGGCTCGGTGTGTCCCTGGGGGGCTCGGTGTGTCACCAGGGGCTCGGTGTGTCCCCGAGGAGGCTGCGGCTTCACTCGCTGGCGGCGAGCGGGTCGTGCACGGGTCCAGCCCCAAATACAGTCCGCCGCCCTGAGAGGGCGTTTTAAAAATACGTGTGTAGTTAATTGAAGAAAAATTGGTTTACCTCTTCGGAGCAGAATTATACAAGGCAACAGTGTTGCTAAAGTGTGGTTTAACACCCCTCTCAAAGCTTGCAGGCTGTAGTATTCGGTAGTAGATAGACCTATAAAATGCCTCTTTATTTTGCACCACCCTTAGCCAGCTGCAAGGAGATGCTGTCTCTAGTACCTGGAGAAAATACCAAGGGTGCAAGCAATGAAATAGGAAGGGAAATGAAAACCACTGTATTTCTGTCTAGGCCAAATAAGAATTTCTGTCTTTGAAGAATTAATCCGATTGTTTACATTCCCTTACAAAGATATTCTTGCTAATTTTATTAATTTTATTTCTGTTCTCAAGTGTATTTCAGGGTTGAAAACTGATAAATTAGCATAAAGTTCCCTTTGCATCAGGTTAATTTATTTCTAATTGTGTTTCTTCATAGATGGCATGAATGTCTTGTTTATAGTTGTGGATGATCTGCGTCCTGTTTTGGGCTGTTACGGAGATAAGCTTGTGAAATCTCCCAACACTGATCAACTTGCTTCTCAAAGTATGGTGTTCAGCAATGCATATGCCCAGGTGAGATAAATGACTTAAACATGTTTTCTTTATGCAAACTAGTTATTGGTTTTATCACATTGGGTGTTAGGCAGGCCAGTGGAAAAACCAAGTATTTATTAACTATAAGTATTTTCAGTGGAAAATAAATGATTTAGCTGAACTGTAGTGTATGAACCTATATTTACTAAGGTGAGAAAAATGAAAACAGGGCATTTAAATTACAGTATTGTGTAGCCCTTGGAGGAGCAGAGTGCCATTCAAACAATTTTACTGTTAGCTGTCAAGTGCTGCTTAAAAATGCAGTTTTACTAAATTAGAATTCTCTTTTTCTACTGCTTATAAAAGGTTGGTTTACTTTTTAATCTTTTGAGGGAATCAATTCTATAGACTGCCATAAAGGGGAAGTTTGTGTGGTCAGCATCATTCTAAAATACAGGACTCAAAATCTCACTAATTGCTCTTCACTTGAATACTCTGCATAACATGTGTACATTTCCAGGTTCCTCTCTGCTGAGAAATTAGAACTTTGTGTCTAATTCCAGCTAGGAAATAAGGCTTCAAAGCAGTAACTCTTGGGTTTTGTCAGTCTGAAGCAGAATTGGTCAGGCCTTTGGACCGTAACCCAGATCTTCTTTGTTTATCCTTTCTGTATTCTTAAGGCAGTCCAGATCAACTAGACTTTGGGCTTTTATCAGCACAGTCCACCTGCCACAGCTGCTTAATTCTGTGTGATGTGAGCAACCAGATTTCAGAAGCACTGCCTTTGTGGAACCTGACTTGCTTTTTTAAAAGCTTGCATTTTAGAATTGATATGCTTAATAAGGATACTGTTCATTCCCACTTGAAGTGATATGCAACTCTTTCCCTGTGATTCCTGAGCTTTCAGATGGTTATGGCCCATGTCAGTTCGTACATGTGTTTTGGTTTTTGTTCCAAATTTCTCTCCTTGGCTTTCTCTTCAGCAAGCTGTGTGTGCTCCAAGCAGAGTGTCGTTTCTCACTGGCCGCAGGCCTGACACCACCCGGCTCTATGACTTCTACTCCTACTGGAGAGTCCATGCAGGAAACTATTCCACCATGCCCCAGTATTTCAAGGAAAATGGCTACATGACATTATCTGTGGGGAAGGTTTTTCATCCAGGTATGGTTTGTATTGTCATTTACTTAACATAGAAATGCTTGCTGTGTATAGTCTCACAAACTTACGTAAGTATTGATGAGTAATTCTGGTCTATATTAAGAACCTAAATTACAGTCATAAGCCAGATTTTACAGTGGATGTCATTATGTCTTAAGGCGTTAGAGATGAATGTATTGGATTACTTTTATCTAATGGATATTTTCACATCTTGTCTGGGAATTGTGGGAATAAATGTTTTAACATTCTAAAAATACATCTGGAAGTTAGGTGTCTGCTACAAATGAAATTACTTGTTGGCTTAGTTCTGCCTGTACATGCTTCATGTTTCCTAGTAGGCTGTGAGTCTGTGCTTCAAGTTCAGTAGGAAATTAGTTCACTAGTTAAAAAGCAGTAACACTACTGAGTTGAAACAGACTGTAATACTGATCCTCTTTTTTGTAGTTCCTTACCCTAGAACTACATTTGTGCAGATAGGTTAACTTTAAGTTGATAGTAAAGCTAATCAAGGATATACATGAAGACTGTTATTAATCCTGGTGTTTTTTTGAAATTTTTTTTAATTTATTTTTTATTTCGTTTGGTTTTTTTGGGTTTTTGTGTTGGTGTTTCCTGAAGTAAGGCTCTTTGACAGGCTTGAGTCTCCCTCACTAGCAAAAGGTATATTTCAGGGAAAAATGTCTGTCCTAAACTTCTTGACTTCTATTTCTTGATTATCTTCTCCTCAGTTGTCAAAGATTCATTTGAGATGTTTCTTCATTTAGCATATTTGAAAAAAAAAATAAACAATTGAAGACAAGTTAAACTTGTGTCTGAGCTCTTCCTGGTTCAGTGAACTATTAGAGCGTTTCTAATATCTTCATCTGTTTCAGGGGTTTCATCCAATTACAGTGATGACTATCCCTACAGTTGGTCCATTCCGCCCTTTCATCCTTCAGCTGAAAAGTATGAGAATGATAAGGTAAGTGTGATTCGTGGCACTCTGACAAGGAAGGGTTTTTCAGGATATAACCAGGTTCTTTGTATCAAGTACAGGCTGTGGTCTGTGGGTTTTGAGGCTGCACGCTTGTGCAAGAAAACAACTAACCACTTAAATGTTTTTTTCTGTGCTTTCTAAAAGAAGGCCTAGGTTATGCGATGTGTGTTTTGTTAACCAATGTGCCTGTCCTGCAGATGTTTTAGAAATTTCTAAATTGGTGTTTGGAAACTTCAGTTATTGAGATATAAGCAAAAATAGTCTTAGTTTGTGTCTAGGTCACAAATTCCTTTATCTAAAAAGTGCAGTTGTCAAACTTGCACCTGCAACTGATCCGGCTTTGCTTTAGTTAGTGACAAAACATTGTCAGTAGTCTTAATGTGATAAAGAGCATGGGACTGAGTGAGCCGGGGTCATAATTTAAATAATGTTTAAATCTGAAATGTTATAATCCGATCCAGTTTTCTAGAGTGTTTGTTACTCTTACGTGTGACACAAAAGAATCTGGTTTATCTTTTTGCAAACATTGCATTAGCAGCACGTATTGGAGTCTGTACACTGCCCAGCAGGAACTGCAGTTGTGAGGGTACAGACAGCCTTGGCAGTGCTTTGGTCTTGGGTTTACTGCTGGAAAAAGACTGTTTTTAACAACAGTAACGTTTGCGTCCATGACATAAAGAAAAGTGTGTTCATTTACCAACCCTACCAAACACCCTGCTGAGGCCACCTTTCCCTGGCAACTGTTGAGTCTAATTTATCTCTCTTCACTGATTACATGTCAGCCACTGCTGGCATTTGCTCAGAAACTAAGTCAGTAGCTTCTAGGCAGCTTTCTATGAACTCTTGGGATCAGAAGGAATTAAAATGTATGTAGAGGGTAACCAAATGCTGCTGCATCTCCAGTATGTCAGAGGTTCATCATAGAAGCTGTGGGCTTTTGCCATATATGATTTCATTTGATCTTCTACCCAGAGAATTTAGAGAGGATTTCTGCATTTTCATAGGCATGGAAGTTGCATTTTTTTGTTCGTAGAAACAAATTGGTTTTAAAGTTACGGAACAGAGGATTTTGTCTTTGAATTGAACAGAAGTTACTGAATTTTGTTTTTTTCATGAAGACTTGTAGGGGAAAAGATGGAAAACTTTATGCGAACTTGGTGTGCCCAGTGAATGTGACAGAAATGCCTGGGGGGACTCTGCCTGATATTCAGAGCACTGAGGAGGCCATACGCTTACTGAACATCATGAAAACCAGCAGGCAGAAGTTCTTCCTGGCTGTTGGTTACCACAAACCACATATCCCACTGAGGTACCCACAGGTGAGGAGACTGGAACCTGCAGGAAAGGGAACTTAAGACAAATGTTGCTTTTGCTTTTAAAAGCTGTTCCCACAAATGCTTTATTGCTGTTTCTGGAAAGCAAACTGGAAACCAGCCTTGATTTGCTGTAACTTCAGGAGTCACCTGTGATGCATTTCAGAATGTTTAATGAGAATGAATTGTGACTCCTCAGCCAAAAGCCAGGCTTCTACCACCATCATGGTGACTGCTACTGCATGGAGATGGGCTTCAGCTTGATGGACTATGACATAATGAGGCCTTACAAGATCTTGTATTTCATTCCCTGTTTGACTTGATGGCAGAACTCCTACTGATTTCAGCAAAAGTGTTGTTGGACCTTTTATTGCAGTGTTGTTTTGACATGCCGGAGGCTGGGTTTAGCTACTTACTAACTCAGTATTTTTGAGGAATTGGTTGGGCATGACCAGTATTGCTGTGTTTCACACCCTGGCAGAAGGGGAATGAAGCCTTGTAAACTGTAATGTTAAAGGGTCCTAGAAGGGAAAATGGTAGCTGTTTAAACACAAAATTTGCAGTATATGTTAGAGGTAAGGACAGTCTTTATCTATGCTTTGTGTTGTAAAGGAATTTCTCAAGTTGTACCCCTTGGAAAATATCACATTAGCCCCAGATCCCTGGGTGCCTAAGAAACTACCTTCTGTGGCATACAACCCCTGGACGGATATCAGACAGAGGGATGATGTGAAAGCATTAAATGTTAGTTTTCCTTATGGACCACTTCCAGATGATTTCCAGGTAAGCTGTGAACACAGTGCTCTGAAGTCAAACTGCCTTCACTTGTTAAATGCAGGGGAGGAGTTGGCTGCTCTTGGATGCTCCCAGTTACTCAGCAACTGACCACTTGCAAATATAATGAATTCCCTTGCATACTGTCACCTCTCGTTCAGTAGGCAAACCTTCACTGTCACTGCAGTTCAGTATGCATGTGAGGGAATGTATGTAGCAGCTACCAATGCTGTGTTTGTGTTCATTATCTGAGTCTGTTTATCTGTTTCAAGCCAGCACCCAGTGTATCTTTTTTCCCAAGATTTTTCCTTGACTCTCCAGTTCTTATGCCAAAATTAGGTGCACTGGCTAGACCAAGAGAAGCAGAATGGATTGGTTTGCAGTGTGTTGCTTGAAAGCCCTTCTAGGAGGTGGAATTTTCTAACTGCCCCCTCCCAATTTGCCTTTTCCAGGACATTGATTGGGCTACAGACAATTGAAACTAAAGCTTTACAAGTATAGTCCTTTAGTTCTTTTACATAGCCACCCCCTGGTTCTGCTGGGTGTGTCTGGGGAAAGACTTTGTTTTTTTTCTCTCCTGTTTTTTAAACTTGCAGCAACAGATTCGTCAGAGTTATTATGCAGCAGTTTCATACCTGGATGTGCAAGTTGGCCTGCTTCTGAATGCTTTGGATAATGTAGGACTCTCAAATAACACAATAATAGTTTTTACTGCTGATCATGGTAAGCATTTAAATATTTCTCGAGCTTACTGTTAAGAATGTCATTGTACAACTCAGTGCTGGCATATTAATTCAGTGTATGTTTCTGTAATGTCCAGCAGAGCTATCATACCTTGTACCTCTGTCTTTCTGAGCCAGATTGAGGGGACTGTCACTGACTTCTGTGTCTGCACAATTCTGTCCCCCCACAGGCACTTTAATCAGGTGGAGGATTGCTGGTGAAGGATAAGGCTGCCTGCCAGGGCACGGGGCTGATCTTGCCGTATTCCCACCCCCTGCCCAAGGAGTGACTCTTGCTGGGAACAGTGCTCTGAAAGGACAGCCACCACTCCTCCCCCCTTACCATTTGTAGAAAGCCATCTGGTATAGTGGGTAACAGGCTTTCTCATTATCTGCTCAAGTGTGTTTTCTTACACTTGTCATTGCTGCTTGCAGAGCATCTAAACTGATAGGGATATGGTTCCCTCTCATAACTGAGATCCTGCACACTCTGGATCCTGGTGGTAAAAAACTTAATTTGAATTGTGGGACAAATACCTCAAGCACTTAATGCTTCTTTCAATACTCTAATATTCATTAAAATAATCGTGTCATGATCACTTTAATTGGGGGATGGCTTAGCTGATTTAAACCAGTTAGGATGTGAATTAACTACATCGATTTAAAGTCACATATTTAATTAATTTGAGTTTACTTCTGTGAGCATGTGTATATAAACAAGCTCTTACAAGTTGTATAGCAATGGGATTAATACTTCTGGTACTCTAGATCTTCCTTCTGACTTGCCACTTGACTTGCCTTTCCATTGTAAACTGAATTTTTCTTTTCCTTGCTGTGGATAACTGTAAACAGTTGGTGTTTCCAGTACCATGGCTGGCAAAGTGATCAAGAAAATGCATGTGTTAACATAGCTGTCACAGAGTTCCTTTGTGTTCCCCCAAAGTGAAGTTGGCAGTATATCTGCCTGGAGGGAAGTCATGTTGGCATCCCTTCCAAGAGGAAGAGGAGAGCAGAAAAGTTTTATCTCTATTGCTTCCTCAGGGGTAGCGTCCTGATATGGCAGTCTGGCATAGAGAGCAGCCTTGGCTCCAAGGGATGTTCAGCTATACTGTTTACAGGAGTGTTGGAGAGCTGGCAGTTGCCCAAAACTTAAATGAATGCCTTGTGGAATTGATCTGGAGACTCTTGCAGGCACTGTGACACACCCCAATTCCTCTTTTCTACGGTTTTAATGCTAATTTCCTAATTCTAATCTAGAGTGGGAGAAATAAGGAAAGGTGTAATTATTTCCTTTACAAAAGAGTATCAAGTTGCAAGATTTAGGTGGCTGTTGAAATAGCTTTCACATTAGAGAAAAGTCTTGTTATATCTAAACACAGATTGTTATTTACCTTTTAATATAACCTTTATAATAGATTTGTGCCCTCAACAGTCAGAGTCAATTTACAATGAAAAAGAAATGACTACTAAATTACAACCCAGTATCTGCTCTGGATTGTGTTCTTTGTCACCTAGGGTGGTCCCTGGGGGAACATGGTGAATGGGCAAAATACAGCAATTTTGATGTTGCTACGCGTGTGCCGCTGATGTTTTATGTCCCAGGATTGACAACTTCCCCTGTCAGTCAAGGAGCAAGGGTCTTCCCCTACCTTGACCCTTTTAGCCATATTGGAGGCTCAGCACCTCAAGGTAAATTTTCAGTGCTTGTTTTTTGTTTGCAGTGGGTACATAGAGGTTGTGATGTGTCTCCAGCCACCTTGAGGATTTACTTCGTCTTTCTGAAGAACTCTTTTTCAGTGTAATGGATATGATTGTCTCTAAGGCTACACATTGGAGAAACATAAGTGCAAAAATTTTCTTGTTAAAACTGTATCATAAGTGCATAGATTGGCATCTTCAGAGCTGACTGCCACCCCTTAATTGCCTTGTTTTTGGTACCCCCAAAAATACAGTACAGAGCACTTTGAATAAAACACCAACTGAATTATTAGAAAAAGTTGCTGTCCAACTGTCCTGTTCCATAACTTCTATTTTGATGTTATTTCTTCTAGGGCAAAGTAAAAAAGTGGTGGAGCTGGTGTCTGTGTTTCCAACACTTGCAGAACTTGCTGGCCTGCAGGTTCCTCCTGCGTGCCCAGAGACATCGTTTGGTGTTGTGCTGTGCACTGAGGGGACAAGCATTGTCCACTATTTTAATGTCTCTGAAGAAAAGGTGGAGGAAGGCAAGGAAAGCTGTGGTGACACTGACAGGTGTTTTAATGAGGAACCTGTTGCTTTCAGCCAATATCCCCGGCCTGCAGACACTCCCCAGTGGAACTCTGACAAGCCAAAGCTGAAAGACATCCGGATCATGGGCTACTCCATGCGTACCCTTGACTACAGGTACACTGTGTGGGTTCAGTTTGATCCAAGCAACTTCAGTGCTGACTTCAAGGATGTCCATGCAGGAGAGTTGTACCTGATGGAGACTGATCCAAACCAGGATTATAACATCTATAACAATACTTCACATGGTTGGCTTTTAAAAAAAATTCTTGGCTTTCTAAAGCACTAGAGTTCAGAAACTTTTCTGTTCCTGTACTTGCAGCTGAATTAAGCTTCCTCTTTTGTATAAAACCTTTCTGTTGTACAGAAAACACTGGGATTGAATTAAAATCCTGCTTGTATCAAAACTAGCCGTTGCCTTTGTCTTGTTACAGCCCTTACTGCACTGAAGTAGTCAGAGGGAACTTCTGCAGCTGTGTTTTCAAACACAAGCTTGTAACACTTCTGAAAAGGCCACAGAGAGCATCAGGCCCATACTGTGAAACATCTCCGTGGTCTTCTGTAGCGAGTGAAGAATTAAATTTCATTGTCTGTGCTGCAACTGTTGGTGTGAAAGGTGGAAAAACAGCAACTTACATGTTTGAGTGGCTGTGCAGTGAATAAAAGTCATGACATAGGTCCTGTCCCCTTTATCTTGGAGACTTGGGGCTGAAGTGGTCATTTGGTGGTGGGAAGGGCTGAACTGTTTGCTCTCATTAGCCTTAGATCTTGCTAGAGCCCAAAGAGAAACTTCATGTGTTTCATCCAAAATTTAATCATTTTAAATAAAAGCTTTAATTTGGAATTCATGCTTCTTATCATACAGTGGGAGAACCTGAATTTTAATTAATGTGTGTGAAATGAGTACTTTCATCACTGAAACACTAAGTAAGATTGGGGGATTAAGGTAACACCAATGTGCTTTTCTGTGGGTTTTCTCAAGGACTGGTCTAATGAGTCTCTACAGGTGAGAGGAGATAGAAACCTTTAGCTCTTGGAGCTGGCTGGTTGCTGAATGTTTGCCTTCTTAGGTGCTAATGGGCTTGGCAATCTCTGTTTTGGACTAGGAGAGCTTAAGTTTGAAGTTTTTAGTGTGGCATTTAGCAACACAGGATGGTGGAGCATTAGTTGTCCTAGGCTATGCTGTAGGTAATGTCCAGGTGGCCAAATGCATTAAGGTAAATGTGTTTGGGAGCTTGTATCTGAGAAAAATGGTTTTCCTGAGTATTTTATTTAAGTGTTGTCTGTACTTTGTGCTTACAGCCACAAGGTACATGGTGCTATAGTGTGAAGGCAGTAATTTGTGTTGTTTTCTGTCAGCCTGCTGGATTTCTGCAGTTCTGTCTTGGTAATCGAGAGTCTTGGAATTTGTACCTTAAAAAATAAGAGGTTGTTCAGATGGTGTTAACTCCTGCTACCTTCCTTAAGGAACTGCTCCAGTTCCTACAAAAAGCCAGCCATTACTTGTCTTCCTCAGATAAATTGACTTTAATATTCTAGAGGAACCATAGACATAACTTTATTTCATTAAAATCCATGTGACAGTCTTATTCCTAATTAATATAGGGATACCCACCATGCATCTGCCTCTCTGTTAGAAGACAGTGGTTATTTAGTGCCTTAAACTCAATTACAAGAATTTATTTCTTATGAACTTGTAATTCGTTTTACTCAACCCAAGATCCTGTGTGTTCTGCAGCACTGTTATTCCAGGTAAAAATGTATTTTTCCCTCATTTATGCATATATCCTTAGATCCTCAGCTGGTGTGAAGTACTTGAGTTGTATGTAGCAGATTCAATGTAGCTATAGCAATTTCACACTGGCTGAAGGTGTGTTTTACTGAGAACAGTGCCAGGCAGAGATTTGGAGTCTGCAGCTACAGCTAATTATATCTCTGACACACTTTCCTTCAAAGGAAAATCAAATATTGGGAAAGTTATTTTGGGGAATGTATTGACGTGTTAAGGATTAATCTAAATTTCTGGTATGCTGGGTCAGTAATACGATGTGCATTTAAAATTGTTCTGGCAAATGGGTATTATCTGAGGCTTGGCTACGTGAGCTTTGTGTTTTCTGTTCTCCTGCTAAGACGTCTGCAAAAAAAAGAACAAAACCCCACAGTTTTTTGGGGGATAAAATTATAGCATGTAGATAAATTATTTAGGATTTTATTTGCATGAAAACTTTCCTGTGCATACCCTGCCCTAAGCCTTCCATCACTTCAGGCAATTTAATTTTTCAAGTGGAGATAAAAGTCCTGGTGCTAGGTGATGAGTATTTTTTTCCTCAAGTCATTCTCTTTATATTGAAAGGGAAAAGCTGCCCTTGACCTTTCTTAATCAAAATCCAGTAATCTTTTGGGAAGATATGAAACAGAATTGTCTCTGACAGCCAGTGAATCAAGATGTATCTGCAAGCTCAGGGCAAGGATGTTCCTGAGTAATTGCAGAAGTCCCTGAGCAGGTTTCTTCAGTCCACCTGGAGAGCTGGGCCCTTCTGCCTGCTGCTGAGGTGGGGCAGAGCATTTCTGAGGATGAGGCACAGCAGTACAAAACACTCTGCTCTTGCAAATGCCACGTGAGTTAGTTTTGTTATGGAACTGGGTGAGCGAAGTGCAAATCCAGCAGTGGCAAAGGGAGAAGGCTGGTGTTTTCAAGCAAACCAAAGCACTGCTTCCACTGGAGAGCCTGAGCTGTGGGTCTTGCTGGGCTAAGCAGCCTCCACTGGAGAACAGAAGAGCTTAGCAGGAGCAATAAAAGTAAAGTGCTCTTGTGAGCAGTGTTGTCTCTAGAGGGAAGAGGTTGCAAGCCAAGCATCAGGAAATAAATGAGATGCCAGTGTTGACCCTATTTCTCAGGATGGCACCAGAACAGCTGGAAGAGCAGCATGGTGCTGCCTCAGCAGGAATTGTTACCTGTGGTACATGGATGGAGAGCCTCCACTGGGAACTGCAGAGTAGCCGCCGTAAGCACTTGGCACAGAGCAGAGTCAATAAACAGACCTCTGTTAATAAGCTAATTTACTGCAGTGATTAAGCAATGGAATTAAGAGTTTGGTCCCTAAACAGCTGTACATCAGTCAATCATAACTTACGATGTTTTTTCAATTGTATAGATGCACAGCACCCTAAAATCAAAGCTTTTGAAGGAAAGTGAAAAATATGATGTGTACAAAGCAGAAGCAATGGGAATCTTTTTTTAAAAAATGGAGGCGGCTGTGTTTGGGTGTTCTTTGTAGCACTACAGTAATGTTTATGGCATGCTGCTTGCAAAGCAAAGATTTGGGTCTAATTTCAAGCATGCTGTGCACACTGGAGTAGATGGAAATGCTGTAGCTACACACTGTGCTGTGCCACAGATTGGAGTCCCCCCTTTGGCCTGTGCTTGCTGGGGAAAATGGTGTATGTTTTGGATTAATGTGAGAGTTGCAAATGTGTTTGTGTGTTGAGGCAGGCAAAGGCAGCTGAGAGTTCTGGCTATTGGTCAGATGTTACCTAATTAATCAACATTGCATGTTAATTATGTATTAGTGACTTGCTGCTGTGTTGTCTTGGTCAAGTGGAGTCCCCTGCTGGAATGAGTGTTCCACAGCACGAAGGATGGTATATGGATGTGATGGTTCAGTATCAGGCATGTTTTGTATTTCCTGGTGCTAATGTGTATTTCCTCTGAAAGGCAGCAACGTCGCCAGTGGCAAAAGGACCATAATGTCACGGTTGGCACCCAGGCTTGCAGGGCACTCTGCAAAGCTTACATTTCATATACTTGGGAAGTGCGTGGTAGTTGCATCTGAGTTCCTTTGTTGAATGTGTATTTTTTTTTTCCCCCTCCAGTGGTTACTTAGCATTCAAATGTGAAACGCTACATAAAGAGTGAAATTACCCTCCTGGTAACTAGGTTTTCCAGCACTTTACAGTTTTCTAGGCTATAGAACTTCTTGCTTTTCACATCAGAAACTCCCAACCAAGTTAAGATGACTCTGTGTCAAAACCTTTTATGTCTCTGTGTTTGACTTCCTAGCTAATGAAAATTATCTTCAGATCTGCATGGGTGGATCTTGACTACAATGTTCTTCTCTGCCAAAATGTACAGGTCTCCTTTTAAAGACTGTGGGAGTTCTGCATATGAAAGAAGATAGACTACCAATGTCAAAATCCACCATATGAAGCAGCAAAAAGTGCTTTTTGCCCTCTATCTGTAGCACTTTTCTCAGTGCTGAGTAGCAGAAGAACATTTCTATCCAGCAGTGTGTGAAGGCCCCAGCTATAATAGAGCTTTGACTAAGCAAGAGGAAATGGCAAAGTTTGAAATGCTTCTGTAGGTGCAGCTGGACAGGGAGTGGGATAACAAAGTGAAGGAGCAGAGAGGAAAGGAACAGTAAGGTGTAAGGAACAGTGAAATCAGATATAAAGTCATGAACTGAAAGATTAGGATCCAACAAGAAAACAGAACAGAAATCTAAAGAGAACAAGACTGGGAGGGGAAATATTTTATAACTCTGGTTTTAAGCTCTGCAGACATTTAGGGGAACTCAGACCTTCCTGTTTCTGCTCTATTTTTTTCTGTGTTTTAAGTTTAGACTCTGTGTGCTTTGTAAATGTTGTGTTTGCACAAGTTCTTTGAATTTATCTCTGAAGCACTTTTGAAAATCTGCTTTAGTATGTTGTGATTTTTGTGGCAACTGCCCTCAGTCTGGCATTATCCATGTATTCAAAACCCTTGCCCTTTCCTTTTGTTCCCAAAGCCATAGTAGAAACAGAGTCTGTAATTTCTGGTGTGTTACACACTTGTGCTGAAGATTCCCTGTGTGCTGTGTGACTCAAGAGCAGTTACCTGCAGGTTACAAACCCATAATGGTTTGTGCTCCATGGCCACCCAGCACTAAATGTCTGGCAAGTCTTGGGCTTGGTTTCTGCAGAGACTGGGGTTGGTTTCTACTGAGGCTGCTTGGTAAGGTAGGGACAAATGGCATCAGCGTGGTCATGCTGCAGCAGCCTGCTGTGTTGGGCTGAAAGTTTGCCTGCAGGTACCATCTGACTGCAGTCTTTTTTTTTTTTTTT